>OZ026605.1:3817900-3822900 GCA_964020085.1 Micromussa lordhowensis
TATAACATTCTTAGCCGGAGGGCAACTGGTTTTCACTGCCGGCAACATATATTTTAATTTAGTATCACCTAGTGGTCTAATGCAAATCCTGCATTTTAATTGGCTGCGAATGTCTCTATTTAAGCATGATGAGGCTATACATGTATAAACATGGAAAAAGTGCTCTGTTGCTTTTATAAAATAATTCTCAAAAATCCTCGCGAATCTAAAACGTCACAACCGTGTTTACATACACTCATCTAAACACACATATCGACCAATGAGAGCGCGCATAGTGGTTCAGTTATTTTATAAGGTTTTGTTGAACCGTAAAATGTTTAACAGCTCAACGCAAACATGTTTTTGTTTTGTGTTCCTTCAGATTTAGTCTCCTCGTCATTGCAAGCAGAAGTCAAGCTTCAGTACAATTCACTTGCAGAGCTCCTAAGACATTTCTGGTCATGTTTTCCTGTCAAGACACAATTCTTAGAGGAAAAGGTCAGAACTGTCAGAATTGATCAATGCTGATTTGGGCAAGTCTAAACTTGGGCCCCTACCTCACTAATGCGTTTCAAAAGTATCCGTTTTCGTCTCAGCCAAAACGAAGATAAATATTTTCGACCACATTAGAATTTTGGTTTTGTTTTCACCTGTCCACACTAATTCACTATTTTTTTTTTTTGCGCATACTTTTTGATACGTTTTCGCCTATCGTCCACACTAAAACGCCCGAAAACTCTGAAGAAAATCTATCCACACTGGAAACGGAGCGTTTTCTAAAAGCTTCACTTTTGAAACCGTTTGAAAGCCTCCGTTTTCATCAGCGTTTTCAGACGAAATTAGTGTGCTCGGGGCATTAGGCCCGTTGAATGGGTCCTCATTATTTTCGTTCCCCTGATCGCAACGCACACGCAAATGAATTACACTGATCTAAGTGATCGACGAAAGTTTGTCTAACTTGGGAAAACTTCAGTACCTCACCTCTCCCATCAAAAGATGCAATATTGAGACGGAGTCAGAACAAATCACCTGTTTGGTGGGCTGAGCAAGTAATGTTATGGTGTTATACCCGACGATGATTGGATCAAGTAACCAAAATTTAGTCGTTTCCGGTGTTGCAATATAGCAAAGCAGAAGTTAATTCTGAGATAATAAATGCGGATGTTGTTATTTGAACAGATGGTAAGACTTGGTCAAAGCCTTGAAAGATACAAGGACGTTAAGTTGCAGCAATTTCGCAGTCAACTGGCAACGGAGGATTCTCACGTACGTATAAAATCTAGAATACGATCAACGAAGAAATAATTGCTAGATAACCAACGACTGTCTCAGAAGTGCCAATTAATACCAGGCTTTGCTCATTCACTTTGTTTCGTTATCTCCTTTGCCCTTGCGCCCAGAGAGTATAGGAACGCCTAATATACTCACCTTCCTATCCCTCTCTTCCCTTCCTTGCCTGTCGGATTCTAAGGTTGTTTTATTAATTAAAGAAAAAAGAGGTAAGTATGATCAAAACTACAATCTTGGACAAAATAAATGGAACATCTGGACCACCCCTCCCCCCATTTCAATGATGCCAAAATGGTGCGTTTTTTGCTCCTTCCCGCCTTCATCATAGCTTTGGGGGGAAGGGGGCTAATTGTTCCTTTTTATTCTGTCCAAGATTGCAATCTTGGACAAAATAAATGGAACATCTGGACCACCCCTCCCCTCATTTCAATGATGCCAAAATGGCGCGTTTTTTGCTCCTTCCCGCCTTCATCGTTGCTTTGGTAGGGGGGGGGGGGGAAGGGGGCTAGTTGTTCCTTTTTATTCTGTCCATGATTGTAGTCTGCTACACAGACGTTCTTATGGTTCAAAACGCGTGTGTGGTGGGGGGCGGGGGGGAGGTTAGGTGACAAGCCCAACGGTCTGGGGAAGGGGAAATAGCAAGTATAAAAGTATTTCATCGGTTGAAAGTATTTTGACGATAATTTGATCAACTCAAAGTGCTCTATGAGCAAACAAGTGAGCGAAATTATTTAAATCGACATGGTTGATTTATGTTCGCTTGTACACAAGGCATTTTTGGGTGCAAAGGTAAAACAATTTTGTTAGGCACCTAGAAAAAGTATGCTTTTAATAGCGCTTGTGTAAATAGATGGATCTCTGACGTTTATTCCAAGGGTCACGTTTAGACCCAATCTGCCTGATAATAAATGGTGCTAATAAATTTATTCGTTGCACAGCAAATGGTGCTAATAAATTTATTCGTTGCACAGCAAGGATGTATTGGGAAATGTCAACGGTTGTCTAGCGTAACGTAGCTTTATTTATTAATTTGTTGTTTGTATAATTGTTTCTTTACGCAGTTGGCAAATCACTTGGTAGAGATGCTAGACACGGCTCTCACAAAATACAGAACATGGTTAGAGAAGAAATCTGCCACGAGGATCACCAGCTGACATTGAATCGACAATATTAAAACGAATTAATTTTGTATCTGATGAGAGGTTCGAGGGCAATGGACGGAAGAAAAGACCTGCATGCATTGATCTTTATACCATGGAAAATTGTACCGTTGGGTTTTTCCTCGATTGCAGCTCAAGCATGGTGTTTTCGGTAGAAAATGAAAATCGTTTTGTTAATATTTGGAATTCTGCAGTCTGCAATCTTGAATTCAGGTCCTACGAAGTTCAACGTTAGCGGAATATAGGAGGTGATTGGCCAACTTGGACGTTGAGAAAACTTACCTTAGAAACGTTTTTTGACATGGAGTTGACCCTCACATTCCAAGATTTGAAGTGCGTCGATTGTTTGTATGTAAAGATGTAAACATGTGATGTTTCCTAATAGCAAAAGCTAACAGGAAACTAAAATGAGCTCTTTTGACTAGTTCCTAAAACGTTTGGAAAAAACTTTTGTACTATGCCTCTATTTGTAATCTGGAATATTTTTGTGTCTGTAAAACATCTATTAAAAATCTTACTGCGAATCATTTGCATCTTTGGGTAGATAACGAAACATAAAGACATTTTTTACGCCGTACGTCTGGGGGAAAAGAGCGACGAGTGGGTCAGTGGGTAGCCTGCGAACACAGACGGATTTTCGGCTTTTGCTTCACGCCGGAATTCGTCTGTGTTTGCAGGCTGGTCATTGAGGAAATGGGGAAAACAACCGGTCTGAGACAGAAGCTTGAAAAGGGGCTCCTCAGCGCAGTGGGATGAGGGCGAAAAGAAAATAGGCTCCCTGTACCGCTCTGTGGACCGTGTGCGTATTCTATCAGTAGTTACGAATAGGGGGTCAAGGGCCTATGGGCTGATAATTCTCCGCGAAAATTTTTGTTTTTAACCGCCAAATATTAGCCTGAGAACGAAGTTCGAGAGTATAAAATGCAGTTTTTGCAATTATATCTTCTTACGGGAGGCCAACTCCTACGGGAGATACTTCACCAGACTGCGGCGGATCGGACATTACAAGTGACGGAAATTTGCCTCAGGCAATTTCCAGTCGCAGAACAAAACACGAATTGGCATCATGCACACGGAATCGTATTCCATCCCTAGAACTTATTCCTTATTATCCAGCGCTTGACCACCTTCGTCTACAGGCGACCACCAGCAAAGGGGGATGGGTGGCTCTGGTGAAGAGAATGGACGGTATACCCATAATACCCTGCAAGCGAGAAACGATTCCACGTGCATGCTGACGGCTCGTGGGAGACTAAGTCGGAGTTATTTGAAAACGGAGGTTTCACTCTGAAAACGCTTCAAGTCCACACTACGCCGGAGTAATTTAAAAACGCAACAATCACCGGCATTTGGATTTGTGTTTGAAAAAAAAAAACTCGGGCAGGGAAATCCAAGATTATCGTCAGGTCCTTTCAAAAAGCTCCTTTTGAAAATGTTTACCGTCCACATGAAAACGGAAAGCCAACGTTTTTAAATACCTCCGGTTTGAAGAGCGTTTTCGAAAAGCTCCGTTTTCGTGACGGATTAGTGTGGACGCTGCTTTATTTAAAACGATGGCACCAACGCTTCGAAAGGAGAAACGTACGTAGCCGCGAAAAGATGTCTGTCAAGACAATACCCTGATCACCACATCAACTTCATTGCCTTTATTTTTTGCAAATTACAAGTAGCAGAACCTTTACTTAGATCGAACAATTACAAATTAGCGTCCCTTAAGCACTAACCATCCCTCAGAGAAAATCAAAGCCGAAGACAAACGTTTGAAAGTAAGCGCGTTACAACGCATGCGTCGTGACCTGCGACAAAGAGCACTCCACCATCAAGATGGGCGAGAAACTGGGCATCTTAACGTCGTAACAACTTTCTTAACATCTGTTCCATCAAAGTTGGGGTACGTAAGGGAGAGGCCAGAGATATTGGGCAATTTCCAAAAAAATACTGCACAGCAAAAACGGCTTTAAAAAGTCGTGCAAGGGGAACCATGGGGAAAAAGAAATTGAGCAAGTGCTTTCTACTGCCCAGGTCCTGTTTTTCTTTATGATAGAAAATTATAGCACAAGCATTTGCCCACCATAAATATCATGCACAACCTGAAGGCGAGAAAAAAAAACTGTCATGCCCCAGAAATTGCCCAACCCTCTCAAAAAATAATAGTCTACCCTTAGTCACCCACAGGCAAATTTCAGTCCAAGAGATTGGACTGAACCCTAAACTATGAAATATTCTTGGGACGTAGACCAGACAAGGCCAGAGACTTTATACCTCGGCATATGTGGCAACATTGTAAATGTATTAGGATGCAGAGCAACTCCAAATCTAGTACTACAACACACAACACATCACTGTGTGCCTGTATCAATTTATCAAACATTAAGCAATGACCATCAACAATTTAGCCAATTCATAACTGGTAATTAATAATGATAGCAGGCAGAAGACACTTTCTGATTTAACAAAGACCTGCACTAATCCCTGGGGCATTAGGCTTAAACAGAACATTCACTTCACTTAGTTTCGATACTTTCTGCTGTTACAAAAGTAGTCAAAGTCCTTATTTAAAACTACAGTGGT
>OZ026605.1:3827900-4032900 GCA_964020085.1 Micromussa lordhowensis
GGAAACCGCGACCCGAAATGTCATCACTTGTCGATCTAAGCGATAAAAAAATCTCGTACTTTGCAATTGCGTGCTGGCGCTTGCCGTGAATTCGTATACCAAAAGACATGAGTGGGTTTTACGATCCTCGCTTCTATGATTCTCGTTTCCCATTTTACGACATGCAGCAGCAGCAAATGCTGCTACCCTTTGTGTTTAATGGGAGCACATCTCCTCCCGTTCCCCAAAACAGCCAACAGCGCGTTGAGAGTATTACGGATTAGATCAAAAGTGTTCTTCTTTACTCGTAACTGCTGCCGAAAGTATTCTTGTGGTATAGCAGGGTCGTTATAGTGGATCTCAAACCAGGATTCGGCTGGGCGGGGAATGCTCCATGCATAGGGCGCTATGCGTCTTCGCCATAATCGCCGATTCCTTCGCCGTATCATAGCGATATTTAGCATTGCCTGATAACTATTTATCCATCTCATATACAAGATGAAAAATGCAACCATTTGTTGCTGTTGAATGCTGATACTCTGAAGCAGAAATAACACTACAGCGAAACAGAAGGCTTGATTTCGCTGATTCATGTTTACATTAAAAGTGCCCTAGCACGCGGGAAAGTGACGCGGGAAATGTTGATCTTTACATGACATGCTACATGTAATGCGACCTTGACTATTCTTGATAAATTTTTAGATTTCCTGTTGCGGTTGCAAATTTTTTTGCGCTAAAGATAAAGTAGAAAATTTATCAGGACTCATATGCGATCCGGGCCTTACACAATTAGTGAATTTCAATTTAGTTAATGAATGCGTGACAACTTTTTCAATTATATAGCCTAAAATGTATAATTCAATTCCCTTGGTTAGATGTACAGTAGTCTTGTAATTCAACAGGGAAAAAACACTCATAGGAAATTTAACAGACGATCTCAGAAGAGTTTCATCTTAAACTTTAAAGCAGATTACCGGATGTATAAAACATATAGTCGCACTTCATCGTAATTCTCGTGTTTAAAATATCACTTTCGAACAAAATAAAGTACTGATTGGACTCAAGGCTGTCTTTAATACTTCTAAATCGAGTCTTTGTCATTCTTTAACCGGAACAAAAAATCAGTGGAGTGGACGCGTAATTCAGTGTGTAATTTCATGAGCTTAAGTCAACAGATTGCGAACAGTAATGATATTTGAGCTGAATTCCAAATTTCAAGATTACCAACCGATCGCATCATATCATGATCGTCACACACTCATTCGCTTTCCAAAGGTCACAAAACCTAAGTTTCCGCCGAGATTTTAACCACCGATTTCCTGTCATTCGACAAAAGCAACAAGTAAACACTATTTCAGTTTCTTTGTTTCGTAATTATTGCCTAGGCCGCACCCAAATATGACTACTAAAAGTAAAGAGGACATGACATACAACAATGCAAACATTGAGCTGGTTGCCCAGCTTGCTTACCCCATCAACCAATCCATGATTCTGGAGAGCTAGAAGGGCTGACCTATTCAGCTTACACATTTGAAGTGTCTTCCGCACAATTCTTTGCCCTACATCGCTTAAAAGAGACCAATAAAAAGCTCTAAAGCTCCGCAGACTTTCAGCTGACTACGAGGAAAATTTCATGGAAATTCGTGTCAAGTGTTTGTACCCGGGCCCTTGGCCGTGGGTTAGAGCGGTTGACCGCTGACAAGCAGCTTATAACATCACCTGATCGGGTCATGTGTGACATGTGCTGGGTGTTGTGTTCTCGCATGGCGCTCTTTTGGAGAGATTTTTAATTTCGGTTTGTGCTCTTATGGCTGAACTTGAGCGCAGCTGACAGCTGCAAGCCTTTTACATCACACTGTCCTGATTTTAGCCGAAAGGTTTTATTTCAGTGACATATGGGCAACTTTGAATGAGCTGGGAAGTGAGGCAACGACTGTGAAATTGGTTATTTTGAGTTCACAGCGAAGCGTTTTACAAGCATTGCTTGAAACGGTAAGTCCGTCACGTCACGTATCACGAAGTGATACAGAATTTGCTGCTAACTACACGAGAATGTAAATTTCATAATACCTCCTCAACCAGGAAAACCAACATTGGTTTAACATTCGCAACGTGCTCTGCTATTCTTCTGCATGCATGCGTGCTCAAACTTTGTTATTTTTGCAGGCTGTAAATAAATTGGTCGTCAAAACACGACTTGGCTATTGAAAGTTTGTTTTTCTTTATTTCCTCAGAGTTTGCCAAGTTGTTTATTTCTATATTTTCTTAACGTTTTCTGATGTTTTCGTCCAGTGAGCGCGCTAAAAAAATTGATTTTCCACATTTCGTAAATATATGCCGGCTCGTCCGTCGCGCCACACAACTGTTATTGAAAGTCTTGTGAAGAAAGCAGCTTGAATTCTCCTTCAGCTGTTTCCCTGTTATGTTCACCTTGGAACAATACAAATTTAGCTAATAAGTTGTACATGTATCTAGTATGTAAAAACCGCAAAGGAGGCCTCGCGGACAATTAACTTCAATTCAATTGTGCAAGTTGAACACAATTCGTCATGTTGGCCTGTTGTAACCCTGATTTGAACATGGTATGAAAACGCGCATCAGTTACCCTGTAGTTACGTAATGGGCTATCAGTAGAATATTAGTTCATATATATATATGTTCTTCCCTCTGATAATTCAGGCACTATCCTAACGACAGTACATTTTTACATATTCATAAGCTAAACAACATTCACACATTGCCCTTTCATAAGCTTATGTAAATTTATTATATAAAAGTCAGTGGTATAGCGAGTAGTAACAAATTGATAAAAACGATACGATATCCTCACATGTGAAGATATCGATGATTTCAGTGGCATCAGGTTTGTCTCTTAAATTGTACTTAAATTCGTTGGTGTGTCATCGAAACATCTTCGGGTCTTCCTCGAAAGTCTTCGGCAATCTTCGGAAATTCTCGGAAATTCTCGGGAAATGTTCGGAAACGTTCCTCTGGTCTTCGGGACAATTTTGGAAAATCTTCGGAAATCTTCGGAAAGTGGTCGGAAATCTTCGGAAAATCATCAAAAACGCCGTTATCAGTACATTTATATAATAAAAAGAGTATTACACGTTAGCTCGAAGATATGAATTTTATGTTACTCGTGGCAAGAGCAACATCTCACTCGTTCGCTGCGCTCACTCGTGAGATATTGCTCTTGCCACTCGAACATAAAATTCATATCTTCTCTCCACCGTGTAATATCCTCTATAAAACTTACCGTTATTTTTTTCTAACTTGATAGTGACGTCAAGATGACATTGAAACGTTGATATTCCTTGTGAAATATATTACTAAATTTTCACTTTTTAAAAAATGTTTGGTTATTAGAATAAATATATGTGCTTGTGAAGTAGAAAAGGTTTAATTCCATCTGATTCAGCTGGGCTAGTGTTAATCTAATTAAGGATGAAACTTGCAATGGTAAAACAGTAAGATAATTTAATTTAACAGAGGACACAAAACTTCTGTCCAATTTGAACTCACTGAACAATTTTTTTAAAATTTATGCTAGCATAAGAAAACGCACATAAAAATTATGCCCTTATAATTTTTTTAGTATCACACTTCACTAGGAAGATGTCAACACACAGGTAGTCAATACAACATTTTGTCCGAGCACATTTAATTTTATTTTAAAATTCAATGACTGATCTTCCCAACTCTCCTTGTCAATCAAAAATGGACCCACAAAATATATCTTGATACTTTCCAAATGTTACACAATTAATACACCTTATTCCAAAATGGCCACTACTTTAGTGGTCTTTTGTTTGCCTTCAAATTAGTCCTTGTTGCCTCGTTCTTAAACTCGAAATACAAAAGAATATTTTCCCTTGAACGAGGCAACAAGGGCTAATTTGCAAGCAAACAAAAGAACACTAAAATGGCAGCCATTTTGGAATAAGGTGTATATTCTTTGATCAGTAACCTGTTCTTCTGAGTTTACAGGACTAAAAATATGTTAAACTTTATATAGTATAAAAAAATATATTTTTTCCACATTAATAATTTTGTTAATGCCATATCAAGATCTGATTTCTGGTGGTCAAGAAGATGGATTACAAGAATAAAGAAGTTATTCATCTTAGACAACTTAATGTGATTCCTCAGTACTGCATTGTGCATCCCTACTGTGCACGATTTTCACGTCATTAGCGCACGCATATTTAGCATGTGCATGTACAAAACGCAAGAGATTTCCCTCAAGCTAAGCTTGACAGCAAAATAAAAGCTTTTTTCCTTAAACGAGCATGGTGGCCCACACTTTTTAGTGCATGAATTTAAATTGCACAAGGTTATCAACATATCTCAATTTGAAGAGAAGTTTAAAATTCTGCTTACAAATACATGTAGTTTGATTTTAATGCTACAGTGTATAAAGAACACGTCTTTAGGTAATGCTGGTTAATGTATGCGTGTATAATCGTAACTCATTTTAACTAACATGGTTTAAAATGTACATGTAAGTTCAGGGGTTTTTTGTTTAACTTCTGTAGTAAATTAATTCAATAAGTGCTTTTCTTAGAATTTCTAGCACCTCTTTCTGCTAACTACATGTAAGATTAAGAAATGGCTACCTCGTCGGTCGCAAAGTTGCTATAAAGGCCATCCATGTTGTGCAAAAACGAGCACCATGACCCCTAATTTTTTATTGCATTTATCTAAAATACATGTGCATATACATGTACATGTGCAAGTTTTCCAGACAGCATCAGGGCTAAAAATCCAGCTGGCAATCGCCTCTTTCACATCCGGCAAAATTTGCCAGCAGCCAGCACTTAGCGAAAATCCTGCAGCATTGTCTGGCAAAGCTATTTACACCTGTAGTCTCACCTGCATTAGGAATTTGTCATACAACCATCCAATGTAATGTTACAACTTGAGAGCCTGCCCTTTGACCATTGACCGATTTACCACTGTACATGTGGAAGTGTTGTAACCTATTATGATTTCCAGGCAGATCAAAAGCTCATACAAGCACATAAACTTTGCCCTTTGGACAAGCTGAATGTCGGTGTAGTGTAACCAAACTGATATTATTTTGAACAACTGTTAGCCACTTGAAGCTTGCTTGGCTGTTGGGTTACCAAAGTTTACATTTTTTGAGCTGAATTGTTTAAAAAACTGGAGTATCAGGGAAAAGACCTCTGTTGTTTTCACACGGGCTATCAACATTTGCCCCATACTGGGAACACTTCTTCTCTGTGGGACACCACTGATCCCAGACATTGCATCAAATGAATGTTTACCCAGTTGACTTGCACAGCTCATGTTCTGGCAATAGACTCATTTTGACAATATACTGTATATCACAGTGTCTAGGTGAAGCGTCACATTCCAAGAAGCAGCAGTTAGGAAAAAACGTGTTTACAAGCTACAACCAAGTTTGCTCAAGTAGTGATGGCTGAAGCTAAGGAGTTGCTGTCTATTAGTGACTTTTATGCTGAGAAGACCATATTTATTACTGGTGCTACAGGATTTCTTGGTAAAATAGTGATAGAGAAGCTCTTGAGAGATTGTCCTCTTGTAAAGAAGATTTTCCTTCTGACAAGAAGTAGACGTGGTGTGAGCCCTCGACAAAGAATTGATAATATTTTGGACAGTGGGGTGAGTCTTCTAGCAGGTCATACATGTAGTTACACTGCTTCTCAAAATTATTATTAGATGTAAATTTAAATTTTCTGTACATTGTACATATTTTCCAACTGGTTGGAATCTATTGTCATTATACAAAAGAACAAACCTGAGTCAATCTTACAATAAAATTAAATGCTTATGGCTTTCTCTAATCCTAGAAGGCCTATAAAATGAAGAACAGCCAGTTGTACAGTACATCACTTTATATTATTTTGACTGTAACATATTCATGGCTTCACATCTGCTCTTTGTAGAGTCGTCATCAAATTACATACAATATATAATAGATTATAATATAATGTAGAGTTTTCTGTTGGCCTAAGATTTACAGTATTTGTCCCCCAAAAATTCAGTACTGTTTCAAACTTACTAAACTTCAAATTACATACAATGTATAATATACATGTATTATAATATAATATAATGTAGAGTTTTCTGTTGGCCTAAGATTTACAGTATTTGACCCCCAAAAATTCAGTTTTGTTCCAAACTAACTTACTAAACTTCGGATTCGATTTCAACTTCGGTCGGCTGTAGTTTGGAATACTGTAGCTACCTCCCTTTTCTGCAGGTTTGGGATTTGTCCCTCAAAGGCATCATTTTCTTTTGTAGACTGATCTCAACTGATGAGAAAGTGTGTTGATTCATAAGGTATAAATAAATCCTTTCTTGAAGGTTTTTGATAAAGTGAGAGACATGGGAGGTGACTGGAGAAGTAAAATAGTGCCAGTCAAGGGTGACATTGCAGAAGAAAATCTTGGGTTGTCGGATGAGGACTGGGAGACGCTCCAAGAAAGTGTCGAAATTGTCTTCCATTCAGCAGCAACTGTGAGATTTGACGAGGATCTAAAGTGAGTCTAGAGAATTTTAGTTTTATAATTAACCTACATCTAGACGTACATGTACTGTACACCAGTGGCACTTGTCTAGTTATTGACACTTAATTTAATTTGAATTAACCATTGCATTGTAATCACCCTTTCATGAGACTTGCAGGGTACAACATCACTTCGCGTACAGTTTATATTGTAGTTACCTGTACATATAATATTTTCCTGTTGTTTCTTCCTGGGTGGTGAACCAGGGGTTATGTTAACTTTCCACCAATGAATGGTAGACAAAACAAAAGTTAATGAACAAGGGTCAGATTGTTTTCGGACTGTCAGATTGTTTCCGGACACCATTTTTTTTGGTGTATTAAACAAATTGCATGTCTTTTTTGTTTAATAATCAATTTTGACACATCAAGTTTGATTATTAAACTAAAAAGTCGTTATTTTTGGCTTATTAAGCAAGAAAGGTTGCTTATTAAGCAAGAAAGGTGGCACTTCATGTTTATTAAACATGTGACTTTCGCTTAATAAGCAAGAATGGCAGGTATTCTTGCTTATTAAACAAGTGTCACACAACACTCTGTCACACTAAGTTCGTCCGCCATTACGGATAAAAATATCGACAACGAAAACAACGCAACGGATAAATCATTCCTATTGAAAACCTTCAAATACAAGTCTTGACTGGTCAGGCCTTCAATGAAAGCCATAATTAAGTGACGACTTTCCTTTTCTGGACAGATATTTTTGTGTAAGTTTTCTTCACGGCGTGATCGATCGGCAGCCGGCGGCCGTGAACGACTGCATTTTCGATGTTCAAGTTTTCAAACGAAAGTGAACCTGTTCAGTCGAATTGCACAACATCAGCATTTTAAATAAATAGGTCTTTGAATACACAACGGACGGATATTTCATTGAACACAGACTATCCATATAGGTGGTCTCTACGGACTGCATCTGGGCTTACTTCAAACATGTCAAATTACAGCGCGGGTCAATTTTGTCAACATTTACAAGATTACTGTTGTCATCAATTTGCGCTTTCCTCTTGATGCACTTATTGCCGAAAGTTTGGGCTGAATTTCGTTGAAAAAACTCGGCTGAACATAAAAGAGTGAGAATTAAAGTTTATCTGAACAAAACCGGCGGGGTTTTTCACCGAGAAACTACTAAAACTTGAAATGCCATTTTTGGTTATTAAGCGAAAAAAGTGTCACTTTTTGCCTATTAAACAAGGCACTCTTGTTTATTAAACAAAAAAGTTAGTTTTTCTTGCTTATTAATCAAAAGCGTCCCACAGTAAGTTAGGTGTTAGTGTTCAACGGCTACTAGACGCCTTACATGTAAGCTTATTACCGAAATCGGCATATCAGAACAAAGAAAATAGTGCTAAGCTTATTTAATATTGTGAAAAACTCTTTTTGTGTACTGTTCTTATATGCTAAGCGATCACACTTTAAGGCATGAATTTCCTTTTCGACAGTTAATTCAGGGAAAGATTTTCGATTAAATTTTCCCGAAGCGTTTGAATGGTGAAAGCCGCGAGCGACTATTGCTCGTTCAATGTTTGAAGTTTTAAACGAAATAACGATGAGCCTTGTTCTCTCAAAATACTGAGAAATATGAAGACAGCAAGAACAGAACACTTCAATGAAGGTGGACAATCGTAGAACTATGTTTCTAAGAGATTAAAATCTATTTTGGGTACGATCGGTCTAAAATAAACAACACCACGATCCGCGCCGCCTTTCAGTCGATTTAGACCGAAAATTACCGGAGTCAGAGAAATGTTCTGATTTCTGCGTTCTGCGTTGCCTTTCGTGTTCTGATTGAACCCGTAAAAAATCTCACACAGACGAAAATGAGTGATAGGTTTTCTTTTTCAACAAAGCTGTTTGTCCACTTTCGTGAGTTGCACAATCCACCCACGGACAATATGAAAAACCATTTTTAGGTTATCAAGCGAAAAAGGCATCAATTCTTGGTTATTAATCATGTAACTTTTGCTTTTTAGACGAAAATAGAGCTCTTCTTGCTTGATAATCAAGCCTCGCAACACTTCCACGAGACCTCGCCGACGCGGGTTACCGCCGAGAAATTGTGGTCAAAGATTACATGCATACTTTTTGCGGGACTATTTCACGGCATTTACGTTTAGTCGTTAGATAAATAAACTTCCAGCTGAAAGAGTGCAAATTTATGCTGTTATCAGAAGTTCTTTTCTCTCGGCATAAAAAGTTTTCGGAAAAAGAGTTTTTCATGATTTGAAGTAGGCTTACTTGCTAATCTGAGTGAATCACACTGTCACACAACCTGTGCGACTTTTCTCAGCCTCTTGTAAGCTGGTCACGTTCCATGCTATTTAAATAAAATTCAACGGATTGAAGCGATGTAAAAGTCATAGATTTTCATTTAAAGTACGCACTTAAGCTTAACGTTTTTTACTTTATCAGTCACCTGCAGAAAATAAGCTTACAGTCGCTTATAGTGAGATATGCAAGCCGGGAGCCATTTACATCTCGCGGTGCACGAGTTTCGTTTTTGCTAAACTTGTTTAACCGTAGCTACCAAATCTCTTGACGTATGTAATAATAATTTCAGTTTTGGTTAGAAAGAAACCTAGAACTGGACACTCCGCCCGGGCGTTAAATGATTAAATTGGCCTTCCGGCCGTACAAGTTAGTACAACACTCACTCGCACCAATAAGCTTGTCCATGCGTGTTTTGCGGGTCTGGGCGGAAAAATTATAGAGAAGTTATTAAAATGTTTAAGATCAATGTCCTTGCGAATAAATCTCGTGGTCCTTTCGGTTTTTAGTCAAAATTTATTGTTTTTGGGTAACGATAAAATCTGTCGATGAAATGAACAACATTACCAGCGCCGTCGGATTGAATACAAAATCTCAGACAGACCAAAAGGAAGCGGTAACCGTTTTTTTACTAGCTTGTACTTATACACAAATACAAGAAATTTGCAACAAACAATCCACTGAACGAAAATATCAGCTCTTCTCGGTTGACAATTTTTCCTTCAAAAAATGTCATGAGACCCCACCACACCGCGCCGCGAATTTCACGTGCAGAAAACTGCCGAGAATAGCGATCGAAAGATAACAAAATTTGCATATTTCTTCGGACTCTGTCACGGCTTAATTACTTCCAGTGGTTGGATAAATACATTTCCAAGAGTGAAATTGGTAAGCTTATGCTGTTATCAGCAGCTTGCTTTTTATATATATGCTGAACATGATGTCGCATCTACTTATCTTACCCTAATAACCATGCAATTATCTCACTCTTTCAATCTCCTGTGGTCTTCATTTGAAGGGAATCGGATAAAACATTTTTTTCCTACAGTACTTCTTTGAAGGAAGATATCAGACTAATGTGCCAGACAGGAATAATTTATGGATAGAGATAAATTAATTTCAAACTGTATGTTTTTTGCATTATGCCTGCCAACAAAAATAATAAATGACTGCAACAACTTGGCTATCAATGGCATGCTCTGTTTGCTGGGCAGAAAATTAACAAACACATCAATGTGGGAAAATTTTAGCTTTGTTAAAACAAAGCCACTTTAATTTGAACCTTGATTATAAAGTTACATTCAAAGTACCGTCTGCCTCGCAAAGGTGAGGACATCGCAATTGCCATCTGAAGTCAAACTCAAGCTGGTTCTGTCCTCGTGTACCGGTTCACAAGAGCCGATACAACAGACCAAACAATAAAAAACAGCTAACCAATGACTTCTAAACAAAGAAAGAACAATCATTCCCTTATGAGCCTGTACACCAGGACAGAACCCTCAAGCTCATCAAGATAAAAGCAAATGCAAAATAAATAGTTTAGATAAAAAGATTAAAGTAAAATTTGAACTGCATTCCAACAACAATGTCAAAATGATCCAAAATTAGGGAATTCGAGTTTTTGAAAACGAAGAAGGCAAACGTTAGGGTGGATTTTTGTTTGTTTATGACAGCACATACGCCATGTACGCAACACCAAATCAAACTAAGACCTTGACCGCTAGCAAATTCGCGAAGCTCAAGGTAAGAATTGAATAAAATAGGCAGGGCAGTGGATAAATTCTTTCTTAGTGAAACAAGTAAATTCCTTTAAGTATAAACCACTCTTCTGTCTAAAACTTTCTAGACTGACTAGCTGTGCATTCCAAGCTACCATGGCTGCTAATCTGTAGCTTCCTGAGCGACCTAATGGTAAAAATGAAAATACACTAGGTTATTATCCAAGAGACCAAAAAAATAATAAGAAAAACCCTCACATTGTAGTGTACAACACTGACACCCATTTGTTACGTTATTTAGTATATTTAATCCTGCAGATTGCAAGGAGTAGTGCTTGACATACAAATTGCAGGAGAGAGTTAATGGCGGCCGGGTTTGAGCTGCACGAAAATTCATAGCAGTTGCAATAGATAGGTCAGGGAGCGATTGAAACTCTTTTAATACGCGAGAGAAAAGAGCCTTTATGATAGCGGGAATATTTTTCCACTCTTTGCGGTGGAATGGCGTGGTCTCATGAAATTCTTTTAAGATTTGATTATCAAGCAAGAAGAAGAGTCAATCGGCTACTTATATATAATT
Organism: Micromussa lordhowensis; assembly: GCA_964020085.1. Taxonomy (NCBI): domain Eukaryota; kingdom Metazoa; phylum Cnidaria; class Anthozoa; order Scleractinia; family Lobophylliidae; genus Micromussa; species Micromussa lordhowensis. Next base: position 3,838,999 of record OZ026605.1, read on the forward strand.
AACGGGAATTGACGCCGTGTTCGCTTGATACTTAAAAGATGGTTTTCAAGTACACGGATTCTTCATTGCAGTATTGTCTAGTCGTGGCACAGTACGGTTTGGCAGCGGAAAAACGGTTTTATTGTCCAATAATGATCAATAATTAAACTATTGCTCCTTTTCGTCGGTAGGAGATTTTTTATAACGCTTCAATTTACAACCGGCAAACAACTTTGGTCTAGGGCGTGCCCAAGTTTGACAGTTTGACAGCCACGAGTTTGATTGGACAGATTTTGGCAGTGAGATCTGTCTTTATTCCCAAAGGTTTTTCCGCCGTTTGAAAATCGCAACCACTTTTAATAACGTGATCACCTTATCATGACACTGGCAAGTGCAGAGGAAATGTTCGTCGAATTTCAACTTAACGCTACGACAATCGAGATTTATTCGCAAGTCCGTTGAACGCAATCACTTTGATGACTTCTCCATTAGTTTTAGGCCGGTCCGGAATTTGCAATGCAGTTGTAGTAAAAAGAACAGAGAGCGACTGAAAATGTGTGACTGCCCCGCTAAATTATGGAAGACATTAGTCAGGAAAACAAGAGTGATCTTGCAAAATCACTGACTAAAAACGTCCAGCATTATCCGTTTACCGAAGGAGTTCGGGAGATCGCTTTGCGTATATGCTTGTGGTACATATGCACGAGGCCGAGGAAGTGATTGTAAAAGGAAAATCATCACTTATAGCGGTTCAAGTCACTGATGACTTATTCGCAAGGGCATTGAAAGATCGGATATTTAAAGGGCAAGATGAGTTTTAGAAGTACATTACGGTGTGATAAAGATGCATGGCTCCGGTGTTGTGTTCTTTACTTGTAAAGACCAAAAAGAAGAAGGTGAGATCATTCAGTTGTCTTCGTCAGTTTTGGTAACTGGCATTATCGTTAATTAAAATAATTGTATGTTGATGCTAAAAAGTTGTCTATTCATTGCCGTTTTGATTTAGACTGCACCGGCCGATATTAGAGCGGTTGAAAGCTGTCTGACATTTTTCCCGCGCAAAACGCACGCGAGTGAGAATATACTGTTGTCCTGAGTTGAGCGAGTGTACCAACGGGTGCCTTTTGCTGTCTAGCTAGCTCTGAGATTTTCCCCACAAAACAAATATTCTAACATACGATAACGTTTCAAGAGGTTGGAAGCTACGGTTGTTTAACAAGTTTGGAACAAACGAGATTGAAATACGAAAACCCCATCCACACGTAGTAATCTCTTGCATACCTCAGTGCAGCAGTGTAGCAGGTGACCGATTAAGTCTTGAGCTTAAGTTTAAACCACTAGTCTGTACTGCAAATGAAAATCTAAAAAATCGTTTCATACCGTTGAATATTTCAAAAACACTACACTGCCAAACGCAGCAACACTCGGGTCCGTTGTGTGAAGGAAAGCAAAGGTGCTTCAATCGTGCCAACTCTGTCGCTGAAAACTCCTCATACCAAAAGAAAAAAAAGCAAGCTGCTGATAACAGCATAAGCTTACCAATTTCACTCTTGGAAATGTATTTATCCAACCACTGGAAGTAATTAAGCCGTGACAGAGTCCGAAGAAATATGCAAATTTTGTTATCTTTCGATCGCTATTCTCGGCAGTTTTCTGCACGTGAAATTCGCGGCGCGGTGTGGTGGGGTCTCATGACATTTTTTGAAGGAAAAATTGTCAACCGAGAAGAGCTGATATTTTCGTTCAGTGGATTGTTTGTTGCAAATTTCTTGTATTTGTGTATAAGTACAAGCTAGTAAAAAAACGGTTACCGCTTCCTTTTGGTCTGTCTGAGATTTTGTATTCAATCCGACGGCGCTGGTAATGTTGTTCATTTCATCGACAGATTTTATCGTTACCCAAAAACAATAAATTTTGACTAAAAACCGAAAGGACCACGAGATTTATTCGCAAGGACATTGATCTTAAACATTTTAATAACTTCTCTATAATTTTTCCGCCCAGACCCGCAAAACACGCATGGACAAGCTTATTGGTGCGAGTGAGTGTTGTACTAACTTGTACGGCCGGAAGGCCAATTTAATCATTTAACGCCCGGGCGGAGTGTCCAGTTCTAGGTTTCTTTCTAACCAAAACTGAAATTATTATTACATACGTCAAGAGATTTGGTAGCTACGGTTAAACAAGTTTAGCAAAAACGAAACTCGTGCACCGCGAGATGTAAATGGCTCCCGGCTTGCATATCTCACTATAAGCGACTGTAAGCTTATTTTCTGCAGGTGACTGATAAAGTAAAAAACGTTAAGCTTAAGTGCGTACTTTAAATGAAAATCTATGACTTTTACATCGCTTCAATCCGTTGAATTTTATTTAAATAGCATGGAACGTGACCAGCTTACAAGAGGCTGAGAAAAGTCGCACAGGTTGTGTGACAGTGTGATTCACTCAGATTAGCAAGTAAGCCTACTTCAAATCATGAAAAACTCTTTTTCCGAAAACTTTTTATGCCGAGAGAAAAGAACTTCTGATAACAGCATAAATTTGCACTCTTTCAGCTGGAAGTTTATTTATCTAACGACTAAACGTAAATGCCGTGAAATAGTCCCGCAAAAAGTATGCATGTAATCTTTGACCACAATTTCTCGGCGGTAACCCGCGTCGGCGAGGTCTCGTGGAAGTGTTGCGAGGCTTGATTATCAAGCAAGAAGAGCTCTATTTTCGTCTAAAAAGCAAAAGTTACATGATTAATAACCAAGAATTGATGCCTTTTTCGCTTGATAACCTAAAAATGGTTTTTCATATTGTCCGTGGGTGGATTGTGCAACTCACGAAAGTGGACAAACAGCTTTGTTGAAAAAGAAAACCTATCACTCATTTTCGTCTGTGTGAGATTTTTTACGGGTTCAATCAGAACACGAAAGGCAACGCAGAACGCAGAAATCAGAACATTTCTCTGACTCCGGTAATTTTCGGTCTAAATCGACTGAAAGGCGGCGCGGATCGTGGTGTTGTTTATTTTAGACCGATCGTACCCAAAATAGATTTTAATCTCTTAGAAACATAGTTCTACGATTGTCCACCTTCATTGAAGTGTTCTGTTCTTGCTGTCTTCATATTTCTCAGTATTTTGAGAGAACAAGGCTCATCGTTATTTCGTTTAAAACTTCAAACATTGAACGAGCAATAGTCGCTCGCGGCTTTCACCATTCAAACGCTTCGGGAAAATTTAATCGAAAATCTTTCCCTGAATTAACTGTCGAAAAGGAAATTCATGCCTTAAAGTGTGATCGCTTAGCATATAAGAACAGTACACAAAAAGAGTTTTTCACAATATTAAATAAGCTTAGCACTATTTTCTTTGTTCTGATATGCCGATTTCGGTAATAAGCTTACATGTAAGGCGTCTAGTAGCCGTTGAACACTAACACCTAACTTACTGTGGGACGCTTTTGATTAATAAGCAAGAAAAACTAACTTTTTTGTTTAATAAACAAGAGTGCCTTGTTTAATAGGCAAAAAGTGTCACTTTTTTCGCTTAATAACCAAAAATGGCATTTCAAGTTTTAGTAGTTTCTCGGTGAAAAACCCCGCCGGTTTTGTTCAGATAAACTTTAATTCTCACTCTTTTATGTTCAGCCGAGTTTTTTCAACGAAATTCAGCCCAAACTTTCGGCAATAAGTGCATCAAGAGGAAAGCGCAAATTGATGACAACAGTAATCTTGTAAATGTTGACAAAATTGACCCGCGCTGTAATTTGACATGTTTGAAGTAAGCCCAGATGCAGTCCGTAGAGACCACCTATATGGATAGTCTGTGTTCAATGAAATATCCGTCCGTTGTGTATTCAAAGACCTATTTATTTAAAATGCTGATGTTGTGCAATTCGACTGAACAGGTTCACTTTCGTTTGAAAACTTGAACATCGAAAATGCAGTCGTTCACGGCCGCCGGCTGCCGATCGATCACGCCGTGAAGAAAACTTACACAAAAATATCTGTCCAGAAAAGGAAAGTCGTCACTTAATTATGGCTTTCATTGAAGGCCTGACCAGTCAAGACTTGTATTTGAAGGTTTTCAATAGGAATGATTTATCCGTTGCGTTGTTTTCGTTGTCGATATTTTTATCCGTAATGGCGGACGAACTTAGTGTGACAGAGTGTTGTGTGACACTTGTTTAATAAGCAAGAATACCTGCCATTCTTGCTTATTAAGCGAAAGTCACATGTTTAATAAACATGAAGTGCCACCTTTCTTGCTTAATAAGCAACCTTTCTTGCTTAATAAGCCAAAAATAACGACTTTTTAGTTTAATAATCAAACTTGATGTGTCAAAATTGATTATTAAACAAAAAAGACATGCAATTTGTTTAATACACCAAAAAAAATGGTGTCCGGAAACAATCTGACAGTCCGAAAACAATCTGACCCTTGTTTAATGGTACATGTGAACAGTCTTTCGTTATTTCTATTGTCATCGTACTTTTCGTACAATTAAACTCGTGAACAATACTAAGATGAGGTTGGGGATTGGTGCCTGGGAGGATGGTGGGACCATGAGTGTAGGAGCCAAACGCCAGGGTATCCATGGCAACCCTGTGAGCGGCAACCACCCTCTGGCACTGTCACATACCATAAGGGGAGGGGAAGGAGGGGGAAGAACACCGTGGAAGCTTTGCAAATGCTAGCACAAGTCAATGCACAATGAAACCAGAGCTGTGCAAAGGTCAAGCCCTGCCACTTACTGAGTTCCCCTGCAGCCGAGGTGAGCCGCCATGATGAAGACTTCTGCCTGTATTGTCTCGATTTTAACATTGGATTTTAACACATCAAATTACTGTTCACATGCATGTAATTAATACATGAACTACATGTATAGCTACATTGTAGCCTTGTCAACTAAAACTGTAAAATTATTGTGATAAATATTTATTAGACACCATTTATTCTGCCACATAGCATGTTACTTTTTTAATTACCCTTAAAGTGGTCAGGAAATGTTTTTGATCATCTCTTTTCAACAACATCATATTGCAGGGATGCAATGTGTTTAAATCTTAAAGGGACCCAGAATATTATAAAGTTGTGCCGAGGGATCAAACATCTTGAGGTAGTATATACTTAATATTAACTTTGTTCCTGAATAATATCTACAACCTACTCTTTATTTTTTTTCTGGCCTTTCTTCGTAGCCTGCCACAAGTCATTTAAGCAGTCTAGCTTGTGTCTCAAAACTGAGTTGGAGGGCTTAAGAGAAAGTAAAACAGGAAGTCATGTTTAACCAAGATAGTGTAAAAGAATCGAATGAATTATCCAAATCTGGATACTAAACCAAAGTATTAAATGTTGTTTTCTATCAAATACATTATTATAAATATTGAGGGAAATGCAATTTTGTTGCGAGTCATTCAGTTTGTTTATTTCCCAAGTGGGGTTCCATTCAGGAAACCGGGTTGTCTCAGTCCATTTACTGTATGCTTATACCCCGGAGTCTCTAGTCAACCCAGGAGAGTGGCTACAAAGTATTTTGGCTAGCCCAATCAAAGGCTACTGTTCTCTTGACAAAATAAACAGCATCTGGAGTGAGAAAATAGCTCGTCCTGATCCTTAACAAGACATAAAGCAGTGAACTAGCTAGTAAAGAAGTCATCTGCAAAATTGTGTGTAATTTTGGTTTTATTAGCAGTAATCTCATTGTGCTGCTGCTGGTTTGCACTGTCACACCATCGAAAATACAAACCGTAACCATTCAATAAATTATCTTAAGAATCTGGGATGTGATAGATGATTGATATATACATGTAAACAACCTCCCAAAGATTGAGGTCTGTGCAGATTTTCATTTGTGCATTATTTGGATATAAAGTTTTTCACCCACATTTATAGAGCTTTATGTTTACATTTATGTTAACATGGCGGCCATAAAGTAACAGAAACGTAGATCTGTCGTTGAGTTCTGTCATTTAAATGAAAAGTAGAGCTCTGACACATTGAAATTAATACTTCTTCTAGAGCAAGAACTGTTCAGTTAGCAAAACCTTACACAATGACTCATCTCCATTTGATTCACGCAAGGCATACATGTAAGCTTGGAACTTCAAACATGCTCCGTTTCAAAATGAAGAACGCTGTCGACCTTAATATTGTTGTAAAATGCCAAGTTATTAGAGACTCATCCATTTGATGAAACTAAATTTTCAGTGGGATTAGTAATTTTCAATTTTGGAAAATGATGACATCGCACAAAAACTGGAAAATATTTTGATTATTTCATCTAATATCTCATTGAGTGCTTTCCTTAATTATTATTGTTTGGTTCAGGTGTTAGTTCACGTCTCTACTGCTTATGCCAACTGTGACAGAGATGCCATTGAAGAGAGAATATACCCTCCATCTGTGGATCCAGACCGGCTCGCCAACTCAATTGGGTACAGTTACATTGTAGAATAACGCATTGTTTGTAAAGGCCAAGAAATGTGATCTAAAAACTGCTTTCTGGTAATTTGTCATTCAACAATACTACTTTGCAAGTTGAAGTTTGTTGACTGTCCAACAACAGTGGTGCAAGGTGCAGCAACATGCATCCAGGATTCAACTTTGTGCAACTTGTTGACTGCACTGTTCGGTCTTTGTTTAAAAACTTCTTACATCTTGTAAAGTTAATTAAAATTAATTTATTTGCTACTTGCACATGACCCATAATCCCTTGCGTTGTTGGGGGTAACCAGTAGAAGAAATGTATGGTATCATGACAAAAATTAGTTCGGTGAGCTCGGAAAACCAGCTACTAATGCTTAAAAATGCACCAGAATTTACCAAAATCACGATAGGAGAAATTTGTGCTAGTTTATAACTAAATGTAGAGATTTTTTTTTTGTCCATACATCGTCTGTAAAATTACAAGACGATGTATGGACAAAAAAAAAATTCTCTACATTTAGTTATAAACTAGTACAAATTTCTCCTATCATGATTTTGGTAAAATCGAACTAATTTTTGTCATGATACCATACATTTGTTCTAATGGTTACCCCCCAACAATGCAAAGGATTATGGGTATGTGCAAGTAGTGAATAGAGCACCATACATGCACTCCATTAATTGTCCATGGCACTTTACAATTCTAAATGACTTGACACTGGTTTTTCTGCACTGATCATTGTCTGTTCTTTCACTGTGTCAAATAGCTGGATGGATAACGACATGGTAAATGCTCTCACACCACATTTGATCGGCAAGCGACCTAACACATACACCTTTACCAAGAGTTTAGCTGAACATGTGTTACTTCAAGAAGCAGACAATTTTCCCATAGCAATTTTTAGACCATCAATCATTGGTGCTGCATGGAAAGAGCCCTATGAAGTGAGTACACATGTCTAGCAATGACCTTTTGTCACACTGTTTGTTTATTTTATGTGCATGTTATAAGGAGTTTTCTAGTTTAATGGCTAAAAGCTGAATTAAATATGCACATTAACAAGCCCAGTGGACTTTACATGTAATTAGCATTCTTGCACGAGGTCGTCATTTGACTACAACTGCCAGGATTCATTTTGTTTCTCCTTTATTATTCAAATGTTTAAACCACAGTGAGATTTAAATAACAATTGCCCTTTGTAGCATTAGAAAAAGTGTAAAGTGAAGGGTTCTGGTTCCAGTAGTCGTCAAATGACACCACTATGGAGGTTGCCTATTGGCTTGCACTTCTTCAAAATTATATGTTTGTACAGTCAAGAGTTTCATTGAGGGCCGGGTACGGAGCAAATTGACAGGCTGTGAAGATGATTTTGGCCAGCTGGTTTGACCACCTTGTGGAAAGTTTTTCAGTTCAAATAGTTTTGCCCACTAGTTTTGGTCTCCTGCTGAAAACGTTAATGAAACCCCTGTACAGTATGCCAAGCTGCCGAAAAGGTCTCTTCTGACAGCTTGCAAAATTTACTGATAGTCAGCTCATAGCAACATTTCTGAGTTTTAATTCTTACAGGTACAACATGTACTTGCTGCCATTTTGCCTGTTAAAAATTGGTGTTTTTCCATCTCAATCTTGGACAAGAACCCTGAATAAAATGCTGCCTCTCCTCACATTGTTAATGTCTATTTTTCCATGGGTGCCTTCAACTCAAGTATATGCTTATTACTTTTAAGAAATTTTTGCCCTTCAGAATATTCTCCAAACCAAACAAATATAAAAGATGTATTCATTACTGCTGTCAGTAGTATACATTTACATGTATCAGTTTGTTTTTAATTTTATTGTGTTCACCTTTAGGGTTGGATTGATAATTTCAATGGACCAAGTGGACTATTTGTTGCTGTAAGTTTAATGCTATCACATAACTACATGTACCTTCAGTATATGTTTTAAAAAGCTACAAATACATGTAAGGTGTCAGCTTCTTCACTACATTATAGAGCAGAACATTTGAAGAAACCTCTGATTCATTTACATGTATCACTGTTCTACTGGAGTGTGATAAGTAGTGTCGTCAGCCTAGTGGTTGTTCAGATTCATGTTATGAAATGTCTATTCTTGTTAGGTATGTACGTTCCAACAACTTCTACTGTTTTAGGTGTCATTTACAAAACTGGTGAAAGCAGGTCACCTTTTTGATCTCTCAACCCCATAACGTACATGTACATTGAACAAAATGACGAATGCTATGACTCCTTTTAGAGTCTTCTTTTTGCTAGACGCTATTTAAATTACAATAGCTTGCATCAGTTAAAAGCTTATGCCTGTGATCAAAATGTCTTGACTGACACTAACTGTAACAGATAGGATTTCCTAGTACATGCAATTTAAGCATTCTTTTGATGTGCCAAGAAATTCATGAAAAAAAAAAATGAAATACAAAATTAATAAATTCATGTTTACTATTCGAGCTGAAGGTGTTACAAACTGAGCCGTCGCAGTTAAAATAAAGTCTTGTGTCCCTCATCACAGGCTGGAAAAGGAATGCTGCGGTCGATGATTGGAGACTTGAATGCCGTAGCAGATATTATCCCTGTGGACTTCTCTGCCAACATGATGCTTTCCATTGCTTGGCACAGAGTTGTGAAAAGGTAAAAAGTATATTATGATAAATATGCATGTATTAACATGGGAATGGCAAGGATTGCAATTGTCAGATCAAACAATGTCAATTATGGAAGTGAGGTGGTTAGTGAGATAGACTACAGATCAAGCAGTCGTGGAATTTGCGCCTTACCTGGGGATATTGTTCTCCATCCTTGTGCAGTACACTTGACACTCTGCCGTGTAAGTTTTGCAACGGGGCAGTGGCTTTGTGTTCAAGTCTGGTTTAGTGTCCTTGTAAAACGTAAAATGTACATGTAAAAGGCTCATGACGATTGTTGGTGACTGAGACAAACAAAGTGCTTGGTGGTGGGCAGGTTTGTAAAGGACATCATCAAGGGTAAGCAAGGATAATTATTGCTACTTTCACATACATTCACTGTTTTACATTCTATAATCATTTTTTCTAGGCATTCAACAATTCCAATCTATCATCTGACGACAGGAATGTTGAATGGATGTACTTGGGGAAACCTGTGTAAGTAAAATGTACACCCACGTTGGCTTAGTTTGCCGACTAACACAAGAAAAAATCCCTTTATTGTAATTTTTCACCCCTCTGAAGATAAACCTTGAAAATTGTGAGACTGCATTCAAGTGAAAGAGTTGTCAACCGGCCATTGAAATAACATTCATCTTGAAGAAATTTAGCCAAATTTCACAGTTCTCACAGCCTCAATATTATTTACAACACCATGTCAGATTGTGGATTTCTACTAGTAAGAGAAAAGATTTTATTCTGTCTGTTAGTCTTTATAACGCAAGATTTCAATGTACAATCAATTTCAATCTACTCCTGTGAGTAGTTCACCACTGACTTGTGATCATACTCTTAGGTACAATCCTGACCCGTCATTTTAAGACCTATCCCTTTGAGGGCGTGTTCAGACGACCAAACTTCTCTTTCGAGTCAAGAAAGTAAGTGCGCATGGTTTTTGTGCTTAGAAACTAAACAGAATATAATTATGGTGAGTTTAGAATGATGAGTAATTAATATTCTTGTATGCACTAGGAAGTAGATTGAGTGTGTAATCAAAGTAGCTGATTTTTTACGTGGTCAAGCTAACAGACAAACACTTCCTTTTAGTTTTCATGAGTTTTTAGTTGCAGCTCTTATTGATCACTCTAACAGTTAAAAGTTTTTGATTAAGTAATTTTGAACAACTTGTTGGAATCTTTTTGACAGCTAGTACTGCTTTCTGTCTACTTTCATTTTAAGTAACAAATCAAAATAAAAAAACTGTGGGAGGCAGAGATGTGTAGAAAATTGTCAAAAGGATGTCAAGAAGTTGTCCAAAAAAATCAAGTTAAAAATCTTTATCAGAAGCTAGTGGCGTAGCAATCGTCACTGTAAATCCATCATTGATCTAATATATCAAACACAGGACACAGTGTTTCATTGGGGTATCCAAACACTGAGAAGAAAGTTGAAAATACACAAGCTGAGTATTTTTGATGAGCTCAAGGTGATTGGATATCCGATGAAACACTGTCTTGAGTGTTTGATATACATGTATCTCAATCAAAACAAAAACTACATGTAAGGAGTAATCGAGAGAAATTGGAGAAGTAAAATCGTTAAAATCTATGCTAATTAAGACCAGGTATCCAAACGTCCTTCACGGTTCTGATTTTCTTTGTTTTAACTTGATGAATTATTAGTGAGTTTGAGAAATGAAATCCCATTTTAAACTTGTCTCTTTTCATTACAGACTGATGCACTTCTACTGGTGTTACATCAGTCACAAAATCCCTGCCTTCATCGCTGATATGACATCGTTTTGTGCTGGACAGAGACCAATGTAAGTGATCAGTATTGAATCCCCTGAGAACAATGTTGATGAAACAGTGTTCAACTATTGCTTCCTTGATGTTGCTCAACAGAATGAACAAGTTGTATGGGAAGATAGAGAGAGCCACTAGAAGTTTAATCTATTTCACATCAAGAGGCTGGGAGGTAATTTGGTATTAATATTTGTTCCTACTGTATTTGTTTTCTACAAATGTTTTTGAATTCGAATTGTTTTTGAATAACTGTAATCATAATCTTTTGGATGTCACGCAACGCTCCCCCCAGAGAGTGTTGCGTTTCTATCTACATGTATGGACTATGGCTCCTCTAGTCCCTTTGATTATTCCAGGTAGTCACTACTCTTCTTAATTTACACGTAGTTTTTCTCTTGCATTTCAAATCAAGGTTATTTTGTACTTGATGTTTATTATTTTTGTTCTTGATGTTGGTTTTGGTATTGAAGAGGAAATAAACGGTGTCACACACTTGGCTCAATTTATAAGTAAGAAGGCAAATGTATATTCTTTTGATTTGCAGTTTTCAATGGATAATTATCGCGGATTAATTCAAGACATGAGTCCCCAGGACAGAGAGGTACGTGTCTAGACACTTAACGTGGCACGACAACCTTTTGACTTAAATGGCCGCCATCTTGAAATTTGTTTGACGTTGCTGTTACTACTTGTAACGTGATTAACCAGGAAAATCTAATTGATATGGTTTTTTTTTGTTTTTCAGACTTTCAATTTTGACGTAGAGAAGCTTGACTGGAACACGTACTTTGTGCGGTTCGTTCTCGGCATCAAACAATTTCTTTTGAAGGAAGATTTAGCTAACCTTCCTGTGGCGCAGAGCCGTATTCGCAGGTGAGTGTAGTCTCTATGGCATTTTGATCTTTTCGTTTAGGCTAGTAGTCAGTTGGTCGACAAGCGCAAAGGATGCCTAGGGGGTAGGGGGAGCCCGAGCAAGTGCAGCCAGAGCAGGGAGGGGCTGGTGGAAAGTTGACCACAGCCCCTTGTTTGGTTTTGCTGGAGTGAAAGCATTTGTGCTATTTCTTAAAACAAGTATCTCCCTCTATATAGTCCCCTTCGTTTCCTTCCTTGCTATTTAGGAGTGGATGTTGTTAGCGCAAGATCCCATTAGAGGCTGATAGACCCCCTTCCCTTTCCCCACCCGGTTATTTACGCCGGGGGTACTCCTAGAAAAATTGGGTGGGGATGTGTGTGGCCTGCTTCCTCGAACCCTTAATTTTTATGGGACCAAAATCTGCTATTGTCCCTACCTTGTTTTACGACCTGACCAAAAATCAATACCCTACTTACCTGCCTTAGAATTAGTCGCGGCTGGTTCAGACAATCGATAATGATGAACAGGTAGCTTCTGAAAAACATAACCGATTTTAGACGAGAGTGCAGAAACCATGCCCTATTTATGACCAAAGTGGCCAAAATCGATACCCTATTTCTGACCAAAACGGCTAAAAACCATACCCACTCGCATGCCTTTTTAGCCAAATAAAGGAGTACCGTCTGGGAGGGGAAGTTATTTACTTGCATGGGGCGTGTCCGTGCTTTTGCGTTTGGCAAATATTCTCCTTATTTTGGAGCAAGAGGGCCTCTCCCTTGCCTTCATCTCGCGAGACAAGAGATTATGATCTGATATTTTGCGCGAGATTAAATCTAGATCGTAACCTTTTCTCCTCCTATGTTAACTTTCAGACTGCGTAACATCCGTTGGACGGCGTATTTTGTCTTGTTCCTGTTTTCCTCGTGGCTCATTATTAAGAGGTTCCCAGCCGCACAGACTGCCTGGGCCCAGTGCTTGTCCGGTGTTCACAGGCTAGCCCGGGCCCTGGAACCATTCAAGCTCTCTAACTAGGTGTTCCTTATAAATTATAAAGAAAGCAGATATGAGCAGAACTCTGTTCAGTTTTTTGTACGTTCAGTCGTAGATCCTAGGCTTTGTGGCCATTGCATTATAATTTTGTACAATCTAGACGGAGATTTAAAAGCAAACGGGCCCTGGAACCATTCAAGCTCTCTAACTACATGTAGGTGTTCCTTATAAATTATAAAGAAAGCAGATATGAGCAGAACTCTGTTCAGTTTTTTGTACGTTCAGTCGTAGATCCTAGGCTTTGTGGCCATTGCATTATAATTTTGTACAATCTAGACGGAGATTTAAAAGCAAACGTTTTGTAATTGTTATGTAAATTGTAACTACGTTTTCTAAATGGGACCAAAAAACTGTTCGCGCACGAGGATTAAAGTATAGCAATCTACACTCTAAAATTGACATTACTCATATTTAATACAAAGTTTCGTAATTATAACTAGTAAGTTTTGGATGATTGCCGCCCAGAAGCTGTGCTCCCTTAGAGTTGATCACTCGCAGCATTGCGTAAAATGCAAGAAAAATATTAACTTCAAAGCTTGCAAGGTCAGATTGACTAACAGTGTATCAAAATCGAAGAACGCTCGCTGAACGCCAGTTTTTGCAACAAATTAAGTATCTAAGTTACGCGAATGAAGTTACTGATATATTTTCTAATTCCCCTCAGACGATTTGTAGAAAATAGTTCAGATTTGGTCCGTGAAAGGTATAAATTAAGAAGACAGCAAATGGCTTAGACTAAGCATAACTGGATACTGAAATTGTAGCTCATTTAGGGGTTTGCACAGGCCAAGTTTGCCTGAAGCTTTGTAGCTTAATGATACCCTTGAAACCCTTGATCCGCATGTGAGCTAAACGCACTTTCTGTTTCTAAAATAAGAAAATTTAGTCTAAATTTTGTTGTAACACAGAGTAAATGTTACGACGGTACGCATTGGCGCACCTGGGTTTGATCTTGCTTGATTTGATTAGTTAGATCGAGATCTTTTCCGAGCCCACGAGGAGTAAAGTTTCTTGAAACTGTTTTGACATGTGAACGTGTCTCAGAATGCGCCCAATGCGGCAAGTGAAAGTTGAAATCTTGCCATAACTAATAAGGATTAAATATCGAGCGTCACTTTCTAGTGTGGACGCGTTGTGCTATTATTACTATTGTAACTTAAGTCATCGTGGAAAATAATATAGCCAAGGCTAAAATTATGCTAAAATTTAGTTGGACACAACAGAGTATCAGAATAAAAGGTTAAGTATATTGTCAAATACGATGTTGATCAGACGTTAATAAATTGATGCAAAATTGATGAACCTGTGTTTTTTCATTTTTCAGCTCAAATAAATTCAATACAAACAACCTATATTTGCCAAGAGACTCTCGATTTCCCCTTACCATTGCCTGATTTCATAATATGAAGGACTAGGTACGAGTCTGTAAATTATGGGATTAGCAACTATTGATTCACATATTCAAAACGAGCACACCGAGATTCACAATCCCCAAGTTTGGTGTTAATCGGGCTAGTTTTCACTGAGATAAAGGCATTTAATAACGTAAAAAATTTACGAAGAAATGTATGGAAATGCGGAAAAATCGGGACATTTGTCCGGATTTGTCCTCTATCTCAGTGAAAACTAGCCCGATTAACACCAAACTTGGGGATTTTGTGAATCTCGGTGTGCTCTTTCTGACTATGCGAATCAATAGTTGCTAATCCCATAATTTACAGACTCGTACTTGGTCCTTCACGGTATGAATCAGGCAATAGCAGATAGGTGTAGAAAAGAAAAAAAATCGCGAGTTCTGGTGTTGACGGCATATGGGCTATATAGGGACGAGCCGCCGTTAGGGTAGGGTTTGGCATTGTGTTAACGTTGTGATCCTTAGAAAAGGTACCTAACTTGTAACGGCTAAAATTGCAGTGCTTTTAAATGCCCAGCTAAACAGAAAACAAATGATCTGTTAAAACTGAACTATTCGTGTACTTCAATGTTATAGAAACTAACTAATAGCCGACCCATTCACGCTAATCTTTTGTTGATTTTCACTTCAATAGGATGTCATTTTTTGGGTCTGAGCCTTAAATAGGGTGTCATTTTTGATGTCCTTCATCCTTGAAGAGGGTCAGGATTTAAGACCCTTCTCGGCACACACCTATCCGAAACTTACGGAAGTACCCCCACCCCCTGCAAAATCTGGTGTCGAGACACGCACGCAGAGCTCTGGTTGCAGACTTTTTGCCTGTGATTGGTTGATATCTCGCCATAAACGCCTCGTTGATATTAAAACCACTAAACTCTCGTGATCTCTCTACGGCCGGCTCGAATCGGTCGCAATGCGCAGTTTTCCTTTTACTGTACCAATTTTAAGGCGATAGATACGAAACACTACCCTTCACCGTGGACTGTAAACAATAAACAAAGCATAGTATACAACTATTGAATAGTTTATTTAAATTAGCACACAAAGGACTGTTGGTCTGTGTAGTTACTATGACTAATTTAACGGTAACTTCACGTAAAAAATGATATAACGTCAACCAAAAATAAATACGTTGGACAAACAAATAGCAAAAAATTGGGAGTGAATGTTAACTTGCAAAAGCCATTACGATCTGCATTTTGTTATGTACACTATAAATACATGAGCCTACTGGGAAATTATGAGAACCTTTGTCGTTTGTTTTTTACCTGTGATTATTTTCGTTGTTTATTTGTTAGTTTGTTTAATTTTGTTTGCTTATTTTTCGTTTGTAGGCTAGTTTTTATGGCTTTGTCCAGGCCTCCGTTGACATCAGGCTTTATTTATGAACCAAAACAGCAAGCGCGAGCTCTCCTTCTCTGTATCTGTCTTCGTCTCCACTCTCCTTACCTTCCCTATGGAATTTTTTTAAAGTTTGCTGCGCTCGAACACTTATAGATAACGCTTCAAGCCTCGACTGATTACCATCTGCATCTATCGTTCTTTAAATTCTTTAGGGTCCGTCCACACTAAACCGGAGAAATTGAAAAAGCAGCTTATTTCTACGGTTACAGGCCTACCGTCCACACTAATCCACCTCGAAAACGCTCTTCAAACCGAAGGAATTTGTAAACGGTGCTTTTCGAAAATTAAGGATGAAATCACGATAATCATGTGATTTCCCTGCCCGAGTTTTCCTCAAAAACAAATCTAAAATGACCGGTTATGTCTCCGGAGTAGTGTGGGCAGGGTTTTAATTAATTGCAATATTCCTAAATAAAGCCAACTCCAGGTGAATAGCTCACGTCTTCTTTTTCCCCGTCTTCATCTGAAGCATCACTTTTGTTCCCGTCTAGCGACTGATTGTCTGGCTGTGATTTCTCACCTTCCATTTCAAGGTAAGCTGTGTTACTGGTGCCTGCACTGAACTCTTCATTATCCGGACTAAATGTCTGTATAAAGAAAAAATAATAAGGAAGCAATGACTAACAGCTTAGTGCATGGAAATACGCGTCGTAGGAAACTGCGTTTTTTTATCTGAAATATCAGTCATCTCACAGCCTAACCCTAACGAGTTCAAGCAGCGTGATCATCAGGCAGTCATGATGATGATGACGGCACAAAATGTAAAACTGTGCAAACCCTTCTAGCATTGAAGGTCGCTTAAGCCGCCAAAGTGGGGGGCGCGGTGCCCTCATGGTTAGTGCGCTCGACTCCGGAGCGAGCGCTCCGGGTTCGAGCCCTGGCCGGGGACATTGTGTTGTGTTCTTGGGCAAGACACTTCACTCTCACAGTGCCTCTCTCCACCCAGGTGTATAAATGGGTACCGGCGAATTTGATGCTGGGGGTAACCCTGCGATGGACTAGCATCCCATCCAGGGGGGAGTAGGAATACTCCTAGTCGCTTCATGCTACTGAAACCGGGATAAGCTCCGGCCTGATGAGCCACTAGGCTCGTATGCAGACTTTACCTTTACCTTAAGCCGCCAAAGGCGAAACGTAAATGAAAAAATGCCTTCTCTTAGGTCCACTATTTGACCCGCGCATTACTTGTACTAGAGGTAAAAGGTAAAGTCTGCATACGAACCAAGTGGCTCATTAGGCCGGAGCTTATCCCGGTTTCAGAAGCATGAAGCGAGTAGGAATATTTCTACTCCTCCTGGACGGGATGCTAGTCCATCGCAGGATTACCACCAGCATTAAATTCGCCGGTACCCATTTATACACATGGGTGGAGAGAGGCATTGTGAGAGTGAAGTGTCACTTATAATAGAACCTACCGTTAATTCGTGGCTATTTTTGCTGCCCGCGTTCTCTCCAAGGCCAGATAACTGGTACATTTCTTTCCTGCTCGAGGACACGCTGTACATACGGGGCTGCACAGATCTAGAGTAATCATTGTCAGCATGAAGCATGGAAAGGCTTCTCGTGTGATTTCTTCTTAATCTTCTGTTTTGGTGCTTTGGGGTAAAAGCAGATAACGAATGAAATAAGTATTGCTGGTAATCAAGTGTAACGAGAAAAAATAAAGAAACAAAGATGATAACGGGAAATCTACAAAGTTTCTGATTTGAGACATCAGTGTTGGGTGTTGCTGGCTCAAGTTTGAAAATGGTCAAAATTGAGCCAAAAACATGTCGCAACACGGCGCAATAGTGTGTAGTAGGGCGATCGTTTGACCGGGGCTTTGCTCGCGCGTGAAAAACCTTGTCAGCCAAGCAACAACCAATAAAAAACACCACACGGACCTCTTCAATATGGCATGTTTCGGGTTGAATAATTAAGAAAAAGAGAAATCGAAAGCGCGTGTAGAAACGTTTGTAGACTCCACCTCAAACTAGCCAATAGCATGAGGAAGTAATAAATCAAACGCAGGCGAGACCAGTGTCACATATGACCTTAGGCGCGGCTAGAAGAGGCCGTAGGCTGGGAGTCGTTGTCAGGCAAAGGGCAGAGTTTTTCGATAGGGACCGACCAAGGCCAGAAAAAACGTTTTTATTTCTTTGTTGTTGTTGTTGTTGTTGTTGCTGTTTTCACGTTTACATAGCACACTTATAAAATAATTGAGCCACTACGCTCGCTCTCAGTGGTCGATAGGTGTGTTTAGATGAGAGTATGTAAACACGGTTGTGACGTTTTAGATCCGCGCGTATTTTTGAGAATTATTTCATAAAAGCAATAGAGAACTTTTTCCGTGTTTATATAGCCTCATCTAAACACTCGGAGGGTTGGGAGAATTGTCGAAAGTTATGCAAACCCTCGACAACGTGTCGGGTTTGCATAACTGTCTCGAATTCTCCCAACCATCCTCGTGTTTAGATGAGGCTATGTAAACACGGAAAAAGTGCTCCATTGCTTAAATAGTATAGGGTGATCCTAAACCTTACGTTTCTATCAAGGGGATGTGAGCGGCCCGTAACTCGTAGTCTGTATCATTAAAAAAACTGCTCCATGTAATAAGCCAATCAAATTTTACATGTAGGATTTAATGATGATTCCGGACCGCTAAGATGCTTGAGAAAAAAATAACGACTTAAATTGGTTTTTTTAATGGTATGGTGACCAAAGCTTTAGACTTAAGACTTACCACGACGATCAGTAATGCGATCCCTAAAATTACAATCACAAGTCCGGTTGCAATAAGGACAATAATCCACTTCTCTAACCCTGGCTCGGGCTTCTCTGTCGTGCTCGTAGTTGGCTTGGGACCTGCGACCTGTTCCACACTAACTCCAGTGATGGTGAACTTTAGACTTCCATCTCCCTTCTCTATTACATTTTTCAGTGAGTCTTCGTCAACACTCGTTGTAGCCTTTAGGTAAACTGTAAAATCGAATTTGATGCTTCCCTCCCGAAAGTTATTCACTTCTACTCCAAGGAAATCTTTTTTATATGATTTCTCCAGGACTGCAGAAAAATGGTTTTCCAGATCGCGAGAGAGTTCTTTGTGCTTACTACTACTGCTGTCAGCAAAGTCACTTTCCCACTCTTTATCTATTGATCCGCTTCCTTTGTATTCCTTAGAGCCTTCTGTTATAGGACGTAAAAGAAAAACATCTGTCATCAATAAACGATACATGTTTTGATAAAAATACAGTAACCGTTTTTTTTTATTGTTCCTTCAGTGGGATGTAATTCCACAAATCTGGATCTGATTCTTATTGAGTATAAATGTTATACATTTTAGATGTGGATGTTATATACTTCGATAAGATCTAACTCCGTGAATCACATAGCACCATTTTCTAGAGTATGCTATTTATGTTCATTTAATTATCATTACCTGTTGAGGGTGTTGTGGATTGCTTTGTTGTTGATGACTCAGAAGTCGTAGTTGAGGATGGCAACAAACGTTTTGGTGATGAAGATGAAAATAGAGATGGAGATAAAGATGGAGATGGTAACGGCGGTGGTGTTAGAGTTGGAGCTGCAGATGGTGATGCTGATGGTGATGAAGATGGAAACGATAATGGTGACGATGTTGGCGATGCCGGTGGTGATGGTGATAGAGATGGAGATGGTAATGCTACTGTTGATTGAGGAATTGCTGCCAACGATAACGATGGTGATAGAGAAGGAGGCGGAGATGATGCTGACTGCAAAGGAACTGCTGACGGTGATGGGGGTGGAAGTGGAGATGGTGATGTCGATTTTGGTTGAGAAGGAGCTGTTGACGTTGACGGTGATGGAGGAGGAAGTGGAGATGGTGATGTTGATTTTGGTTGAGAAGCAGCTGTTGGCGTTGGCGGTGATGGGGGTGGAAGTGGAGATGGTGATGTTGATTTTGGTTGAGAAGGAGCTGTTGGTGTTGGCGGTGATGGAGGTGGAAGTGGAGATTGTAATGTTGATTTTGGTTGAGAAGCAGCTGTTGGCGTTGACGGTGATGGAGGTGGAAGTGCAGATGGTGATGTTGATTTTGGTTGAGAAGCAGCTGTTGGCGTTGGCGATGATGGAGGTGGAAGTGGAGATGGTGATGTCGATTTTGGTTGAGAAGCAGCTGTTGGCGTTGGCGATGATGGAGGTGGAAGTGGAGATGGTGATGTTGATTTTGGTTGAGAAGCAGCTGTTGGCGTTGGCGATGATGGAGGTGGAAGTGGAGATGGTGATGTTGATTTTGGTTGAGAAGCAGCTGTTGGCGTTGGCGATGATGGAGGTGGAAGTGGAGATGGTGATGTTGATTTTGGTTGAGAAGCAGCTGTTGGCGTTGGCGATGATGGAGGTGGAAGTGGAGATGGTGATGTTGATTTTGGTTGAGAAGCAGCTGTTGGCGTTGGCGATGATGGAGGTGGAAGTGGAGATGGTGATGTTGATTTTGGTTGAGAAGCAGCTGTTGGCGTTGGCGATGATGGAGATGGAAGTGGAGATGGTGATGTTGATTTTGGTTGAGAAGCAGCTGTTGGCGCTGGCGGTGATGGAGATGGAAGTGGAGGTGGTGGTGCCGCGGATGCTAACACTGATGATGATCCAGATGGAGTCCGAGAAGGTGCTGATGGAAAAGTAAATACATAAATAACTTTATTTTAAATGTCAAATGTGTTTAGCACTGTTTACTAACAGGAGGTACTGTTAGTAAACTGTTAGTTTGTGTTTTTAACATTATAATCAATAGTTCCTTAGAGTATTTTAGTCTAGTTTTAAACACGAGTCCTAGAAAGACCATGTAAAATGATCACGATTGCGTGTATAAATGATACGATTGCGTGTGTAAATAAAAAAATAAAAATAAACAAATAAAGATTGATGATTGATGATGATGATGATTGTAAATTAATAAGCAAATATTGGAAATAGAACAGAAATTATTTAGAATCCCAACTGGGGAGGGGGGGGGGGGGAAATGCCGAGGAGTTGAACTCGAGGATACGGACAAGAAATCCAGATAGCGGTAAGGTACAGAATTTGAACCAGGGACCTCCAAATTTCAAATCTAATACGCCCTAAACCACTCGGCCACGCCGCCTCATCGATGTCATCGACCTCATTGGTTGGTGTGTTTTAGTTCCTTAGTTCAATATAACAGATCGCGCGACGGGCAGATATTTAATTTTCTACAAAAATGTCTGTCGTCGCCAGTCACAAAACGTGTGTAAAATTTGAATACTTAAAATAAAAATTTGTGACAATGGACGTTATTTTTAAAATGGAATAACTTTTAATTTCAATTGTCTTGAGCCTGTGTTTATTAATTTTTGGGTTTCTCAATGCTCGGTTCAATGGTCAATTGGCTTGTAATATCAGTTCGGCTGTTGGTCAAGGTATAGGATCATACACGGCGGTAGAAAACCAAAAATCACAAAGTGATCTAATACAAAAATATAAGAGTCTGTCTAATACAATAGAGTACATCTCGTGGCTATACTCCCACACTTTCAGTCTGCGACAGCCAGCGGCTGGTTAATTAAAACACAGTGTAAAGGTAATTAATTAATTCACGGTTAGGTGGTTTTCAGCCAAAATAAACACTCGAGAAACCAGTCACTGCTAGACATAAAAGGAAACAGAGCACCGTGAAGTGCATACATTTTGATCATCGTTACCAAGAAGCTTAAAAGCAACAAAAACGGTGAAGTCGAATTAAAAAGAAAATTATATTTTTCGTATGAGTCTCGCGATTCAGTTTGTGTATCACTGAGTCCTCGTGTATCGGTAACCTTTCGCAGAATTTGGTCGTTTTTTTGTGCTGAAATTTTGCCGGAGAGCAGCAAGAAATGTTTCAACTCATTTTATTGAGTGTTCTTTAAATCTTTTGTTTTAGCGACGTTGACGTTGCCACTCTTGTGCTGTTGGAGTGAATGACAAAGTTGACGCATTCTTCTTTGCTGAAACGGTAATTCTACTTCCTTATTGGCAAGGTGATAGTCTAATGATTAGAGCTAATTATGTAATTCGGCTTTGGTGACGCACTCGAAAATGAAGGAAGTAGTATCTGTATCAATTTATTTATGTATATATTTGGCGACTATAGTAAAGCTGCCTTGTATTTGTAATATCATGTCTGTAGCTTAGTGCAATTAGTCTGAGCCACCCTTCATTCTTGGTATTGTCTAATCGATCAACAGTAACTTCACTTAGCTATCAATATTTAATGTTAAATAGTTCGGAAGAATTGAATATGTTTTGACCCTTGATGCTCGGTTTCATGCACCATAGAGGCCAGCTATTGCTCTGTTGTGTTTATTGATAACAATCCAGTTATAGTTTGGGATTTCGTGCAAGCTTTTGCTGAAACCTTAATGGAACATCTGAACATCTGATCAGCAAATTAATTAAAAGACGATAGCACTCGTTACTAGCTAAGATAGCCAAAAAAAGGGAAGACAAAGCACTGCGATTACAGGAACGAATCGAAACTAGCTTAAACTGTGTAAAATAGAGCATAGGCATACTTCGTGCCCACAAGAAACTTCCTGCGGAATTAAACGTTCACTTTGTTTACCTTGTGGTGTATTTGAAGACTGAGAAGCTCCGAGGACAACCAATAAAGAGGTGTCCCCAAACATCACTAAAAGAATGCAGCAAAACTTGATCGGATCCATTTTAGGTATTCTGTTGCCGAGAAGGCTTCACGTCCGTTGTCGCAATGCAGTTCCCAGCAACCCTCCAGGCTGAGACAGGAAGCTTTGCAGGCTTTTAAGCGACGAACAAATTCCTTAAGCTGATACTGAAGTGGTCTCAAACTTTTCCAGCCGATAAAAAGCAAATAACATGTAATTGTTGCACGCGATTTTGACCGTCGATTCCTTCTCTTGCCACTTCAGGAGGCCTGGAAGAAAATCAGACAGAAAATTGAAACCAGAAACAGAAAAAAATCATGTAAATGAATCTTGTGTTTCGTGTACGAGTGCACTGATTGGTGCGGCTGATGACTTTACCAAGGGCTGCTTTGTTTTGTTGAATACTTTTACGCATGATGGCGTCTGCAATCGGCGACTACACTCAGCGTAGTCCATAGCACCAGGTCAACAATAAAATTAATGTTGTCTGAGCGAGGAAAAGGCTACTTTTAGAACACTGTATCACGTACAATCAGTGATCCGTTACGAGAAAGAAAACCGTGTCGATGTATTAAACGTCGGATCAAACTCTTTTTGATCAGAGCCGTTCAAGCGTGATTCGCGTGAGTGATAGCTATTTTACTGATAAGCTCAACGGTAATAAGAGTGTATTTAATTTGACGTGCCAAATTACCATCAGTTTCGATTGATATCAGTAAACTAGGCATTTCTTCGCTTGATTTCTACGGTGGATTTATCGATTATTTTATTTTTCGCGATACTAGAAGAAAAGGGAAATATTGGGTGCTTACCATTTGTCAGAACAAACCGGTTGGGTTGACCGTTGAATAAAGGAAACGTTTTTCCAAATTCAGCAAACCAACCGAACGAGTTGGCGCTTACCACCCCGTTATTGTTTCGGGTTGATTGTAAACCGGGGAATTCAGAAAATGGTAAAGAAACAGTTTCCGCCGTTCCGTTCCAAACGGAAAAAGAGGACTATCTCTGGAGGTAGTCTACAATTTCCGCAACGGATTTTCCGGAAAATTACTGTTCCATCTGAGTTTCCACCGAAATTTCCGGGTTCTTTTGCTAAATTGGTAAGCACCCATTAGAGACACATTTCAGTCGAGAAGCGTGAGCGTCCACGTCATCGAAGTCAGAAAGATCGAAATCTACGAATTCATAACAGGTAAGTAGAAACTTTATGACTTGGGTCGTGGCGTTTTCTCCTTTATTTGTCTCCATTTTCATTTAATCTGCGAAGCACCGACAACGAGAAGAAAGAACTGAGAAAACCACCAGGCCGTACTGATAAGGGTTAAAGGAAAATTCCTCGATTATTGAAGCGAGGAGTGACCTGGGATTGGAACTGCTCGTTCCATTCTTTACTACGAGTTCAGAAACGCGAGGGAATGAGGACAACAGTTACTTCCGCCAAATTTCCGCGAAATGTTCTTTCTAATGTTTTGCCTGATTCTTGGAAACAGTGTTGAAAACAGTGGCTTTCACCGCCGCCGAACCGTGTGGTCTGGTGTTTAATTGATAATTACTTACACGTTCTCTTTTTGTCTTTGTTTTATATGGAAGAAAATGCCGTTCATCGACAAGGCTGAACCCTGCGTAAGGGCTGTTCACAACTGCTCTAAATGCAATCGAAAATTCAGTTCGGGGATAGATTCCAAAGAGAGCTTGATACAACATTTACAACACAGCGCAAAACATCAGTTCTCTAGATCTAGCGTACCCGAAAGTTGCGGTCATTGCGGAAGGTCCTTTTCGGATACAAGAGCTTTAATCCAACACCTTCAAAATAGCCGACATCACCTGAAGGATCTTCACCACGCCGCATGTACAGGGAAGTTTCAGCTCGTAGATCAACTCATGAGGAACGAGTTTGCGGACGCACCGGGAGAATCGCACGTTCCGTCGTCGAAATCACAGACGGGCTATACACCGATGCACTGCGCCGCATTTGGTGGTCACGACGAGTGTTTGAAGATCATGCTCAGTTGGCCGGATGGCGATCCAAATGTTGTTGATCCAAGCGACGGCCGGACGCCAGTTCACCTTGCGGCTTGGAAGGGACACGTCAAATGTCTCAAGTTGTTACTCCGAAAAGGAGGTGACTTGCTTCTACTTGATCGCAAAGGGAACAGTCCGATATCTTTAGCACCAGAGTCATGCTTGTTAGTTATTATTTACCACTTCGCTGGTGAGTTCTATCTGTTCTAATAAACAATTAGATTATGAGCTCGAGATTTCTATCGCGCGATAGAAATCGAGAGCGAATAATCTAATTGTTTTAGTATAAATCTACTAGTCGTTCAGAACTTAATCAAAATCCTCTTCTCAACACTTCGAAAACGCCAAGAAACCGCCGTCATTTTGTTAACAAGTGCACACTGTTACGCTACTCACTATCTATCACAGAATAGATAGTGAGTAGCGTAGCCAATCAGAGAACAGCATTCGTGATAGAACGCTAGTAGATTTATACTAGTAGAAAAGGAGCCAATATGTTTTTTTGCGAGGGAAGTGTGGGGAAGGGGGACAATATTCCCTAAAAGCGTACAAAACTAATGTTTTGAGCTCTTTATGTCATAAGTTAACCATTTAGGGTGAAAGACCTATCTTTGGCTTTTTGGGATGATAACGTTATTTATTATATAGACACCAGTGTTTTACTGGAAAATAGATCTCTTGTAAAAATCATAAGAAACTATATCCGGGGGGGGACTCCCATATGAAAAGGATGAGGATGCTCGCTGTACCTTTTAGGGGTTAAAAAGAGGTTTCAGTACCTCTTAGTGTATTCAGTCTCAAAAGGTCCACAGAAGGAACTATCGTGGTACCTTTTAGGATATTGAGCAAACAAAAGTAAGACTTACAGGAGATATCTGACAATCAACTTTATGTGTAGAAGGTATTCAAAGCAATTGTCTTTTTCACTACAAATAATAATAATAATATTTAATAATGATAATAATAATAATTATAAAAAGTAATAGTAATTGGACCGAGTGGAGTACAATTCAGGGAGTAATCGCGCGAATAATTTCAAAATCGGACGAGCGCGAAGCGCGAGGCCGATTTGAAATTACGAGCATGATTACTCCCTGAATTGTACGACACGAAGTCCAATTACTAATTAATCGTATCTATAACAAATTTCGGAATTAAAAATGTCTTCTAAGAACTTCTTTTGAGCGAAAACGTCCTTAGCACTTGCCCTTAGTTTCGAAAACTGTAGAAAACATTGCTAAGAAAGCCATTAAAGCGCGCGTAATTGACGTGAAAATCACGTGGGTATCCAATTACAGCTGTCCGATTTGAAAAAGTTCAAATCGGACACCTGTAATCGGACACCCACGTGATCGCGCGCCGATTACGTGACAAATAGGCGCGCGGAGAACCAATCACGATCTAGAATTTTGTTATAGATACGATTATAATGATAATAATAATAATAATAATAATAATAATAATAATTTTTATTCAGGGAACCCTATTCGCCAAGGCAGTTTTCTAAATACAAAGAACAAGCAAGGAAAATTATATGATACAACAAACAAATTTTGAACTATACAAGGGTCTGTGACAATTTCTCTCATACAAGGTTCTAGCATAAAAAATATTAAAGTGTCAGTTAATGTGCTGTTTTAGAATTAGTAACTCTTAGGTGTGAAAAAATATTCAAGCCACACTTTCAAAACAAGATCTTGGAACGCCCTTCAGAATTCTTTTCAAAATTTCCTACCAATACCCTCACCCTTTTTATATGCGACTTCCCCCCACAGGACTACATCCAGGACCCAAGTGGTGTATTTGGTTTTGGCACCACTTAGGGTGTTCAGCCTCAAAAGGTCCACAGTGGAAGCTTTTATGGTACCTTAAAGGGTACGCGGTGTGGGGGCGCGGTGGCCTCATGGTTAGTGCGCTCGACTCCGGAGCGAGCGCTCCGGGTTCGAGCCCTGGCCGGGGACATTTGTGTTGTGTTCTTGGGCAAGACACTTCACTCTCACAGTGCCTCTCTCCACCCAGGTGTGGGTACCGGCGAATTTAATGCTGGGGGTAACCCTGCGATGGACTAGCATCCCATCCAGGGGGGAGTAGAAATACTCCTAGTCGCTTCATGCTACTGAAACTGGGATAAGCTCCGGCCTGATGAGCCACTAGGCTCGTATGCAGACTTAACTAAAGGGTATATTTGCAGTGAAAGAACATGGCATGATAATGTGTTGCTTTATAGATGCTACCTCTAAGGGGTTAAAACAGTTTCAAGCTCTGCCCACGAAACAGGATCTTCATACCTCTTAGGGTTTCTTCTAAAAATTTGCAACAAGTACCCTTGTCCTTGTCCGGGCACATACTCTGATTCTTAGTTTCTCCTGGTGACACTAGTTTAACTCATAATTGCATAATTAATTAATTCAGCTGTTTTTTCCCAGTAAGTCAATTGTATAAATGCATTGAGGCAGGCAAACATATCATATTCAAGCTGGACGAAATTGTAAATTTTCCATGCCTGACGGCTGAGTTACAGTCTTGTCTATTTTGGGTTACATTGGTGAAAGTAAGGATGGTTAATTATCTGTAAAGTAATTTTACCTTTAATAATTTCTTGCATTTTTTACACCATTTAATTCGTGATTTAATGTTGTTCATAGAGATAGAATCACGTCAGTTCAAAGCATCTGATAACCAGGCAGTACAAAGGTCGATAGAACTTGTGTTGAACAGTCTTTCTGGTGAGAGACATTCTGGGGATCCTGTGCGGTTGAGTGGCCTTCAAGAATCCTCTCGTGTTGAGGAGATCAGTCATGGAAGTGAGGTTGCCCACCATTTGTCACAGTTTCAAACCAACAGTGGAGGTAAAAGCATGAATTCACATCTTTTGCAAATGGGTTGACCTAATGGTTTGAACATATATAGTGTATTTTAGATCTAGCAGTCCAGGGTCATGCTCTTGCCAGGACACTAAACTCCAACAGAACCACCTGCCACACAGGAATTTAAATGGGGACTGTAAGGCAACCTTAAAAAAATGGTGGGGATGAACCCCTCCATGGAACATATTCTGAGGTTACCCCTCGCCCTCTACTTACTTTTGCACTGAAACAAACTGCATCATAATCTGTCAACTGCAACAATCAACCATCCATCCCTATCAACCATCCATCCCTATCAATCATCCATCCCTATCAACCATCCCTATAACGCGGCCACGGCCACCTTTTGGTCGTCCCAATGAAGGTTTTCTATTGTCTTCACCCCTATTAAGTGGCCTCCCAGAATTTGATACGCGTTGTTTGGCTTTGCTTCGGAAAAGGCGACGGCAGATAACAGTCTAAATAGAAAGTGACAACTGATAAAAACATACGTTTATTATTGTCTTCACGCGATTCCCTGTTGTCTTAAAGCATGTCTGTGTTTGAATAAATTGATGTTTCTACTACGCCTCTTGCTAATTCCTGACGAATCCCGATTGAAAGGCCACCTCCCATTTCCCTGAAGGTGGCCGCTCAATAGGGCGTCGATTGTAGCAAGACATTTACTTGTACCTCGGTGTTTTATTTTTGCACCCAGAACCTTGCAGTGAACCCTATGAAGTTCTTGCTAGGGGAGAAGTGGCAGTTGAAATATTCAATCAAGCGCTGCGTGAAGGTAAAGCCTGTGTGTCTCGCATGCAGCTTACTGTGATTGGAGATGTAGGCGCAGGGAAAACAAGTCTTGTACGCACTCTCAGTGGAGAGGAATTCATAGAAGAACGACAAGAGACGCATGGAATTGATACATCCATGGTTGAGAAGACGGAGTTAGATGACTCATGGCATACTGCTGACCTGAACAAATCCTACGTCGATGAGATTTTGGCGGAAAAAGTATGCCAAGGAATTAAACATGCCCCGGGTGGTGACCAGTCATGCAATAGCCAGGGAAAACTGTTGAGTTCCTCAGACCCGACTCAGTCCTTTTTAACCGAAAAACTTCATCTAAGACGTTCTTTAAGCATTGAGAGCCCACCCATATCAGAAACCAGTGATTCTACAGGTGACAGTAGAGGCATGGTCCCAGTGCCCTCTACCAGCAGATGTATTAGCAAACGTGGAGAGACTCCTCCACGAGACATTCCAGTCGAGCAAATCGTTAGAAGAATGAGTAAAGCTTCCTTGGATGAGAAAGAAAACAAGTACGCCAAAATCAGCATCTGGGACTTTGCTGGTCATCCACTGTATCAAGCAATGCACCATGTTTTTCTCAACAGACGCTCCTTCTATCTTGTGGTTTTCAACCTGGTTGAGCTCTGCAACCCTGAGAGAACCCAAAAAGCACTAACCGAAATTCACTTCTGGCTGAACTCCATACGTGTCCACACTCCTCAGACGACACCTGTGTTCCTGGTGGGAACCCGTCGCAGAGTAGTAAGCGAGGAAGATATTTCTCGTGCAGAGGAAATTCTGCACAATGAATTAATTGAGAAGTTTGGGCAACAGCTAGTGAAGAGCAAGGTAGACAGCTTTTTGTTTACCGTAGAAAACTCCCTCGGCTGTGATGATGATGGTGCTGTGGAGTTAAAGAAAGCGATCGAAGACGAGGCTTCTCGCCTGACGCTAACGAATGAGGAACTTCCTCTTCTGTGGCTTCATTTTGAAGAGGAAATCCTCAAACGTAGAGAGAAGCCAGATTGCCCATCCTGTGTTAGTAAGACCTACCTGAAAGAAATGATGGAGGGAAGCTATCGTGTCGTAGAAGAAGAAGAGTTCCAAAGTATGCTGCACTTTTACCATGACAGCGGTGTCGTCATCCTGCCTGGTAATCGCCATTTTTTGTACATTTCTAGTTATCCTTAGTTTTGTTAAGATACCGACTGTACAGCTCGAGGTAAAGGTTGCTTGACGTGATAGTCTAAAAAA
The DNA here is from genome assembly GCA_964020085.1 of Micromussa lordhowensis. NCBI lineage: Eukaryota > Metazoa > Cnidaria > Anthozoa > Scleractinia > Lobophylliidae > Micromussa > Micromussa lordhowensis. The sequence goes on from OZ026605.1 coordinate 3,868,107, forward strand.
TCAATAACGATAGATATTACGACGATTTAAAAACTCTGTTTGTATCTGTTTTTAGAAGAGCTAATTGGACCAAAGACCCAAAGCTCAGAGTTACAGGACTTGGTAGTCATCAATCCGCAATTTCTGGTTGATGTCATGACTTGTCTTCATGACATTCCCGCGCACTTGGATGTTGACCGTGAGCATCGTGGTCAATGGAAGTTATTGCAAGAGGAAGGAAGAGCAGACATGGGTCTTCTGGAGCATATATGGAAAGATTTTGATAGCCCTGCCACAGACCTAGTTGGTATCTTGGAAGCTTCGGGAATGCTGTGTCCCATCTCGAATTTGACAGACGTTGAAGACGTCGAAGACCCTGAAGACGGTAGTGAGCAACGTGAAAGTGAGGGATCTGATCCAGTCAGCGAGTACATCGTTCCTTTTCACCTTAAAGAGAAGTCCCTGAAAGGAAAGTGGCAAAGGCTTTGTCGAAACACTTGGGATGGAATCTGCAATTCAGATAAAGTGCTAATGTTTGATTTCCACAGCTTTCGGCCTCCTGCTCTGTTCCATTATTTCATTGTTCGTACAGGAGCAAAGAGCAAATCCAGTGGTGGTATGAGGCCAGTCATTGCCAAAGATATGGCCATTTTCTCCTTTGGAGACAGCTACTTCATTCTTGCGGAGGAGTGCCAGAAATACAGCCAGATTCGAATAAGTGCCAGGTAAGTCCATGTCAATTTTGACCTCTGCCAGCACCTTTAAATTGATACATTCCTAATCAACAGAATCTAAGTGATAATTGTTCTTTACCTTCCTGTTAAGTATATTGCAAACTTTGGACCTCGCCACTGCTTGAAAGGGTTTTCAACTGACTGTAATTTGGTGTGACTCTTGTATGTTTATTTGTTTGTTTTAAGTATTGTTACACAAAAGAATAATGGTCAAAGAGACGGTGACATTCTAAATGAGGCTATTACAAAAAAAGCGGTTGGTTGTTCTCTCGGGATCGGAAAATATACAGAAATTATAGGATTGTAACTACATGGAAGCTGAGTAGATAATGGCAAGCTACTTTAAGCACATTAGAACCTTTTTAACGTAGAATTATGTTTTATTTCGTCGCTAGGTACAAAAATGGGAAAAAGCTCCATGAATTGTTCAACATCTTAATGTCAATCATGACAGACATTTGTCAGCGCCAGTTCCGGTTTCTTAAATTTAGTTTTGGACCTGTGTGCCCCAACCCAAGGTGCCCAGGATCCTCGTCTGATGGCAAGGTTCTTCCTCTGGACTCATCCTCTGCTGAAAGTGATGAGGATGATGATGGGAACTCCACATGCGATGAAGCCTGTGCTGGCTCCCCAGGGGAGGGTCGTCACCACGTAATATGCATTGATCCAGCTGTGCCAACAAGGCCATTGTGGTGCAACAGTACGCCAGTTCATGAGTTTGAAGAAATCAAGCAGTGGCTTGTTAAGGTAAGGGGCCATACAATTAGAAATGCCCTTTACTTCCTAATTTCATCTTGCAAAGATTCGTAATTGAGTTTGGCAGTTGGTGTTTAAGGCAGAATTGGATTAGGTTTGGACCATACCAACTTTTTCTTTCTAACGGAGGACAGGAAAAACCGCTTTCCTTGGTAGACGTAGCTTGCACAGTACGGAAGCTTTGAAATAAGTGGACTAGCACCAAGTTACGGTGAGGGGTTGAGGGAGAGGGGGAGGCAAGTTGTTGAGGGGGCAACACCAGTAGGGTTGAGGAGCAGACGTTTTTACTGTAGGTGCTGAAGTCCGATGTGAAGGAGCCTGGGAAGACTCTAAAGATAGTTGTTGGACAAACAAGTGAATAGCATTAGGGTTTCTCTGAAAAAAACGTTATATTCTTCCCTCTCTAGCAAGCGTAGCACATAGACAGCGGATGCAAGTGCAACTCAGTTACTTTTCTGTTTTGTTTTTTTTTGCAGCCCCAGAATGCTGTCTCAAAAGTCCCGGAGGATTCTCCATGTTATTCCAGTAAGTATACATTTATTAAGAATCACCAAAAAGCATGTTAGAGTAATGAGTTCACCTTTGTTGTAACAAGTAGCTGCTAGCCAAACGAAACCTAAGACAGAACAGTTTTAGTTTGCGGTATACTGTGCCAAAATACTTGAAAACGGCCCTGACAAATACATTAAACATTAATGAACATATTTTTGTTTGACATGTCAAACAAATATATGTTCAGTACTATACGTTCAGTAAATAGTCCCAAGTATTTTGTTTGTTGTTTTAACCAGGCCCAGTTGAAGGTTGTTGTCTTGCTTTAGTTGCTATAGCAATGGCCAACGACTGGAAGTTTCTTGGCAGATTTCTGGGTGTCGAAGAAACAACCATTGGCAACATTGAGACAGAGAACAAATCACAAGACGAAAGGTCGTATCAAATCCTTAACAGCTGGCGTCGATCCAATGGCTCTAAAGCTACAGTGCACTGGCTCATGAAGGCAGTTCAAGATGTTGGTAATGTAGACGCTCTGGAGAGGTTTGATCGACACCTAGGCGAGCGTCATGTCCAAGCAACAGCAACCTCAGAGTGAAGATAGACCTCATGTAGCCATTACCATGTCGAGCCGTCGTAAATTTGGGGGTTACCAACAACCCATTGAAAAATAAGTTTGTTTTGTGTTGTTTTTTTTTGCGTTTCGTCCTGAACACCCTAAGTGAGACCAAACCCATGATTTATACTTTAAGCAAGACGATGAGTATCCCAGATCTTTTCACTTGGGCCTCCCCCCCCCTGGAAGCATTCAACTGATACCATGTGGCATACAGTTTGTCTTGTTTCTCGCACGACTTTCTCCTGGGTCCTAACCTTCGCGGCGAGATATATAATATATATGTAAATATATATTACTCGGTGGCAAGAAGATATTAATTTTATGTTCGAGTGGCAAAAACAATATCTCAAGAGTGAGCGCAGCGAACGAGTGACATTTTTTGCCACGAGAACACAAAATTTATATTTTTCAGCCGACGTTTTTTATCTAGGAAAAAACTACAGACGTGAATCGAAAGCACAAATCGTATTGGTGAATGACTTTATGTCGGCTTCAGTGAATTTAACTTCCCTACCGCTCCGCGCCATCTTTCAACCAGCGTTTGGCAAAGTTTGGCAGCCGTGCAATGGCGTGAATGTCATCGATATCTTCACTATTGAGGACATCTAGGATGTAAATTCGTATGAATTTTACGAGTGGGGTACGTTATTTTCCAGTAAAGCACTTAACAAATATTGAACGAGGTTGAGCAAAATATCGTGACTTGTCAGTGGCGAGCAGATCAATTATTTGCCGAAGCCGAAGGCTGAGGCAAATAATTGATCTGCGAGACAATGTAAAGTGACGATATTTTGCGATAACCGAGTTTAATAATCGCTTATCACCAAGTTTCTTTCAATATTTAAATCACTCTCTGACAGCCCAGGCCGGGAAGTGATCTGCCATTTTTAACTAGAGAATTTGGCTTCAATTACGCATGAGCAGAAAATTACTTGTAGGTAGTTATTTGCAGGTCACGTGTTGGGCTCTCGGCCAGTGGAAAGGAAGAAAAAATGCAATGATAGTTGTGCTTATATAATAACTATGCCTAGGAACTAGGAAAGTGTGTAGTGTGTAATATGTAGCTTGAAGCCGATGTCGTTGATTACATTGATCATGATTCACCCATTAGCGTACGACTTTGGGTAGAGAAGGCATCATGATAGACAGTGACCAGGACTACTAACAAAAACTGGTGAAACCTTTTTAATTTTTTATATTTGTTTTTATTTTTTTAATTTTTTAACGAAGACTAGTAAGCAGCGCAAGGAAAGACTTCTTGTAGTTGTAAGCTTTTTCGTTTATTTCCGACGCGTTTCGTCTCTATCGGAGACTTCTTCAGGGAATGATTGAACATTGAACGTGTTGTTATATTTTGGGGGCCATACGATTAGCGCTAATCGTATGACCCCCAAAATATAACAACACGCAATAACATACGCATTAAGGCGTTTCTTGTAGCGTCCGTTTACAGCATGTTTCAGCAGTTATTCACTTCCATGGAAAGTTAAACTTATTCACGCTTATGTGCTATATATGCTGTTCAATGTTAGTTCTGAAAAACAGAAAAGAAAAATTAAAAAAAATTAAAAATCTTTTCGGAAATTAAAAAAATAATAATAAAAAAAAATTTCGGTGCAATATTGAAGGAGATTGGTTTTTAGAAACTATGAAATTGTGGGGTGGAACATATGCATTAAGGCGTTTCTTGTAACGTCCGTTTACAGCATGTTTCAGCAGTTATTCACTTCCATGAAAAGTTAAACTTAGGCACGCTTATGTGCTATATATGCTGTTGAATGTTAGGTCTGAAAAACAGAAAAGAAAAAGAAAAAAAATTAAAAACAACATTTTTCGGAAATGAAAAAAAAATTCGGTGTAATATTGAAGGAGATTGGCTTTCAGAAACTATGAAATTGTGTGGTGGAACATATGCATAACATATGCATTAAGGCGTTTCTTGTAACGTCCGTTTACAGCATGTTTAAGCAGTTATTCATTTCCATGAAAAGTTAAACTTAGGCACGCTTATGTGCTATATATGCTGTTGAATGTTGGTTCTAAAAAAACAGAAAAGAAAAATAAAAAAAAAATTTCAGTGTAATATTGAAGGAGATTGGCTTTCAGAAACTATGAAATTGTGGGGTAGAACAAACGCTGATAAGCTCATAGATTCTTTGTAAAATTTTAAATAGCGATTTACCCGCGTCACACAAATAGCCCTAATACAACGGGCTCAAATTACTCGGAACAGCTAATCGTGCCAAGCCCTTTCAATCTTGGTAGTTGATATTTTGTAGATTTATCAGAAACCAAAGCACTTATGTGTCTTATGCTAATGAGGAAAATATTGTAAACAATTCTGGCCCTCATACCGTAGCTCAAAGACCGTATATAATTAAATTTAGACGCTTATGCCGGTAGGATGTTTTTAAATACAGAACATTTAGTGATTATCTAATTAATCATAAAAATTACAGTTTCCTTGATTGTGATTGGCTTAAAAAACTCCTATTTTCCACTAATTCACTTATTGGTTATTGGACAGTTTGTTATCGGACAGTTCAATAAGCCAATCACATTCAAAGTTGTAGTTTAAATCAACCAGTCACATTCAAAGTTGTAGTTTAAATCAATTTACTTCTCCTTTGTCAGTATTTTAATGCTAATTTTCCCTTTCTTTCATAACTTGACTATTCTTCTTTTCTCGGAAACTGTAATTTTTAGGATTAATTGGTAATAAGACTTTGTGTCGTCCAATTCGGTCTGTAATCATACTCCTGATAGACAAATCAGACTTCCGCGGTCGTCCGATTTTGTTATCACTTGTATGATTACTTAACGAATTGGACTCCACTAAGTCCTAACATATTTATGACTATAAAACTTTAGCATGAGAGACACATGAGACCTGTTTTAAAATTTGTATTTTAGAAATTAAATCAATTTTAACTTAAAATGAATTGCGTCTAAATTATTGTTTCTATCGTGTTTACCTTCAGGGTGCATTCAGCACTAAATGATTGTATCCGAGAAAATAGATTCGCCTGAAGTACTGTGAACAGTCAGAAATGTCATTTTAATTACTTACCCTCGCCCCCCTAGAAAGACACTGGAATCATGGGACACAGTAAAAACTGTTGAGGCTGATAATAAGTCATGCCCACTCCCGCGACAATACAATATTCTTTTAAACAAACATTAATTTTAGCACTGTTAGCATTATTTTGAACATTTTTTATACAGACAGTATTTTAAATTTACTCGAATTTTTAACGTTTCATTTTATCACAAAAATTTTATCCGTCGAAGACAGCAGAGCGGCTGTCGAAAGCTTATGTTTTTAAAACAATTTTCTTTTACCAAAGAACGCTATATTCTGTATTAGTATATACTAAAACAGTGGATAGCGTTGATGGCGCACGCTGATTGGCTCGTCAAACTCCGGATATCCTGTGCTTTTTACCTCGGAGCAACTCGAGAGAAAATGGCGTCCCGGTTTGCATCCGTGTCAAGCGAAGAAATCACTAAAATCATTTTTTGTGGTGTATATTATCTCACTGTTTTAGTATACAGCTATTGGTGTCGGTGATTAGCGGTGGATATTTACCGAGCCGCGAACTAATCACCTCCACTACGGTGAATAGTAGTTAATTATTATGATCAATCCTGGTAACGGATCCGCGATATTTTTAAGAAGATACTATTGCGGAGTAACAAAATAAAGATTACTAATGCTGGACAATTTCGTTTATTGAAAAAAAAACAGTAGGTACTGCTACATGACTGCTGTGAAAATTTAGGAAGCGTACAGAACGGTCAAAATGACAAGAAACAAACTCAGCGTTATGTAAAAAAACCCAACCAATAACGTTTCATTTTCTCACCAAATTGTTATCCGACCAGCTGTCGGAAGCTTATGTTTTTAGCATTTTTTTACCAGAGAACGTTATGTTCTATATTGTCAGTATCTTTGTAGTCCCCGCTCGCAAATGTATAAAGGGAAACCTATGAGGTTGGCCCTGGGCAAACTATCCAACTATAGTAGTTCAGATGGTATAAACCCAAGGAACTGTTTCAATAACAGAACAAGACACTCGATGGCTGAGCTTTTTGAGCCGAGGCGCTGGCTGCCCACTGGACTCGCCATGAGTGAGTATAAGTACAATTCAGTTCTCCAAGGAAACAGACGGAAATCTGAAATGTCCTTTTCTCCGTTTTTTCCTCTCTTGATTTCACTTTGAAGATAGCAGTGTAGATTTCATGGTTCGGTTACAGGGCGCCAAGATGATAATCCAGCAGGGATGGCGCAACGATAAAAGCGCTCGCCTCCCACCAATGTGGCCCGGGTTCGATTCCGGCCCGGTGCCATATGTTGGGTTGAGTTTCGGTGGGTTGAGTTTGTTATTGGTTCCCTCCTTGCTCCGAGTGTTTTTCTCAGAGTTCTTCGGTTTTCCTGGTTGTGTACCATGTACTCGGAGAGACCGGTTGGTCGACAGTTGTAGTAAATGGGCTGAGTGAAATCCCGAATAGAAATTTCCAAGGGATGCGCTCGTTCCGTTACCACAACGTTTTCCCAGAAGGTAGGATTAAAGGCGATTCAAGCCAAAAGGCCTGGAACTGGTAAAAATTAGCAAATGGAACGCACATTTTCCTTTCGGAAATTCCGTTTGGGAATTTTGGTCTACCTTTCAAGAAATCCCGTTTTCCCGAGAAAATTTCCGTTTGGGGAGAAAATCAATCTGGATTTTTTGGGTAAATGGTAAACAACCCCTGCCTCCACAAAAACCAACATCTCCAAATTCCAATTCGACCAGGATAGAGGACCCGCCTGAAAACCAGCTAAGGCTGATGTGCTTCCTCTCTAAATATTGTAATTATAAGGAACGCAATATTTGATTTTCTTTATCGTTCCCGGCGCAACCGTCAAATTTCTAGGTAAGGGAGTGGCAACCTTATGAAATTTTAATTCTTTTCTTGTCCAGACCCCGGTCGGGGAAACCAACCTTGTGTCAGTGATTCTTAGACCTTTGAACACGATGTCGTGACTGGATAGTTACGCTGACTCAGTACCAAAACAGACCGTGATGATGAAATTTCCAATGTATTGGCAGCTATTTCTGTCAGTCGGAGGTAGGTGACAGGCCAGTTTGTATTTGACTTTTGAAGCAATTTTACTTGTGATGAATCCCAAGAAGCTCTCTTCGAAATTATGTCCTGCTGTGACGAGTTCGGTTAACTCACGTAAATAGAGTCCTAGAAAACAGTATTACAATTGACAATTTGGCAAGAGTTTTTGCCCCTCGCGATATATAACAACCTGAGATTTCATAATCTGAAAAAAGAAACTCGAACAGTACAATACCGATTTTTCATCTTTATTTCTCGGACACGCATACAAAATTCGTCTTAGCGGGCGGCTAGTGATAAGTGTTGTAACTACCTGCAAGGTATCACGTTTATTTTTAAAAGGGAGTCAGGGTCATAAAAAAATACTCAATATAAATTTTCCGTTTCAGTTCAAATACTCGTTCCAGAATCATTTTTGCTTCACTCTAGCTGAATTACTTTCCACAAAAGTTGATTGAATTAAGTTTGTTATTAGTTGTTAGACTCGGATTTCGTTAATCGGAATGGACGGTTAGAACACGGGGCATCTGTCTTATTTCCCTATAACACAACATACGCTATTCTTTGTTTTTTCTTTTTCAAAATTGAAAACATCTTCTTTTTGTTCGATATCAATTCAAACTTTTTGTTTCTTTCAAGAAGTCAGGTAGGATTTTTTTCGCTTCGCGATAACAACCTGAGAATCTATAATCTGAAAAAGGAATCTCAAACAGAACAAAGACGATCTTTCACCCTTCGTTCTCGGACACTCATTCAAAGTCCGTCTCAGAGGGAGGCTGGTGATTACAGGTTATATGTAACAAGCCTTTTAACGGATTTTGGATATAGTACCAATGCATGAAATATGAAGAGGCTAGCTTTTGGTCGTGGTATTTTGGCATTTTCTTGCCTTCTTCTTTTAATGTCGAGCTAGAACGCCAAACATGAAGAGAAATAAAGGAGTAATTTATAAAATCGTCAACAGCGAGAAAATAACCAATCAAGCAATTTAGACTAATAAAACAACGCCTTAATCTTAATGAAGTGTTCGGAGAAGTCATTTAACACATCTTTTTTAAATCTTAACTCGCTTCCCTCTGAAAATGGTTCAAAGGCTTCAATCGTGATAATCTCAAGTAAAAAACATACTTGAAGAACAACGCTGCATAATTAGTTGTTACTTGAAGTGAAAATTGCAGGTGGAAATCGAAAACAAGGAACTAATTAGTGAAACATAATTGACACGATTCCTTAAATGTCATGACTTTTTTAAAGCCATTGTCACAAAATCATCGATAACCTCGGCGACTAATAAGTACTCTGTCGTCTGTAACATTGGTGACTGTTTTAGAGTATCATTACAAAGGTGTTAACAACGAAAATACCACTATTAATGTTTGCATTTGTTTCGACTGAGCAACGTTGGCAGATGTGTGGGAAGGCGCAAGAACTGTATTTATTTAACATTTTCTTGAATATTTTACTAGAAACGTTCTTCTCAAATGTTGGATAATCCGAGAATCCCAGCATATCAAACCAATCCCAGATAAACTGACCAGGGACCATACTTCACGTTTTGGGAATGGGCTTTTAGGACTTGCAAGGAAGTCTTTTTCTTAATTTAAATTAAACTGAGGCTTGTTGCTGGAAAAATCTTGAAGACGAAAATGAGATTGGCTTACGTGGAAATGAACTAGTGAGGTCGGTTAAAGCATATTCAAGCGTAAATTATCTAAATCTGAGATAAAATACAATTCAACCTTCTTGGCTCTTTACAATTACGTAAATGATAATGGTCCTTTTTACCGATGTCAGGCAATTATTCACAAATTTTCCTATTTTTCGAATAAACGAAAAAGAACCACCTCGCCAAATTTTGTAAATCTACGAAGTTTTATGCAAACTCATGAAAATCTGAGACCCAACTTGCAAGGAATGCCAGGGGTTAGGCGTCACCTCCTGGGATACATTCCTTTGTAAAATTTGGCAAGTTAGGGGTCCCTAATGTTTATGCGTTTGCAATGGATTCTAATGAAACTTCACATGTTTATTAAGTTCGGCACAATAAATCGAGCGGTGCGGTTTAGGTTTTGTTTGAATTAAAAAATCGGAAAAACGTGCCATCGGTAAAAAGGTTCACTTTTAACACAGTCAATTTCATGCAACATTTCCACATAATTAGCCGTTCAGTCTAACATGAGTTTTTTCTGCCTTGTATCCTAGTCTTAACGACCCTATTACGAGGCGTTCAAAATGAAAGCACTATTGTACCGTCGGTGACATTATCTCAGCAAACTCTTATGACGATGTCATCATCATCACCATCATCATCATCATTATCATCAACATTGTCATCTGAACCACTCACAAAAAGCAAGGAGGCTAATAACGTAGACAACAAAGAAACAGAAGAAACTGAAGCTCCCCTCCTGATTGAACTGTGGAAGATCATTTCGATTGGTGGCTTGTTAATTGTTTTCATTCTTTTGATCTTCATTCTAGGTCTGCTGGTAAGTCAAATAAAAAACAAACAAACAAAAAATAGTGAATCGCTTTATTTACAGAGGCCTACAACGCTTTACAGTGTGGCGGGGTGGAGGCCTCATGGTTAGTGCGCTCAACTCCGGGTCGAGCCGTCCGGGTTCGAGCCCTGGCCGGGAACATTGTGTTGTGTTCTTGGGCCAGGAACGTTACTCTCACAGTGCCTCTCTCCATCCAGGTGTGCAAATGGATAACCCTGCACTGGACAAGCATCTCATCCAGGGGAAGTAGAAATACTCCTAGTCGCTTCATGCTACTGAAACCGGGATAAGCTCTGGCCTGATAAGCCACTTGGCTCGTTTGCAGACTAAACCTTAATATACAACGCTTCTCAGCATTTAGCGCTTCGTCTCTGATGAATAACAGTCTCTCTCATTTGATTATACTGGTATAATGATGGTGCTTCAAGTCATGTCATGTCACTCACTTGATTTGATATTACACAGCACGTCCAATGTCACGACCAATTATAAAACCACTAAGGATTATTATAAACTTAAAATTTCAGATGAGAAATAGATTGTTGAAAAAAGCTTTAATTCGAGAGAGACGCAACACTGAAGAGCGACACCAACGTCAGCGAAGGCAAATGGAGACAAGAGAAGCACTCTCCATCATAGCAGCGGCATCATCCACTAATGAACTGGCGACTTTTCTACACGACGAACACAGAGCGAAGGTATTGTTGAAAAAAACAATTAGAAATTAACTAAATAAGCGGCAGTTTAAGGTTTGCAAGCTCGCATATTGACACAAATATGCCAGCCCAGGTTTCATTTTCCTTGTAAAAATTATATTTGCTACTACGATTTGAAATTAAACTACACTGAAGTCAATCCCTATTCAACAACCACACTTAGGGAAATGGATAGTAGCCGCTTACAGGGGTTTGGACGTGTATTGGTAAAAACAATAGAAAACAACTTGGATTACTGGCCGCTTAATAGGGGTTCGACTGTACAAAAGGGAAAAACACAGAAATCATTACGTTAAGTAAACTTACAGCAACATAATATAACTGAAACTGAGTTGGAATTCAACGCTAGTTTTACCTTGATGGTTTGTGCGTTAAGCTACTCTAAACAGAGAACGAACGATATCAACAACGTGAAATATTTAAGCTTGATATGATCCAAGTGAAATGACTTCTGTTTTTTTTTTAATTGTAACGCTATTATATTTCGTTGCAACAAGGGCCAGAAGTTCCAGAGTCGCACATTTTCCATGGGAACCTCAAGGTCAGTGGACAGGCTTGTGGACTTGTTGAGAAATTCTGAACAGATACAACGGCATCACAGAAGCACAGACACACTGGGGGATTATAACGAGATGCAGGTTAGTGCCTCAATTAACCATCAAGATTTTACAAAATGCGCAAATACTACTTAACGATAACCACGTAACAGGTCATATGATGTGACTCTAATCACAATTAAAATCGGTAAAATTGGACAGCATGGCAAAAGACTTGACTCTAGAGAAGAGTCTTGTACGTCTGATCCGCGAGCACTTACTGTTGCAGCCGTTATTCCGATTGTCACACAACGCTTCATTGTAACATTGTTGCGTGACGATCGTAAATGACAGTTGTGATATAGACTATACTTCGCGCTAAGCCACGTGACCAATCTCCCCTTAACTGATTATTTCAGTATGTTATCTAAAGCTCAACACCTTCCTGTATAGTTTCAGCCTTCAAGATCAAGACAAGCTGAAGACACGAAGAAAGAAAATCAGGCAAAGTCAACACGTCAGGTACGTGTAAGTGAATCTGACCACAACTAAATAATAAAGAACGAACAAAATTTTTGTCTTTTCTGTTCTAGCCGAGAGCCTGTTTTAAGTTGTATCAATAGGTCGTTTTCACTTTACTACTAACACCTTGCGCTCGTACCCAGTCCCAATGGCTCCTCGGGAAAGAGCTAGAGAAGTTTTAGCGTTAAAGTATCGAAAACTGTTCACGCCATGATTACATGCAGGTAACTTTCTATTTGTTAGGTTTGCTCTTCTTGATGATGGTTTTCTCCATTGCCATCAGCTATTTGCTTGACACGTTATTGATGTTGTAAGGAAGAAATTTGATTCTGATGCTCTTCATGAAGCTAAGGACAGACTGAAAGACAAAATGCCTTTCAAACTTATCCTGTTTACAAATTTTGTGTCACTCTTTCTTCAGGATAATTTCATTACCCTCGGCTCCAGGGATGACTACATTAAGCCAGGCGATCCCCAAACAAAAACTAAAGTCTCTTTTGCTGAACCATTGCAGGAAACACCGTTATCAATCAGGGAAGAAAAGCAGAAGGTACATAACAAGGAAACATTAGCGAGAGTACCGAGTATAAGCTAGGTCCTGAATCACTTCTCCTCAAGAGTACGAGATCAGGGAAGAGACACACATACATACCTACAACCTTTATTTATATACGATAAAAAATTCAAAGCTCACAAGCTTGTGGGGTCGTGTACTAAATAAAAAGATACAAATGCTAAGAATAAAGCTACAAATAAGGGATAAAAATCGTTCTTATAACGATTTAAGTTTGTTGAATTAAGTCAATAGTTAAAAATAGATAAAATTCTCAGATCTGTTGTTGATTATTTGTGGGGCTAAAACATTAAAATTGAACTCCCTAAAAGTGGGATATTTGACAAAATGTTTTGTGACAATTATGAGAAAGATGAGGGAAATTATTTACTAGTCTTGTGAGCAATCAGGCTCCGAATCTCCGTATATTGTTATTCTTCCATGATGAGAGAGATTTAACAGTCTATCGAAGGTACAGAGACTCTGAAGACATGATTGATCATCGCAGTTATACACACAACTTAAGCAGTTGTGAAATTAAAGCCTAAAAAAATTCAAACCTCAACGGGATTCGAACTCATGACCTCCGCGATACCGGTGCAGTGCTCTACCAACTGAGCTATCAAGGATGATCTGGGAGCTGGTCACATTGTGAGTTCGTAATATACCCTTAGAAGACGAAGACCGCAAATGAATATATGAAAGATCATATATTTGAACTGCGGAGAAAGATATGATGACATGATTGATCATCGCAGTTATACACACACTTTAAGCAGTTGTGAAGTTAAACCTAAAAAAAATTCAGGGACTGTCATGAGATAATTTTCAGACAACATGCCTTGACATAAATAGCATTTAGTCTAGCTATAATTGTTCCTCTGTTAGGACCGCGGGCTTCCAGAAGGCGGAAATGACGAAGACCTCACATCCCACGATCAACCTGAGAACCAGTTCAGTGAATCGAGGAAAATTCTTTCTCAAGTGCAAGCTTTTGAGCAAGGAGGCACCCCTGGAAACGACGCTAAACTAACCAACGATGCAAGGAAAGAAACAAGAAAAGAACCAAAGAAACTGAAGCACATCTCGTTTCACAATACTTCATCACAACTGGAAAGCTTAGCAGAGCGTAAAAGACGCGAGGAGGAGATCAGACCTCTTGGTGGCGTGGTTAGGGTTAGTATTCAGGCCATCCCAAATTCTCGTACAAAATTACCTCCGTTTAAATTGAAGGAAACATGAAAATAAAAGAGATCTTAGAGGAACAAGGGTGGTTAAGGGTGGAGGAGATTAACACGGATTACACACGACGAACTTGAAAAAATTAGGCTAAACTTTTCAAGACCCACAAACCGTGACGAAGCTTAATTGGGAGCCCCAGGAGTGATCAAACCCTGATTTCTCATTTCAATAAAAGTATATTATTAGCAAAAAGGTGATGGAATTAAAGAAAATCACCAAACATGGTTTAAGCCGTCCTACATAAAGATTTCAGAATTGTCAGTAAGAGAATTACCGTAAACAGTGTGAGGGGAAAAAAGGATTTTAAGGTAAGAAATGACAAGATAAGCAGAGCAAATGCAAATAAAGGATGTAAATTACTGTGATGTTATCAATAAGAGGGAAAAATCTGCACCATTTTATCTTCAAAACGATTTTTTTTCTGTGTCTACACAAAATATGTGTATCATCTCTCAACTACAAAAACAACAAAAAAATATCTTCGAAACTGGTTTGTTGGCATCATCATGCTGTTAATGATTGATATCGTAATTGTTTTTTACTCCTGTTACAGAGATTTACTGTGAATCCGTTTCGCCCGCCTACATCCGAGAATACTGGAGATGAACAATGACTGAGCTGTCCTGAGTACTTGAACTGTCCTGAGTTTATAGAATGCCATTGTCACAGTCTCCAGAAACCCTCAGCCACACGAGAGAAGAGAACCGACTCTGATTCAAACACTCACTATCGAACAACTATTCTCACACTCACTAATAATTCATGAATTTTAGAGAAAGGAAATCATGAACGTTGGATATCTGATCTTAATTAGCATAGCTTTTTACGATTTTAATTCTCCATTCATTTTCCCCTTAGTTTTAGTTTCAATTGAGAAGATATATCAAACACTGAAACTATGTTTGACCACATTTCCAAACACTTCGAAGTGCATCAAACATACTCCACTACGCGTCGTATTTTCAAATGAGGCCAAACACGGTCTTTCGTGTTTGATATATTACATACAGGTCTTTGTCAGCTTACAAATACGTGGACCTAATAAACACTGTGTTTATTGTTACATAGCGCTGTCAGTGAAACCGCAGGGAAATGAATGGAACTTTACCCTAAGCCTTTTTTAATGAGATCCACAGATTGCTACATTCATTATCAATGTCATCCTAGGTTAAGACTCCGTCCTTACTACAGAGGAGAAATTTGAAACGCAGCTTTATTTCTACGGTTAAGCCAATGCGGCTTAGCGTTTAAGGAGATTTTCAAAAACGATGACGTCACAGTAATCATGTGTTTCCCTATTCTTGGGTTTCACCCACGTGACCAATAGCTTAGCAACGGTTACTATCCACCATCTTGGTGTCCCTCAGGCGTAAACAAACCGTATTCAAAGAAGAGTTCATGTGAGAAAGAAAGGATGGTTTTATGCGCTGTTGTTGGCTGTTCGAGCAAAAGCGAGAAGCATAAAGGCTTAAAGTTGTTTCGTATACCTAAGGTTATTAAAAATCAAGGGGAAGAACAGGAGAAACTCACTACTAGGAAGAGAAACGAGAGGATTTCTACCGTGAGTCAGGACGCTACAAACAAGAAACTAGAGAGTGCCAGAGAGTGAACGAGTTTGTAGCAAACACCTCGCTCTAAAACTATCGGAACAGAGCGGCTTTAGTCGATAAATTGGTCAGCAAAAGGATCGATTAAACTTAAAGCTACTGCTTTAATTTTGCACTGGTTGAGTTTGGCATAAAACTGATCCATCTTCTTTCGAAGGTGCCGATGCGCGCTGTATGCGCCGGCCGATGCAGTCCCAGAACTAGAAGTAAGTAGAAGCTGCTGAAAATAAAAGCTGCTGGTTCGAGGCTTGCGGCTGTTGTAGATCCTCAATTTTCTGGTCGAGCTTTTCATTGACCGGAGCTTGTTAGCCGATGAAAAATCGATGTTCTTAGCCCTCGCAGACGGCATTTCTTTGACATATGTCTGCAAATATCCATGAGCATTTTACCTGCGTGCAAACGAGCTTTTCATGAATTCGTGTAGTTGCTTCTAAATAAAATAAAACACTCGCGACGTGCTTTGCATCCCAAGCAATGGGCTGACAAAATAGTCCCATCCTTTTCGGAAATGACGCAAATCAGTGTTCACTAAAGGATCATCATTTCACACGCTGTGAATGCCGAACACTTGCTCTCACGACGTACTTGCGGGCGATTACTTTGCCTACAACTGAGGTTACAAATCCCGACATAATTTGATTAAATGCCTCCAGACTCTTGAATGCCTTTAACTGCTTTTTGGTGTAGAAGTTGGTCTCAACCCCGATGACCGAGATCTTTTGCGAATATATTTGCTGTGGCTAAATGACCGGCAGCCGGTCAAGGTTTTCAAATTACTAAATGACCAGTTGTCTGATATTTTGTCATATTTTAAAGAATGGAAGGAACCCATCCAATTCAAATTATCATATGTCTATCACGAACTGCTAAGCGATCCAGAAGAGCTGCATAGGTTCAATTAAGTCTAACGCTTTGTTTACGCTCGGCCCAGAGAGCGAGACCGTGGTTTGAGCCACACTTTTTGGGGTCTTCGAATAAGAACAACGAAGCGATGTTGCAGATTCTTGATCATGTACAGTCTATCTTACATATGATAGTTTGAATTAGGTGGGTTCCTTCGACTGATTAAAATTTGAGGAAATTATCTGACCGCCGGTCATTTAGTGATTTCAAAACCGTGACCGGCAGTCCACCCAAAAAAACCTAAGTGTCACAAACAATGATCTCGCTCTCTGAGCCGAGCGTAAACCAAGCGTTATACTTGCGATCTATGCAGCTCTTCTGGATCGCCTGGCAGTTCTTAATCGACATATCATAGTTTGAATTGGATGAGTTCCTTCCATTCCTTAACATTTGAGAAAAATATCAGACTGCCGGTCGTGGTTCGGTCATTTAGCTACAGCGAATATATTTCCTTTACTCAGTCGTCTCTCGAGGCTTTTGGCATACTCAGAGAGCACTGGGATACCTTTAGATGAATGCCCCGCACTTTTATCGTTTTTTCTTTCTGGATATTCACGTAGTTGGCGAAATACGTGAGCGATAATAGAGGAGCTTCACTGAAGAAATGGCCTGTTATTGACATAAATTTGACACCCGAGGGACACCAACATGGCGGACACTGATTTGAGCAAAGCTTGTGACGTCACGTGAAACCCAAGAATTCCCAAAAGCCTTGCATGTTCTCAATCATTCTAAATAGATCGAGGACTCGAGAGATCGAAGCTGATCGAGCTGAGATTCTCCAAAGATCGAGATCTATAAGTGTGAAAGTGTAAACGGGCTAACTAATGAATCAATCAATCAGAACTCAACTTTACATATTCTTTATTTAACAAAGCATTACGAAGGAAGAAATGCTAAATTTGAAATTTTAAAACTGTTTCTACCCTCGGGTGTTACGGTAAATACAGGTATTAGCGTATAAATATTTGCTGCATGTGCGCACTGCGCATGCTTGACTACGTACCTGCTTCAAGACAGTAAATGGGTGCGAACGATACATTTATTAATGAAGTTAATATCAAATTTGACCTGGCCGCTTTTTTTCACAAATGCACACTCCTTTGAGTATAACACTAGGTAAGATATTACAATAGAATTAAGTATTTTTAATGCCATTGCTTAACAAGAGAAAAAACTTTTTATCTTAATTGCAGCACCCTGACAGGGGAAAGATTTTGAAACATTCTTGCAACGAACGGTATGACAGATTGAAAGTTATAGCAGCTGAAAATGTCTGCAGAAATACAGGCTTGTAAATGAGAATGTGTACACATAGTCACATATTTCAAGAGAAAAGTCTTATGTACGGTAGTTAGCGCAGATTCAAACATGGATTTAGTCCAAATCCGGCTCACACTGCAAAATTGTAATCCAGGAAATTCTCGTCTTTTGTGGGGTGGGTATGGAGAATTGCAAATCTCGAACAATGCTCATTTATTTTGAGACACATTACGAATCTGAGACTGGTCTTTCATCCACCTCCAAAACGATGCTACCCGTGCGCCCAGTATGGCTATCAGGGGTAGCATCGGGTTGTTCTGTTACGAGAGTAGCGATGAGGCGATGTTTCTTCTTCCGGTACGATTCAAAGCTTGCCTCCGGTGCATGCTCTTTAGCGTGCTTGAAGTTCCGGCGGAGTACCTGTCAATACAGGAATCACTCACATATAAGAACCTACGATTTAGGGATTCAGACTGGTAAGTTCTTATTTACCGGGCGCTTAGTGAGAAATCAGCCTGAAAATATTCTTAAAATGTTTCAGAAATATTATACATTATTAAATTCTCAACCTCGGATAATGCAATTCTAGCTTTCTGATTGGTTCACTAGATCTCGGTTACCAGTCATTATACCTGCGTTTGACCTTATATGGAAATGAATGCGGCAAATGTCGCTCAGCATAAAATTTTCAGCATTTCGTTTTGGCGCCTGGAAGTTACATCACTTTCCAGTCGTTTCAAAACCGTAGGCTGAGAATTTAATAAAACAATTATCCCATTCGCGCTTGTTGGATATGAGATTGGTTGTAGCCAACTCGGCCCTTCGGGCCTCGTTGGCTATTTACCATCTCATATCCAACGCGCGCTCATGGAACAATTGTTAATTATACATTACTAGAAGTTCAATTAACATACAATGTTTTATCACTTACACTAAGACACCCAAGTAACTGTCACCAAAGTGGTGTCAACGGTAATAGTCCACAGTCTCATATTGCCGGTTTTCACATGACGTCACTAAAATTCAAACTACACAACTATTGATCCTCCTGAAATTTTAATTCAATGATGTATAAGAGCAGCTGAAAACTAGTATTCAAAAAAAAAACATTGGTTCCAAATGGGTTCTTGGTTTTGTGATAGACTACGGTTGAATTTCTTAGCTTTTGCGTGACGCGGCATTTACATGAAAGCCGAGGTGTTTAAAAAGTGACTTATTTCGGAAACTTATTTCGGGAAATTTGGCCATCTGAACAGTTCTTGTATTGGAAAAAGTATTATTTTAATCGTTTTTGAGTTCCTCGAGAGATAAATTTCCCCTTTTCTAGCAAAACTCAGTGACAGATGTTTCTGTTGGTTTCCGGCCGCCATGTTGGTGCCCATCCGGATGGGCACCAACATGGCGTCTCCACACAAATCTCTATAAATTTGAGGAAAAAGCTTCTCCGCATATCTTGCAGAAGAAAAATTGTTGTGACTTGAATCTTGGTGAGGGTCTTTGTATAGTTACCTTCTTTCTTTTCTCAGATTATGGACTTCATCTTTTGAACAGTTTTGATTTTTATTTTGAATGGCCTGACACTGAAAACCAACAATTGGTCCAGCACACCAATATGAGTACTTTCTTATTCTGGCATCCTCTTTCTTTTTATTAAGGAACAAGTTGTATTTATCAGGCTGAATTGGTTTTTATTTAGTGTGGTGCTTTATTGGCCAACGTTCAGCCTGATGTTCTTAATCCACTCGTTCTTATATGCGGGTATTTCCTGTACTCCAGAGAGCGATTGAGACACGGCGAATTAATAGTTACTGTGCTTGACGCAAAATATAAGATGGCAAAGATTGGAAGTTTTCAAAATTCCAACAGTGCGTGGAATGACAAAAGAGCCCGAGTTTAAGGGTTATGTTAAACCAGAATCATCAATAGTTGTATTTCCCACCTGCATTTTCTGGTAAAGAAAACTGAACCTAACGGCATCAATCAGTACAGAATCTTCTGCAAGTAAATGCAAACTTTGAGGAGTTTCAGATTCTGCCATAATTTTCAATTTGCATTTCACATAAATAGATAACTTCCCACTTCACAAAGTAAATCGAACTCTCATGGGTCGATAGGTGTGTTTAGATGAGAGTATGTAAACACGGTTGTGACGTTTTAGATTGGCGTGTATTTTTGAAAAATATTTTATAAAAGCAATAAAGTACTTTTTTCGAGTTTGCATAGCCTCATCTAAACAATTGGGGGTTTGGAGAATTCTCGAAAATTATAATTATGCAAACCCTGGACTGCGTCTCCAATTATCTCGAATTCCTCAAATCCCTTCGTGTGTAGATTAGGCTATGCAAACACGGGAAAAGTACTCTATTGTTAAACTAATCTTCATTTAGCACTTACCACAACAAGGAAAGTTAGTATCACCGCACACAGTACCACCGCTGCAAACACGATCAGGCCTACTGGAGGCTCATCCTTCTGGTCTTGGGATTCCTGCAGCTGCTTCTTTTCCACACCAGTGATCATCTGTTCAAAGCTTCTTTCCTTTGTGAATTCCTTGAAGACCTCTTCCAAGTCGTTTTTCTTTACGTCCCTGTCCGGATCAACAAGAGCAATGTACTCCACCGCGAGAGAACCATCGAGCGCTTCAGTCACTGACACGATCTCGAGACCCGCAACGTCTTCTGTTTCTTGGAAGACTTCTGAAAGAGCATCTATGATTCCAGTCGTCAGGTTTTCGTACTCTGGGGTGTTGGGATCATCATACGCATCAATCCACGACAAGCTCAAAAGATTCAAATTCATAGTTACCCGAGCGTACGATATCCCCTCAACCGCACCAATGTCAATCGTCATGTTGAGGGCCTTTTCGATGAAGTCTTTGGTAACAAGCTTGGAGTTCATCCTGTATTCAATGTCGCAGAACGTGTTTCCATTCCTCTGCATGAATGATTGTACTTTGATCTGACTTACAAGTCCTTCAAGATCCTTTCTCAACTGAGTTTTCACAGCCAGTGACATTTCCTTGAATTCGTTGCTCTTCTTGTCTGCCAGTGTTATCTTCCATTTGATCGACATGTTATTTCGTTTAACCTCCACTGTAATGATCAGTTTATCTTCGCCATCATCTACGAGATCAGGGAAAACGAAAAAAAAGAGAACACTTACGGTATTGCCATTTGTGCAACATAAAAATTCTCCTAACTTTTATCGACGGTATTCGTTCAGCAAAACAATTGTGAGAGTGTTGAACGAAAATTAAACATTTTAGTTTGGTTTTGTTTTCCTTCGAATTGATATTTGTGTAAATTTAGCCGATTTTTTCAAGCTCTTCTCAAGGTTCTCTAATATCATCCTATGTGCTTGGATCTTTCCCTATGTGCTTGGATCGTTCAAGACACAAGCGTGACAACGGATCGGAAGCGCGAGGGGATTGGGGCAACAGTCTCTCGCTCTGCGTTTACGCTCGCTTCGTTATTTTAAAAATAGACGGTCTTTTAATAGACTAGTTAAACGTAGAGATGAACAACAACATGAATCAACGTTTTTATCAAGCAGATTCCACCTGTTTAAGCGATTACCTAAATATCATCAGTTTTTAAGCCTGACAAAAAAAATGACAACGAAAATTGAACGAATATTTTCTGCCGTAAAGCCTCGACGTTCAATTAAAACGCTCTTATAAAAGATGAGAAAACACACTTTTTTACTGTCTTAGTGAGTGATTAGTTCGAGGATTATCTCATCATGTGTCAGCAAATGAGATGAATGAAACAATGACGGCACGAATTATGGTAAAAGCCTTCTCTTCACTAATAACTATCTTAAACAGTTAACAACGTGTTATGACCGGCTGAAGTGTTTTCATAATTTATTAACCCAAGTTCAAAGATATCGACCGATGATAACGAAACCTTGAGAGTAAACGCCGAATTCGAGTAAAACCTTCAGTCACATACAGACTTGTGAGTGAAAAGAAAGAAAAAAGCATTCAAAAGTTCCAAACAGCTTAAATAACACCTTTAAATCTTAATACGGGTCAGTTTTAAGCAATTTTAAAGAAGAACATTTTCTAGTCATAGCAATAAGAATGAAGTATTAAAACGCCGAATTCGAGTAAAACCTTCAGTCACATACAGACTTGTGAGTGAAAAGAAAGAAAAAAGCATTCAAAAGTTCCAAACAGCTTTAATTACACCTTTAAATCTTAATACGCGTCAGTTTTAAGCAATTTTAAAGAAGAACATTTTCTAGTCATAGCAATAAGAATGAAGTATTAAAAAGGAAAAATAATAAAAATAATTAAAAAAATAATTTCGCACGTCAGGTCAGTAATTTTCTAGAAATTCTTATGCTTAAAAATTAAGCCAGTAATTTTGTATGTTCTTCAGCAACGTTTACTTAAATTTGACAATTTTGAACTTATCTTAATTTTTTAAAATTTGTGCCGAAACATCTGAATTCACGTCCTTTATACGGTGTTTCACTTCGAATTCTTTATTGGCTGAGTCTGAAAGATCTTGATATGAATGGAAACTGCAAGGACGATTCGCCCGGAGATTTTCACGAACCTACAAGGTCTGGTCTGAGAGAAATTTTTTTTTATAATATTTTGGAGTCAAGTAACTAATTTGCGAAGAATGTTTTGAGTTCATCGGTACGACATGTTGCTTTTTCATCCAATACTGACAACGATCCAAAACTTACCCGCCCATACTGACACAGTCAGTGTTGTCAAAACAAGCAAGCTGATGATGTGCGCTGACATTCCTGTGAAGAACATGTTTCATCAAAGCAAAAATGCCTTGATTTTAGCAGCGATTTTGATTGAACTTAATTCAGCCCGTTAAATATGCACCTGGCGTAGTTAAAAACATGTTTCCCCTGTGGGAGAACTTTTAGAATTTGTTGTTTCGAAATACTTTTGCCCAGCAGATGTTTTTCTTATCTAACAAAACTAAATGGGAGTTTTGTTTTGAAGGTTTGTTTTTCGGCATCTCACGCAGAGGTTTTATGGCTTTATTTCAATTAGAATATAAAAGCTGTTTTTCAGTTAGAATATAGATAAAAGCGTTCTTGAAAAAATGTTTTTCACTTTCTTGCTGCAATAATTTCCCTCTGCCGTTCTTTTAAACCATTAATATTTTAATGGAAAGGTCTATTCTCGCTCCTCTCTCGCTCCAAGGCGCTGGAAGGTGAGAGATCCTGGGAACGAGGTTGTTACCCATTTGTTCAGTCAGCTTCTGTCTTGCCACACAGGTTTCCGCTCGTGACCCTAGCCCCAGTAATAGAAGCGAGAAATGCAATAAAGAAATTAAGGAGTGTTGGATGTTGTTCTTCGCAACTGAACTTTTGAAGGCATTTAAGTCGAAGTCGGAGTCGGAGTCGGAGTCGGAGTCGGAGTCGGAGTCGGAGTCGGAGTCGGAGTCGGAGTCGGAGTCGGAGTCGGAGTCGGAGTCGGAGTCGGGGCGGAGACGTAAGAGCGCTTGTCGAAAACCATAGTCGAAAGTGGAGCCATAAGCGAAGAATTAGACCGTTTCCGTTTTGTTCCCATTCCGCTAACGTCGTCGTTACTTATGATTCGGCGAAAACTAGATTGTCGGAGTTCATGTAGCCAAATTTCCAGAACACAACTATGGTTTGTATCATGCCTGTATCACGTGCATCGTATAGTCGCGGGATAATAATGGGAATTCAAAAGACCATCATGTAGCAGTTGTAAGTGTTGTCCTGATGTGCTGGCAATTTCTCTGAAACAATACAGCAGCAAGGTGAATGCAAATTTCAAGCTTGGAAAAAGCTTTATAAAGGTTTATAATTATAGCATTCAGAGGACACTGTAATTAAAGTTATATTCTGGTTTAATCATAGCTTCCAGTGGACTGCTATTGAGCAAATTTGAAATGCAGGAGACAGGACATCAGCATTGTATGACGGCACATCATGCTGCCGCAATAAGTTCATATAATCTCGATTCTTTTCACAAACCGTGTCAGTGAACTGTATAACTGTATGACGTCGTCAGTGATTATTTCATGTTGCAATGCTGGAGGTTGAATCGCCAACGTCATGGTCATTTGGCTGCAAACATTTGGTCTCACGAACATTTGCAAATCATACAACACAGTTAGCAATTCCATAATTAGTTACTTTGAACCTTTAAAGGAAGCTTAAAGCATTTGAAAAATTACCCGACTAGCTACTAAAAAGAACTGCCATTGAAAAAAAAAAACACAAACACACAAATTGAGCCGGCTATAAGCCGTAAATCGAGCTTCTGCCGACTCTGGGCTGAGCCGTTACACCCTACGATCGATGCTAAACAAAAAGAAAACTAAACAAACAAATTAAGCCGTGAACGAATATCTTGGATCTCACAGGAGATCTAATCCGCCAAACTTGAAAAGTAACTGAACAGACTACTGCAAGACGGACACAACGTAGTATATTGAAAACAATATTTCTGCTGACCAGTAACCTTCTTCAGGTTTAGATATTATTAAATTATGAAAATAAACTTGCAATATTTTATAATGTGGATGACGATACACATATGCTAAACAGGAAGTTTTAAACATTTGCTAATTTAGAAACCTGTCGCTTAACAAAGCTGTAAGGGTTCGACAAGTATATTTGCGGACAGAGCTAGAGGAAATGAGTTTCAGCATTAGTTATCAAGCTAGCTGTTTTTAGAAACTTTTGATCCCAGTTCATTATGTTCTAGTTAACCCACTGTCTATTTCATTTAGCTGAACGTAAATGGCGCTTTTTATTTCAACCCAAAATTCCGGAATTGTCGGAACGGAAATTTCCTTGTCCTCTCCTGTCTCGAATTCTCCCAACCCTCCTCGTGTTTAGATGGGGCTATGTAAACACGGAAAAATGCTCTATTGCTTAAATCGCAACACATTGCTGGACTTTCATTACAGACGATCTCCCAGCAAAACCGATATTGCATTTACTTACACGTAACCAAATAGCGAGAACTTCACAGTGACAGATACTTTTAAGGTAAATAGGGACAAGACAGATGTTACGACTAGAGTATTAGTGCAAACCACTGAAATTTTCTTTTGTTTAAGAAAGGTGGATCCAGTTGCGAAATCAACAGGAACGTTATAAGCGGTGAACGCGACACCTTTCTTAAACGCAGCTTGTCAAAAAAGAGATTTGTTTCCATTTTGGAAGAAAGAAACAAAAAGCACGTCGAATAGAATTAAACAAGGCTCTTAGCCTTAGAAGGTGGTAAGCCATATTGGAGATGAATAGCCTTTTTCAGGTTGAAAAGTTCATTACGTACTGGTTATTCGGTACTTTCCAAAAAGTAAGGAGTCTTATTTTGGTCGTGTACAAGAATATAGACAATAAACATGCAATACAGCTGCAGAGAAAAAAAAAGCAACAAACTCAGACTCAAAGTCATTAATGATCAGACCGTAGCAAAAGTTAAATTATCTGCTTTGCGGGTGATGCAGACAATCTGTGTTCAGAAGATCACACCAAGCCCGAAGAATGCAATTTCAACTCACCACATGTTTAACTGATCACGGATACGAAAATCCAAAGTTAGGGAAGAGAATATTTAACATGGCTACAGCTTTGGTTATTTTCTGGTGTGGAATCGCACTGAACGCTGTCTTTACAGTTAGTGAGTAATTTTTGTTTTGTTTTTTTCAGATTTTTCGTCATTTATTGAAATGGTGTCAGAGGCATTAACAACATGAAAAATAGTTCTGGGAAAGAAAGAGTTTCAAGTCTTAAATTTGGCCCAAACTATTTGCGTACTTAAATACTCCCGAACTTTTTGGTCTTTGTTACAATACAAAAAACAAAACTAAACAAAGCCGTCAATGGTAACTGCATAAGCTTTTCGCTTTCAGTCTACACCTTGCTGTTAATAAAATGACGCCAAATTTATTCACATACAGAGCTTACAACAGGGCTAGTTCATTTTTAGTTATCGCTATGTTCTTTGCCTCTTAGGTTCATCGTACATTCAAAGCTTTTACGTTCAATCTAGCGCCATTGAAATCAACTCGATTTATAGAGAGAAGCGTGACATTTTAGAGAGCACTGCACATCTTTCTGTAATATTGAGTGTGCATTAATCGTTCTTGCCAACATTTAGCTGCTGTCTTTGCTGGTCAGTAAAGGTGTAGTGCAAATGTAGGGAAAATTATATTTTAGAAGAACATCACATATACCAGGACAATTTATCCTGTTATTTATGGAGGTTATTAAGGACGACAAAAAGCTAAAACAATTCATTCATTGTTAGAAACACAGTCGCCAACTTCAGGATCACTTTCAACCACAGGATCATCAGCATCCGGGACACTGTCAACTACAGGATCATCAGCATCCGGGACGCTGTCAACTACAGGATCATCAGCATCCGGGGCACTGTCAACTAAAGGATCGCCAACATCCGGGACACTGTCAACTAAAAATTCGTCAACATCCGGGACACTGTCAACTACAGGATCATCAGCATCCGTGACACTGTCAACTAAAGAATCATCAGCATCCGGGACACTGTCAACTACAGGATCATCAGCATCCGGGACACTGTCAACAACAGGATCGTCTACATCCAGGACCTTGTCTATCACAGGATCATCAGCATCTGGGACACTGTCAACTACAGGATCATCAGCATCCGCGACAGTGTCAACTACAGGATCGCCAACATCCGGGACATCGTCAACCACAGGATCGCAGATTTACGGGACATGGTCAACCACAGGATCGCCAACATCCGGAACACTGTCTTCGACAGAATGGTCAACATCAGGGACGTTGTCAAACCCAAGAACGTCAACTCCAGGTTGGTCAAACACAACTTCTTCAGAAATGGAAACAGCTGAAGCTCGGAAAAAAGATGAGCAGAAAGATTCCCTGCCTCGTTGGGCGATACCGACGATTATCGTTGCTTCTCTGGCTCTCTTGATCCTGATCATTGGAGCGGTTGTCATAAAACAGGTAAGTTCTCGCGCTTTAGCTTAATTTCCAATACGTAAAACGATTTACCTAAAAAAAATAACGATTTCCACCACACTTATTTCAATTTCAGCATCAACGTGAACGCATGCTACCCATCGTAATCAACTTGTTTACCCTACGTGCGAAAATCTTTTCTTGTGTGGCTGGTTTTCGCGGTCATGACTTTCAAATTATCCAGCATTTCCTTAGCAAATAGAGTTCAACACGAATCAGCTTTTAATATGCGCATTTTATTGTTCTCCCGACGGGTGCTCTCCAAACGGCTCGCTTATTTAAACCGTTACCTTGGTTACCTCGTCTCATTGTTTCAGACCAAAATATGTGATTTTCTTTCTCTATTCAAGACCTGACTCAATGAACAACATCCCATTTTAACCTGAAAAGGGCTTCACAATTTCTGAGGTTAATCACACGACGCCTCTTATTGCTAAGAGAGATGAACACAACAAGGGCCCAGGGCAAGCACCCCAAGGCCGGTCTTGGTTAGAGATATTGTTGGTCCTTTGAAGTAATAAATCAAACACGAGAGACAGTGTTTCATCGGGATATCCAAACACCGAGAAGAGATTTTGATATATCTTCTCAATCGAAACAAAAACGAAGGAGTAAAGGGAGAAGTAAAATCGTCAAAATCTATGCTAATTTTAAGACCGGGTCTCCAAACCTCTTTCACGGTTGTGATTTTCCTTGTTTAAACTTGATGAATTATTAATGAGTTTGAGAACGCAAGATAATGACCATGGCCAGCCCTGGAACCGCTCGGTTCGGAGTCCAGCCCCCAAGAGTCCCCCCCCCCCCCCCCCAAGAAAAAAGCGCAGCTCAAACGTCCCTCAGGTTGTACCTCACGCCCTCCGGAGGAGGTACGATTATCCTATGTTATGTATCAAGTTCAAGATGTTACTTATGTTTACTAACCTGTATTTGGTAGTACGGCAGTAATTATGGGAAATTCTTCAGCTGATGATTTCTTCATTCTCCTAACTTGATTGTTCCACGCTAATCGACAATTTTAAGAGAAAATAAACCTTGACAGCTTGAGAAATAAGTGTTAAAAACGTTTTCTTGTGTATGGTTAAATTATTAAGTTGTAAAATTCTTTGATTTCCCAGATCCTGCGTGCAAAGAACACAAACCAGGAAGCTGGAAATGTTCCATCCATGAGCGGAGAGAAAAACGGTGGATATGCAATTGCTTAGTAGCCCAATTTCGATATATTTAAATCCAGCCTAAAACAATAGACCTCAATACGAGGCTCCGAGGAATAAACCCCACAAACTCTGTAGATATTCCCCGGAGCCTCGTACTGAGGTCTATTGTTTTAGGCTGAATTTTAATATATCGAAATTGGTCTATTGGACACGGCCTGACTCAAACGAGTTGTAAAGTTATTATTATCAGCCATGGCAGTGTATCATCAAGCTTGTAACATACTATTTAATTTCAATTATCATTGTCAGCACTTGCCATACTTGAGAAAAGGGCCTTGACGGCTCCGAATGTTCGTAGTTATTTTGAGTCTGACTAGGCAACGTTAATTTTGCACCTATAGTTAATCTTATCTATTTATACAACATATGTTAAATTGTGTTGTTTGAGTAAACGAACGAAGGCCAAAAGGGTTTAAAAAACAGGGCATTCCTTGACTTTTACAACAGTTAGGTTTTGCACACTTTTTGTATGATTAGGGCCTACAATACGCCGGGGAAATTTGAAAAGACATCAAATGTTTTCCATCCACTCTACACCGGAGAAATTTAAAAACCCAACAATCATCGATCATTTTGGATTTGTGTTTGAAAAAAAATACGGGCAGGGAAATCACAAGATTACCGCGATGTCGTCGTTTTCAAAAAGCTCCGTTTTCTAAATATTTTCTGTCCACACTAAAACGGAAAGCCGTCGTATTCAAATTCGTCAGGTTTGAAGAGCGTTTTCGAAGAGCTCCATTTTCGTGACGGACTAGTCTGTTCCAGGCTCTCTCGGTCAGTGGGGACGATCGAAAAAGCGAGCAGGCGACGGGCGGGGGGTCTAGTAGAGGAAAACGAGAGGTCAAGAGATTTTATAAACCTCATTCCGGTATACCAGCTCCTGGCATGGTATGCCTTCTGACTGGTTGCTTTTGACAGTTTTTATCAACACCCTGTCCCGATCTGTTTTTCTGAAGTGACGCTTAACATTGGGAGTGTGTTACACATGCGTGATTTTCAAGAGTCAAAATTTACTCAAGCGCATAGAATGGAGCAAAGAACGTGCCTGATCAATCTGGCCCGCAGAATAGATGTTTTCGTCATTATTGCCACCGATTTCGGGAAAAGTTTACAGCTTTGTTTAGAGGTCACCGGTCTGATGGTTTCCACTGTTATCTGAATGTGCTAAATAAATATTTTGTTTAGGCCTGTTTCCATTGCATTGCATTTCTAATACAGAATTAAATGCTTTGCTATTAATTAATGATTGGCTCCAACTAACTCTTTGTGCAAAATTTCAGATGTCAGCAATCACTCCCTCTTGTTAAGAAGGATGAAGACCACAATGGCCTTTACCCTTAAAAATTGCGAGAAAGACAAACGCCCCAGGATGTAGGCTAGAGATACGAAATGACAGTAAAAGAAATAGTTACTTCTTGGGAAAAGATAAAGTGTGCGTCGAGCCAACCTGGAGAACCATATATCCAACAGACCACATTAATAGAATGCCCCATCAAAAACATGCCTCTACCCTCGCCTCCCCCACGAATAAAGCTTATTGATTTGGTCTATTGACACTGTTGATAGAAAATAACCTTTGATAACTTGGCCGGAATAAGTGTAAGTGTAAGATATTCTATACGTACGCTACGCTACGAACGTTCGTAGCTTAGCGTCGACTTGAGAGAAACCAATTGCTCGCCGGGTACTGATCCGAATGCTCGTTGTTTAAATATTTTGATTCTGCCTAAACAACTTTAATTTGGCAGCAAGAGTTAGTCTTACACATTTCTAAAACATAAGTTAAGTTAATTCATCAGAAATAAAAACTTTCACTGAATGTTGTATTATTTGTGTGCCTTTCAAATACTTGAGTCTTGATTTCATTGCTTGGTTCAGGCGCGTTTGACGATACTAGAGTAACATTCAAATTGGCCGCCCTTGAAATATTTCAATCGGAACACGGAATTGAAGATACCGCTACGCTGTCCAGTTTCAAGATCCTGATGAAGCGACGCTCAAAGTGAATAGCGACACAACGTGTTTCCTCGCTTGGGGTTTTCAAGCGTTAAGCGTTAAGTAAAATCGGTCCTTACACGGAAGACACGTCTTCAGTCATCAACGGACAATTTAAAATGGGCAAAACTCTAGAAATGCTATGAATATGTATTATAAACTCGAGCTAATAGCTGATAACACGCTACATATCCGACGAGGAAATTTGCTTGCACGTCATCAACCAGGCGCGAGAAATTAAAAGAAATACTTCCTAGGCTAAGAAAACTTTTTATGAGCATTCCATCTTATTTTTGCCTACCGTGTGTTAGTAGTAAATTATCTTGTTCCTAAAAGTGTTTGTTTGTTAGTTTGTGCTCGTTTTGAAACAAGATAGGGAATAAAAACCTCAAAATTCACCTTTTTTGTAGAAATGATTTGCTCCCAAGCTGGGATCATAGAGAGTTCTGAAAAACTACATACAGCGACAGTTAAAACGATCTGAAGAGACCACAAACATGCAAAATCAAAACTGAGTGGTTTTTGAACGGGAGGCAAGAGCATCCTAAAGAGAAATTTCAATTCCTTAGAAAATAATTACAAACGCGACTCTGAAAAAAAGATTTCCGAGTTCTCGCAACAGAAGACGAATCTGTCTCCGTCTGGCGCTCAGGTTGCTACAGGTTTGCAATATGACTGGACTGTAAAGATAATGTCATCTTTCAAAGTTCCATTTCACTCCTCTTCTTCTCGTTCATTTGAACTCAGTTTACCTATCGATTACCTTCAACGGGAGCAACCGGTTTTGTTTTCCATGCAAGTGTTATGCCTTTGTCAGAGGTCTCAGTGGGGTGGCGGCCTTTACAGAAATGGTTAATACATTGGCTTTTTTTGAAAAGAAAAAGCTAACAACAAATTACAACAGTGCACGTCGTTGCATATAAATGTCATTGAAATTAAATGGCATAGATGTGAAAGTAAAATACTAAACAGCATTTAAGGAAGCGGTCACCTATTGCCAGCGCTCTGTTGCAGATTGTTGTTTACTTATTTTGGTCCCGCGGGGAGTGTCGAATTTTGTTTGAGGATTTCCCGATGCTGTTTATAGGGATCAGCCCTATAGCTTTAAAGAATTAAGGTAATTTATATGCAGATATATCGAGAAAGCTGAAAATCTTTTTAAGTTTCCTAAGCAAACCTCAGAAAAAATAATCAGGCTACTGCAATTCAAGCCCCGTTATGTACCCCACTACATTCTCTTCTTGCCTTCAGGAATGATTTTTAAGGAGCTTCAATAAAATGTCATGCTTTATACGCCCAGGGTATCTTTCCATGGGCAACAACATCTCGTCTTGTAACAGGGGTGAGTCCCAAGAAAAGAAGGAAGCCGGCCTGATGGAGCCGTTGTAGATAACGTGATGTTCCCTCTTTCATCACCCCACGACATTGTCGCTATTAACGTAAATTACTTTCTTCAGTAAGAACTAGACTCGTGGGAGGAAAACCAAAATGACAGCTGTTCTCTCATAACGGAAGGTTAAACATAATCTGGCAGAGCTGTCAAGTTAATTTACGTTTCTTTTCGTTTAAGCGCAGCAGCCGAGCCATTTTTTAAGTCTATTTCAGAAGAAAAAAAATGCTCCCTGCCTAGGTTTTTCAAAAAGAAAGAACCTTATTTTCCGTTTTTTCTTGAACTCATAAATAATTCATCAAACAAATAAAAATCATGATCATGACCATCGTGTATGTATGTCCGTTTTCGCGTTTTTCGAATGAGGACACTTTCTCAAACACCTCGAAGTTTGCCAAAAATACTCCGCTGCGCGTTGTATTTCGGTCTTTAGAAATGAGGTAAAACGCTTTGTTTGATATATTATATAAGAACGTATGTCAATATACTCCAGAAGATACTCCTTAGTATTTTTTTTCTGGCAATATCTCTTCGTTGTTCTACGGGACAATTCAAGACAGTGAAAACTCAGCCATCACAGCAGGAGCATGCAATAATGGATTATCATCGTGGGTTACATAACAAAGCCCTTTTCACAGTTAACTTTCTCATTTGCATTTCAATGTTATCCAACGTGGATGCGAGGCAATTTCGGGTAAAAAATACAAAATTGCCCGAGATTGCCTCACACGTCACATTCTGGATTATATTCTAATGCACCTGAGAAAATTTTATGGGGAAAAGGGCTATTGTGCACTAAAAATAAAACATCTAAGAAATTGGCATTCGAAAAGAGCTGAGTTGCGCAAAGTGACTTAACTTTACCTTGGAGATCGAGAAACTATTACAAAAAGCCAAAGCTGGTGAAGTTGTTAACTAGCACATTGATCCAGCATGGCTGTGCAACTACTTATGCTTTTGACCGGGATAATTCTGAGCAACGCTTTTGTATTTGGTAAGCACTTAATTTCGTATAACTTTACTTGTAGCATATTTTGGATTGAGTAAACTGCAACTCATTTAGTTCTGAAGTGAAATATGAACCAGAGTATTCAGCACTGTAATTGATCACTGAAAAAGATCGCAACTTTTTAAACTTAAAAGTAAAACAAGAAACTACCAAACTAAATCCAAGTTCAATGATGGTTGGTACAGAAGTTAACATGACACGATTGGGTTCAAATGGAAGGCAGCGTTTTCTGGGAACTGGAACCTGTCAGTGTTACGTAAACTAAAGGGAATAAGTAAACTCATCATGCTAAGTTCCCCGAAAATTTCTCAAATAAATCTATACGCGACGAAACATACACAATATTAAGCAACACCTTCCACTGAAACGATTAAATCTCTACCTTTCAATGAACCGAAAAAATAAAAAAATTTCCTAAGTACACAAATCACGCTTAAACATCCCCACATATTACTACTCATCCTTTTAAAATGTTCCATAAACATAGGTACAAACTGGCAATCATACATCACCACAGAAGCGGCACAATCAAAGACAGAAACAACAGCAGATACACCTACACAAACAACCAATGGAGCCGCACCATCATTATCAGGAAAAACTACCAATGCACTTACACACACAACTATAGGATCGACACCATCAATAACAGACACAACTACAGAAACGATGAAAAAGAAACCTACACGATCGACACCATCAGTACCACAAACAACAAAAGATGCAATGGCCGAGAAAACTACAGGGTCGACACCACCAGTAGCAGAAATAACTACAGATGCAATGACAGAGAAAACTACAGGATCGACGCCATCAGTAGCAGAAACAACTACAGATGCAATGACAGAGAAAACTACAGGATCGACGCCATCAGTAGCAGAAACAACTGGAGATGCAATGACAGAGAAAACTACAGGACCTACACCATCAGTAGCAGAAACAACAACAGATGCAATGACAGAGAAAACTACAGGATCGACACCATTAGTAACAGAAAAAACCACAGATGCAATGAAAGAGAAAACTACAGGGTCAACACCATCAGTAACAAAAACAACTACAGATGCAATGAAAGAGAAAACTACAGGATCGACAACATCAGTAAGAGAAACAACCACAGATGAAGCGACAGAGAAAACTACAGGATCGACACCATCGGTAGCAAAAACAACTACAGATGCAATGACAGAGAAAACTACAGGATTGACACCATCAGTACCAGAAACAACCACAGATGCAATGACAGAGAAAACTACAAGATCGACACCATCAGTAACAGAAACAACCACAGATGCAGTGACAGAGAAAACTACAAGATCCACACCATCAGTAGCAAAAACAACTACAGATGCAATAACAGAGAAAACTACAGGATCGACACCATCAGTAACAGAAACAACCACAGATGCAATGAAAGAGAAAACTACAGGATCGACAACATCAGTAAGAGAAACAACCACAGATGAAGCGACAGAGAAAACTACAGGATTGACACCATCGGTAGCAAAAACAACTACAGATGCAATGACAGAGAAAACTACAGGATTGACACCATCAGTACCAGAAACAACCACAGATGCAATGACAGAGAAAACTGAAGGATCTCCACCATCAGTAGCAAAAACAACAACAGATGCAATGACAGGGAAAACTAAAGGATCGACACCATCAGTAGCGAAAACAACAACAGATTCAATGACAGAGAAAACTACAGCATCGACACCATCAGTAGCAAAAACAGCAACAGATGCAATGACAGAGAAAACTACAGGATCGACACCATCAGTAGCAAAAACAACAACAGATGCAATGACAGAGAAAACTACACCATCGACACCATCAGTAGCAAAAACAGCAACAGATGCAATGACAGAGAAAACTACAGGATCGACACCATCAGTAGCAAAAACAACAACAGATGCAATGACAGAGAAAACTACACCATCGACACCATCAGTAGCAAAAACAGCAACAGATGCAATGACAGAGAAAACTACGGGATCGACACCATCAGTAGCAAAAACAACAACAGATGCAATGACAGAGAAAACTACAGGATCCACACCAGCAGTAGCAGAAACAATCACAGATGCAATGACAGAGAAAACTACAGGATCGACACTATCAGTAGCAAAAACAACAACAGATGCAATCACAGAGAAAACTACAGGGTCATCACCATCAGTAACAGAAGCAACCACAGATGCAATAAAAGAGAAAACTACAGGATCTACACCATCAGTAGCAAAAACAACCACACATGCAATGACAGAGAAAACTACAGGATCTACACCATCAGTAACAGAACCAACCACAGATGAAACGACAGAAGAAAAAACTACAGGATCGACACCATCACTAGCAGAAAAAAACACAGATGCAATGGCAGAGAAAACTACTGGATCTACACCATCAGTAGCAAAAACAACAACAGATGCAATGACAGAGAAAACTACAGGATCGACACCATCAGTAGCAAAAACAACAACAGATGCAATGACAGAGAAAACTACAGGATCCACACCCTCAGTAACAGAAACACCAACAGATGCAATGACAGAGAAAACTACAGGATCGACACCATCAGTAGCAAAAACAGCAACAGATGCAATGACAGAGAAAACTACAGGATCGACTCCATCAGTAGCAGAAACAACCACAGATGCAATGACAGAGAAATCTACAGGATCCAAACCATCAGTAGCAGAAACAACTACAGATGTAATGACACAGAAAACTACAGGATCAACACCATCAGTAGCAGAAACAACAACAGATGCAATGACAGAGAAAACTACAGGATCCAAACCATCAGTAGCAGAAACAACTACAGATGTAATGACACAGAAAACTACAGGATCAACAACTTCAGTAGCACAAACAACAACAGATGCAATGACAGAGAAAACTACAGGATCGACACCATCAGTAGCAGAAACAACTACAGATGTAATGACACAGAAAACTACAGGATCAACAACTTCAGTAGCACAAACAACAACAGATGCAATGACAGAGAAAACTACAGGATCCAAACCATCAGTAGCAGAAACAACTACAGATGTAATGACACAGAAAACTACAGGATCAACACCATCAGTAGCAGAAACAACAACAGATGCAATGACAGAGAAAACTACAGGATCCACACCATCAGTAACAGAAACACCAACAGATGCAATGACAGAGAAAACTACAGGATCAACACCATCAGTAGCAAAAACAACAACAGATGCAATGACAGAGAAAACTACAGGATCGACACCATTAGTAACAGAAAAAACCACAGATGCAATGAAAGAGAAAACTACAGGGTCAACACCATCAGTAACAAAAACAACTACAGATGCAATGAAAGAGAAAACTACAGGATCGACAACATCAGTAAGAGAAACAACCACAGATGAAGCGACAGAGAAAACTACAGGATCGACACCATCAGTAGCAAAAACAACTACAGATGCAATAACAGAGAAAACTACAGGATCGACACTATCAGTAACAGAAACAACCACAGATGCAATGAAAGAGAAAACTACAGGATCGACAACATCAGTAGCAGACACAACCACATATGCAATGACAGAGAAAACTACAGGATCCAAACCATCAGTAGCAGAAACAACTACAGATGTAATGACACAGAAAACTACAGGATCAACACCATCAGTAGCAGAAACAACAACAGATGCAATGACAGAGAAAACTACAGGATCGACACAATCAGTAGCAAAAACAACAAAAGATGCAATGACAGAGAAAACTACAGGATCGACACCATCAGTAGCAGAAACAACTACAGATGCAATGACAGAGAAAACTACAGGATCCACACCATCAGTAACAGAAACACCAACAGATGCAATGACAGAGAAAACTACAGGATCAACACCATCAGTAGCAAAAACAACAACAGATGCAATGACAGAGAAAACTACAGGATCCACACCATCAGTAACAGAAACACCAACAGATGCAATGACAGAGAAAACTACAGGATCGACAACATCAGTAGCAGAAACAACTACAGATGCAATTACAGAGAAATCAACAGGATCGACACTATCAGTAGCAGAAACAACTACAGATGCAATGACAAAGAAAACTACAGGATCGACACTATCAGTAGCAGAAACAACTACAGATGCAATGGCGGAGAAAACTACAGGATCAACACCATCAGTAACAAAAACAACCACAGATGAAGTGACAGAGAAAACTACAGGATCGACAGAATCAGTAACAGAAACAACCACAGATGCAAGGACAGAGAAAACTACAGGATCAACACCATCAGTAACAAAAACAACTACAGATGCAATGAAAGAGAAAACTACAGGATCGACAACATCAGTAAGAGAAACAACCACAGATGAAGCGACAGAGAAAACTACAGGATCGACACCATCAGTAGCAAAAACAACTACAGATGCAATAACAGAGAAAACTACAGGATCGACACTATCAGTAACAGAAACAACCACAGATGCAATGAAAGAGAAAACTACAGGATCGACAACATCAGTAGCAGACACAACCACATATGCAATGACAGAGAAAACTACAGGATCCAAACCATCAGTAGCAGAAACAACTACAGATGTAATGACACAGAAAACTACAGGATCAACACCATCAGTAGCAGAAACAACAACAGATGCAATGACAGAGAAAACTACAGGATCGACACAATCAGTAGCAAAAACAACAAAAGATGCAATGACAGAGAAAACTACAGGATCGACACCATCAGTAGCAGAAACAACTACAGATGCAATGACAGAGAAAACTACAGGATCCACACCATCAGTAACAGAAACACCAACAGATGCAATGACAGAGAAAACTACAGGATCAACACCATCAGTAGCAAAAACAACAACAGATGCAATGACAGAGAAAACTACAGGATCCACACCATCAGTAACAGAAACACCAACAGATGCAATGACAGAGAAAACTACAGGATCGACAACATCAGTAGCAGAAACAACTACAGATGCAATTACAGAGAAATCAACAGGATCGACACTATCAGTAGCAGAAACAACTACAGATGCAATGACAAAGAAAACTACAGGATCGACACTATCAGTAGCAGAAACAACTACAGATGCAATGGCGGAGAAAACTACAGGATCAACACCATCAGTAACAAAAACAACCACAGATGAAGTGACAGAGAAAACTACAGGATCGACAGAATCAGTAACAGAAACAACCACAGATGCAAGGACAGGGAAAACTACAGGATCGACACCATCAGTAGCAGAAACAACGACAGATGCAATTACAGAGAAAACTACAGGATCGACACCATCAGTAGCAAAAACAACCACAGATGCAATGACAGAGAAAACTACAACATCTACACCATCCGTAAGAGAAACAACAACAGATGCAATGACAGAGAAAACTATAGGATCTACAGCATCAGTAGCAGAAAC
Organism: Micromussa lordhowensis; assembly: GCA_964020085.1. Classification (NCBI taxonomy): domain Eukaryota; kingdom Metazoa; phylum Cnidaria; class Anthozoa; order Scleractinia; family Lobophylliidae; genus Micromussa; species Micromussa lordhowensis. Next base: position 3,905,685 of record OZ026605.1, read on the forward strand.
AACTACCGATGCAATGACAGAGAAAAATACAGGATCTACACCATCAGTAGCAAAAACAACTACCGATGCAATGACAGAGAAAAATACAGGATCTACAGCATCAGTAGCAGAAACAACTACCGATGCAATGACAGAGAAAAATACAGGATCGACACCATCAGTAGCAAAAACAACCACAGATGCAATGACAGAGAAAACTACAGGATCTACACCATCAGTAAGAGAAACAACAACAGATGCAATGACAGAGAAAACTATAGGATCTACAGCATCAGTAGCAGAAACAACTACCGATGCAATGACAGAGAAAAATACAGGATCTACACCATCAGTAGCAAAAACAACTACCGATGCAATGACAGAGAAAAATACAGGATCCACACCATCAGTAGCAAAAACAACAACAGATGCAATGACAGAGAAAACTACAGGATCTACACCATCAGTAGCAAAAACAACAAAAGATGCAATGACAGAGAAAAATACAGGATCTACAGCATCAGTAGCAGAAACAACTACCGATGCAATGACAGAGAAAAATACAGGATCCACACCATCAGTAGCAAAAACAATCACAGACGCAATGACAGAGAAAACTCCAGGATCTACACCATCAGTAGCAGAAACAACAACAGATGCAATGACAGAGAAAACTACAGGATCCACACCATCAGTAGCAAAAACAATCACAGATGCAATGACAGAGAAAACTCCAGGATCGACACCATCAGTAGCAAAAACAATCACAGATGCAATGACAGAGAAAACTACAGGATCGGCAACATCAGAAGTACAAACAACCACAGATGGAATGACAGAGAAAACTACAGGATATACACCATCAGTAGCAAAAACAACAAAAGATGCAATGACAGAGAAAACTACAGGATCGACACCATCAGTAGCAAACACAACAACAGATGAAATGAAAGAGAAAACTATAAGATCGACACCATCAGTAGCAGAAAAAACCACAGATTCAATGACAGAGAAAACTCCAGGATCGACACAATCAGTAGCAAAAACAACCACAGATGCAATGACAGAGAAAACTACAGGATCTACACCATCAGTAGCAAAAACAACAAAAGATGCAATGACAGAGAAAACTACAGGATCTACACCATCAGTAGCAGAAACAACAACAGATGCAATGACAGAGAAACCTACAGGATCAACACCATCAGTAGCAAAAACAACAAAAGATGCAATGACAGAGAAAACTACAGGATCGACACCATCAGTACCAGAAACAACCACAGATGCAATGACAGAGAAAACTACAGGATCGACACAATCAGTAGCAAAAACAACAACAGATGCAATAACAGAGAAACCTACAGGATCAACACCATCAGTAGCAAAAACAACAACAGATGAAGTGACAGAGAAAACTACAGGATCGACATCATCAGTAGCAGAAAAAACCACAGATGCAATGACAGAGAAAACTACAGGATCGACACAATCAGTAGCAAAAAAAAACAAAAGATGCAATGACAAAGAAAACTACAGGATCCACACCATCAGTAGCAAAAACAACAAAAGATGCAATGACAGAGAAAACTACAGGATCTAAACCATCATTAGCAAAAACAACAAAAGATGCAATGACAGAGAAAACTACAGGATCTACACCATCAGTAGCAGAAACAACAACAGATGCAATGACAGAGAAACCTACAGGATCAACACCATCAGTAGCAAAAACAACAAAAGATGCAATGACAGAGAAAACTACAGGATTGACACCATCAGTACCAGAAACAACCACAGATGCAATGACAGAGAAAACTACAGGATCTACACCATCAGTAGCAGAAACAACTACAGATGCAATGACAGAGAAAACTACAGGATCGACACCATCAGTAGCAGAAACAACAACAGATGCAATCACAGAGAAACCTACACGATCAACACCATCAGTAGCAAAAACAGCAAAAGATGCAATGACAGAGAAAACTACAGGATCGACACCATCAGTACCAGAAACAACCACAGATGCAATGACAGAGAAAACTACAGGATCTACACCATCAGTAGCAAAAACAACACAAGATGCAATGACAGAGAAAACTACAGGATCGACACCATCAGTACCAGAAACAACCACAGATGCAATGACAGAGAAAACTACAGGATCTACACCATCAGTAGCAAAAACAACAAAAGATGCAATGACAGAGAAAACTACAGGATCGACACCATCAGTACCAGAAACAACCACAGATGCAACTACAGAGAAAACTACAGGATCTACACCATCAGCAGCAAAAACAAGAACAGATGCAATGACAGAGAAAACTCCAGGATCGACATCATCAGTAGCACAAACAACAACAGATGCAATGACAGAGAAAACTACAGGATCGACATCATCAGTAGCAGAAACAAGAACAGATGCAATAACAGGGAAAACTACAGGATCGACACCATCAGTAGCAGAAACATCAACAGATGCAACTACAGAGAAAACTACAGGATCTACACCATCAGCAGCAAAAACAAGAACAGATGCAATGACAGAGAAAACTCCAGGATCGACATCATCTGTAGCAGAAACATCAACAGATGCAATGACAGAGAAAACTACAGGATCGACACCATCAGTAGCAGAAACAACTACAGATGCAATGACAGAGAAAACTACAGGATCGACACCATCAGTAGCAGAAACAACTACAGATGCAATGACAGAGAAAACTAAAGGATCGACACCATCAGTAACAGAAACAACTACAGATGCAATGACAGAGAAAACTACAGGATCCACAACATCAGTAGCAGACACAACCACATATGCAATGGCAGAGAAAAGTACAGTATCGACACCATCAGTAACAGAAACAACTACAGATGCAATACCAAAGAAAACTACAGGATCGACAACATCAGTAACAGAAACAACTACAGATGCAATGACAGAGGAAACTACAGGATCGACACCATCAGTAGCAGAAACAAGAACAGATGCAATCACAGAGAAAACTACAGGATCGACATCATCAGTAGCAGAAACAACAACAGATGCAATGACAGAGAAAACTACAGGATCGACACCATCACTAGCAGAAACAACTACAGATGCAATGACAGAGAAAACTACAGGATCGACAACATCAGTAGCAGACACAACCACATATGCAATGGCAGAGAAAAGTACAGTATCGACACCATCAGTAACAGAAACAACTACAGATGCAATGACAGAGAAAACTACAGGATCCACAACATCAGTAGCAGACACAACCACATATGCAATGGCAGAGAAAAGTACAGTATCGACACCATCAGTAACAGAAACAACTACAGATGCAATGACAGAGAAAACTACAGGATCGACACCATCAGTAGCAGAAACAACTACAGATGCAATGACAGAGAAAACTACAGGATCGACACCATCAGTAGCAGAAACAACTACAGATGCAATGACAGAGAAAACTAAAGGATCGACACCATCAGAAACAGAAACAACTACAGATGCAATGACAGAGAAAACTACAGGATCCACAACATCAGTAGCAGACACAACCACATATGCAATGGCAGAGAAAAGTACAGTATCGACACCATCAGTAACAGAAACAACTACAGATGCAATGAAAGAGAAAACTACAGGATCGACACCATCAGTAGCAGAAACAAGTACAGATGCAATGACAGAGAAAACTACAGGATCCACAACATCAGTAGCAGAAACAACCACATATGCAATGGCAGAGAAAAGTACAGTATCGACACCATCAGTAACAGAAACAACTACAGATGCAATGACAGAGAAAACTACAGGATCGACACCATCAGTAACAGAAACAACTACAGATGCAATGACAGAGAAAACTACAGGATCGACACCATCAGTAGCAGAAACAACCACAGATGCAATGACAGAGAAAACTACAGGATCGACACCATCAGTAGCAGAAACAACTACAGAAGCAATGACAGAGAAAACTACAGGATCGACACCATCAGTACCACAAACAACCACAGATGCAATGACAGAGAAAACTAAAGGATCGACACCATCAGTAACAGAATTAACTACAGATGCAATGACAGAGAAAACTACAGGATCGACACCATCAGTAGCAGAAACAACCACAGATGCAATGACAGAGAAAACTAAAGGATCGACACCATCAGTAACAGAATTAACTACAGATGCAATGACAGAGAAAACTACAGGATCGACACCATCAGTAGCAGAAACAACTACAGATGCAATGAGAGGGAAAACTAAAGGATCGACACCATCAGTAACAGAGTTAACTACAGATGCAATGACAGAGAAAACTACAGGATCAACACCATCAGTAGCAGAAACAACTACAGATGCAATGACAGAGAAAACTGCAGAATCGACACCATCAGTAGCAGAAACAACAACAGATGCAATTACAGAGAAAACTACAGCATCGACACCATCAGTAGCAGAAACAACGACAGATGCAATTACAGAGAAAACTACAGGATCGACACCATCAGTAACAGAAACAACCACAGATGCAATGACAGAGAAAACTGCAGAATCGACACCATCAGTAGCAGAAACAACTCCAGATGCAATGACAGAGAAAACTACAGGATCAACACCATCAGTAACAGAAACAACCACAGATGCAATGACAGAGAAAACTGCAGAATCGACACCATCAGTAGCAGAAACAACTCCAGATGCAATGACAGAGAAAACTACAGGATCGACACCATCAGTAGCAGAAACAACAACAGATGCAATGACAGAGAAAACTACAAGATCGACACCATCAGTAACAGAAACAACCACAGATGCAATGACAGAGAGAACTACAGGATCGACACCATCAGTAGCAAAAACAACTACAGATGCAATGACAGAGAAAACTACAAGATCGACACCATCAGTAGCAGAAACAACTACAGATGCAATGACAGAGAAAACTGCAGAATCGACACCATCAGTAGCAAAAACAACTCCAGATGCAATGACAGAGAAAACTACAGGATCGACACCATCAGTAGCAGAAACAACTCCAGATGCAATGACAGAGAAAACTACAGGATCAACACCATCAGTAGCAGAAACAACTCCAGATGCAATGACAGAGAAAACTACAGGATCAACACCATCAGTAGCAGAAACAACTCCAGATGCAATGACAGAGAAAACTACAGGATCAACACCATCAGTAGCAGAAACAACTACAGATGCAATGACAGAGAAAACTGCAGAATCGACACCATCAGTAGCAGAAACAACAACAGATGTAGTGACAGAGAAAACTACAGGATCGACACCATCAGTAACAGAAACAACTACAGATGTAGTGACAGAGAAAACTACAGGATCGACACCATCAGTAGCCGAAACAACTACAGATGCAATGACAGAGAAAATGACACGATCGACACCATCAGTAACAGAAACAACTACAGATGTAGTGACAGAGAAAACTACAGGATCGACACCATCAGTAACAGAAACAACTACGGATGCAACGACAGAGAAAATGACACGATCGACACCATCAGTAACAGAAACAACTACAGATGTAGTGACAGAGAAAACTACAGGATCGACACCATCAGTAACAGAAACAACTACAGATGTAGTGACAGAGACAACTACAGGATCGACACCATCAGTAGCCGAAACAACTACAGATGCAATGACAGAGAAAACTACAGGATCGACACCATCAGTAGCAGAAACAACAACAGATGCACTGACAGAGAAAACTACAGGATCGACACCATCAGTAACAGAAACAACTACAGATGTAGTGACAGAGAAAACTACAGGATCCACACCATCAGTAGCCGAAACAACTACGGATGCAACGACAGAGAAAATGACACGATCGACACCATCAGTAACAGAAACAACTACAGATGTAGTGACAGAGAAAACTACAGGATCGACACCATCAGTAACAGAAACAACTACAGATGTAGTGACAGAGACAACTACAGGATCGACACCATCAGTAGCCGAAACAACTACGGATGCAACGACAGAGAAAATTACACGATCGACACCATCAGTAACAGAGACCACTAGAGATGCACTTACAGACACAACTACAAGAACGCCACCATGGGTGTTAATAACAGAGAAAACTACAGGATCGACACCATCAGTAACAGGAACAACTACAGATGCAGTGACAGAGAAAACTACAGGATCCACACCGTCAGTAACAGGGACCACTAGAGATGCACTTACAGACACAACTACAAGAACGCCACCATGGATATTAATAACAGAGCAAACTACAGGATCGACACCATCAGTAACAGGGACCACTAGAGATGCACTTACAGACACAACTACAAGAACGCCACCATGGGTATTGATAACAGAGAAAACTACAGTATCGACACCATCAGTAACAGAAACAACTACAGATGCAATGACAGAGAAAACTACAGGATCGACATTATCAATAGCAGAAACAACTACAGATGCAATGACAGAGAAAACTACAGGATCGACACCATCAGTAGCAGAAACAGCAACAAATTCACTTGTAAACACAACTAAACCAACAGTTACAACTACAGATTCCCGTAGAAACACAACTACAGGAACATTATCGAGTAAAGGATCGGTCAAGCCAGGAACAGAGAAATTCAGTAACATTAACACGACAGACCGCGATTTTGAAGGGAAATCAAATGTTTCTTTTGAAATCAGGTTGTTGAATTTGGCTTTCAACGAGTCTCTTAATGACCCGAAGAGCCGTGATTTCCAAGACCTTAAAGCTAAAGTAGAGGCTGGTTTGTCAGAAGTCTTTTACGATCTGCCTGGCTTCTTGTTCGTTAATGTCACAGGGTTTCGACAGGGAAGCGTGATAACAAATTTTTTGATTGTTTTTAATGACAGTGATCTATCGTATATGAATAGAAGTGAGATCATGTATCGCCTGGAAAGCTCAAACGGCACGGAGCTAATGAAAGGGTTCGTTTACAGTCACGTTACAACTGGAATGGCGGAAAAGGGCGTAAAGGAAAAGGTAATCATGGAGGACGAGAAGAAAAAGACGTCTATTCCTCGCTGGGCGATGGCTCTGATAGTTGTTGCCGTGTTGGGCTTCTTTCTCGTAGCTACTGCCGTTGTACGCTTTTTGATTATGGTAAGATTTTCCTTTACACGTGTTCACCTGTAGTTATATTACGCTGATAATGACATGGGAGCAAATATCCATTAAGATGCCATTTAGGACCCTTAGTAAGACAAGGATATTCCCCGTTACTGTCAACTTCAGTTAACGTCTCAATGAAAGACGGTCATACAGTTTTGGAAAGGTTCAACACCGGAAGTCCGGGATTCACGGACTTCCCGTCACTCTGCGCGTGTTCAGAGTCAAGTCTGACAAATCTGATTAGCTGAGAGTACGAAACGAATTCTCTGCGCATGCTTAGAAATCCCATCCGGCCACAGGTCTCGACTCTTGGCGCTAACCAAAAAAAGCGCGGTCTCTGGGGAAGAGAATGCATACGCCAATATTTGCTATAATTTTTGTTATCAACAGATGCAAAATTGTAAATCATTCGTCAATTAACTTTTTCATAATTTTTGGACAAGCAACATGTTCCGTACCGAGGCCATATGTTTCCTCGACTAGTCTATGGACCCTCTCAAAAAAAATTCTATTGGGGAAAGTGAGATGTGATGGGGTTTAATTGATAGTAAGAAAATATCAGCTAACAACAGCCGACAGCTGAGATCTGTAAAATTTACTGATAACCGAGAAATAAGCTGAAATGTTGAATGATATCTGAGAAATCCAGGAGAAAGTACCTGGTAACTGAGACTGCAATCTCCACTCAGACCCTCGGTATATATAAGCCACTTTCCTCACATGTGCGCTAAAGATCTACAATGTGGACACTTCGGTAAAATAACGAATTGTCTGTGTCTTACAACTGAAGTTTGAAAAAAAAAAACGCTGCTATCCTTTTAAAAACGCGTTGCCGTCCCCTCTCCCCACCCAATACAATGCTGAAAATCAGGTGAAAATGCAAGTACTAGTTTTCAACATTGTATTTGGGGTGGGGGCGACGTTAGGCAGGTGAAGTTGTATTCGCGTTTGGCGTGTGCGCAGAAGCGCTACGAGTGCATATTTGTCCCATGGTTTTACATAAATCTCGCAAATTGCTGTGTCCGTCTTTTCCAGTTATCTTTTCGTTTTTAAGTCCAATTTATGTACATAGGTATATATTTATCAAAAACAGCTTGCTTTATTTGCATGACTAGAAATACATATAGTGTTGCATTAGGAATCCAATGGTGTATAAATTTTCAGTATGTCCGTCAAAAGGCCTACCGTAATGATTCGATTTAGGGCCCAGGGCGCTTATTTAGTTTGGGTACCTCACGTGAGGGCGCTTTTTCAGGACAGGAGCTTATTTCTTTTTGGGAAACAACCGAATGATCAAAACAAAACTTTAATACGGTATTTATTTACAAAAAGGAACAATAAGAGAAACTGTAATAGTAAGAAATATACAGTGAATGTTCAGTTAACGTGAGGGAATTTCAATCTATTTCGACGCCGATAGAGATCAGTCGTTTGAAGGACTTATGCACTCACATGGAAATAATGTTGAGAAACTCAGACGAAGACCATTGTTTTTGTAATGACGTATGTGAGCAATGAAAGAAGATGAACCTTCGTTGGTACGTACTCTAACGGCGCTGTAATGTTGTAATAGAGGCGCTTATTGGCATGAGGATGCTTATTGGAATAGGGACGCAAGAACACATTCGAAGGGGGGCGCTTATTCGAAAGGGGGCGCTTATTTGAAGGAGGGCGGTAAATTGAATCATTACGATACTTGAACAATCCCGCTGCTAATGGCTTCAACTCAACTTCAACTAATATCTTGTCTAATAATTAAACTTCCCAGCGACGACGCAGAGGCAAGTCTCGAACAGGATCGTTCAAGGTAACGAAAGACTTGGAAAATGCCAGTGGAGCCCAAGAAAGTTACAAGGAAAATGAACACAACGATAAAGAAGAAGCTTCAGACCATGTGTACGAAGAGCCACATGAGAAAACCTACCCTTCTTTAGTGGCCGAAAACTTCTATGATACTGCAACAGGTCGGTTACAACCTCTTCCAAGAAATTGATAATAGTTATTAGGCGAGGAGAAGAAGCTATTGCATGTGTCACAAAGTCTGTGAACAGTTGATTCTGGAGCAACTCGGAGAATAAGGATCAGATTCAAGTTAATTGTTTTTTCTTGCAGAAAGTGAGCGCGTCAGTTGAGATGTTAAGAGGAAGTGTCCATTCATGTTGGAAGATGCAGAGAATCGAAGATCGGAGATTTTTAGCTTGGTATATCACTGTAGGATGATTGGCGACATTCAGGTCACATTTTCTAATTTGCGTATTTGTTAACTCAGATAAACATCATTTACCACAGAACTAGTTGATAGTACAGTCAAAAACATTTGTTTCCTGCTCCGAAAGCATAATAAAAGTTAAAAAGTTTTACAAACTCGGAGCTAAAAGTTAAAACTTATGAAATATTTCGTCCGTTTTTTTCAACCGGATTTCATCAGTCAATGATATGAATGTTGAACATGAATGATATGAATATTGAACATTCATATCATTGACTGATGAAGTCCGGTTGAAAAAAACGGACGAAATATTTCATAAGTTTTAACTTTTAGCTCCGAGTTTGTAAAACTTTTTAACTTTTAGTTGATAGTATTTAAGTCAAGTTTTTGTGTAAGTTAAGCTGAGATACCAAAGTAGTGGGCCTGCAGTAAGTCTTGCGGCCTTAACTAAATAAAAACAAATAAGCTTTAGTATTTGTAGTGAAAGGTAAACATTGTAAGTAATGCATTGTTGTTTTGTGGTTGCAATAAAAAAAGGAAAAAAAAAAGATTTGACCTTTGTAACAGGGGCGATGGGAACAAGTATACTGAAAAACCAAAGCATACTCATGGTTAACTAGGCAGTGTATTAGTGTACCACGAAATGAAAATACAAAAACTATAAATCCCTCAAAATCTGTCTTTTTACTCAGTGAAGGAAAGGTACAGCTGCCGCTGAAAATTTAAATTATTATCTTGGAGTCCTGGGCTAAACGAGAAATATATGATATTTCGTATATTCACTTTCTATGCCATAGAAAGTACAGCCAATCCGAATACAGGAAAATCGTTGTATTTATGAATATTTAATATCCATTTTAAACGAAGCTATTATTGATTGACAAGGAATAGATCAAGATCTTCTATCACCATTAAAATTAGCTCTTTTCGGCTATTTATAGAGTGCATGCTTATTACCATTTGTTTGAGTGCACTAACGAGGGCCGTGCAAAAGGGTTGAAACAGGCCATTCCTTGGCTTTTACACCAGTAAGGGTTTAGCTGTTTTTTTGCATGATTGACACAGAGTTAATGCCATTATTCTAATTAATGAGTGGCTACAACTTAGTTTGTGTGACTCGGAAAAAAACGTCACACTTTGAATTGGACTATGACCTGTTAGTTTAGTCACGCCCAATCGGATTCTATAAAACAACAGAGACCAAGAAGGCTAACTTTTCGTATTTCCCTTTCAAATTGTTTGCTGACATTGCATATTTCATTCGAGCAGGTTCTTAGACCTATGGGCGTACTGAAAAGATCCAGATAATTGCAAAATTTAAAGGTAAAATGTACGTTAGTTGTAGGGCTGTCAAGAGTCCTTCAAGGTGTATCTTGTGTCAAATACGATTAAAGTTTACAAAGACACAAGACAGACACCAGTCTATCTGCTAGGCAAGTACACCTGATTCGTTGGTCCAAACCTTATCCCCAAGCCTGCGATGCAAGCATATTTCAGGCGAGCGAGCACCATCATGAGAGGCCTGGCGTAAATAGAAATAAGCAGCCTGGGAACTACATTTTGTGACCCCAACATGGAGGCCACAAACGTACGGAAACAAATTGTCCCGGACTCGCTTTTCGAAGCTTGAAACACTTGCCCTGCATGTTCCCTGTTTTGTCGTGAAATTCAGTGTGCGTTGCGATATTCCTTTAAAGAAAAAAAGCAAACATTGCACTTCGTTGCATATAAATGTCATTGAAATGACATAAAAGTGAGAGCAGTTTAGGGCAGATCCTCTACATAGTGGCTTCGAAAGAGAAGTCGTTGCATGTTTGTAAAATTGCTAAGGTCTTGATTGAGCATTAGCAAATGTTAGTCAGCGAAAGTTATTTCATTTCGAGATGCCTCATGAGTCTCAAGGTTAAATTTCCCTCGACAACAACATTTTGTCGTGTAACAAAGGCGCATGCGTTCCAGGGAAAGAAGGAAGCTGACCTGATGAAGCCGTTGTAGTTAACATGATGTCCCTTCTTTCATCGCCCCACGACATTGTTGCTATTTAAGTAAATTATTTATAGCGCACAGACTTGTTTTAATGAAGAGCAAATGACAGCTGTTTTTACAAGACGAAGGGTTAAAGAATCTTGCAGGGATGTCAGTTTTAGTAACGTGTCTAATGGTGTAATGTAAAAGGCGAACAACCCAGCCATGTTTCTACTCTATTTCAGAATAATTGCTTCTCGCTCAGATTGTCAGAGTGGAAGAAAGAACCTTACTTTACATTCTTTTTTTCTCAAACTCATTAATAAAGAAAAGAAAGCATAACCGCGATGGGCTTTGGATATGTGATCTTTATAAGCAAAGATTTTTGCGATTTTATTTCTCCATTTCTCGCTAGTTTTTGTTTCGAAATCTCTTCTCGATGTTTGGAAATGTGGTAAAGCACGGTCTTGAGTGTTTGATATATTACATAACGTCTTCATTGTCCAACAGAACAATTCCTATCTGTGAAAATTCTGACTTCACAGCAGCAGCATGCAATAACAGATCATCATTGCGGGTTATATAAAATAGCCTTTTCAACTTTTTTATTTGCATTACAATGTAATCCAACTTGGATGCGAGGAAATTTCGGGTAAAAACTACAAAATTGACCGAAATTGTCTAACATAATTTCTCATAACTTGTCTTGTAGTATATTTTGTATGAGTAAACTGCAACTCAATCAGTTCTGAAGGAAATATGACCAAGACTATATAACACCGTAACTCAAAGTTAAAACTCTCGGGATTTTTCTAGGGCAAGCTCACTTCTGCAAAACGTAAAGGAAAAATCTTCGTTTTCTGTTGGCAGCAATTGTTCCTTCATCGCGTCTACTGAACTAGTCCTTAGAAAGGAGAGACACCAGATTTGCTTTAACGAACATGTACCTACCAAAACGGCAAAGTTGTCAACAGCATTGAATCAGATTCCAGTTGAAGCGAATCCTTATTCACAACCCCGATCGAAAGATCAACCCGAGATACAAAGATCATCGCCCGATGTTTTTTTGCCATCCGATATTGAATAAATCAGTTTATTCAGTGATCTTTTCCGCAATTCTTTAGCCTCGATACAGTACACTAAGAGGAAAATAAATAAACAAAAACTCTTTTACAAATCTAACATTAAATGTAGTTTTTGACAAAGTTTAGCCTTTTTTGAGAGTTTGAATAGCTTACGTAATCAATTGCAATAATCGCAATCCTACAGCGCATGCGGCCTGCATAATCTCAGTGGCACTTTGCTTCCTATACACAAGATCTGCACTGCCATAAGCAAAAGTTTCAAACTTGACGAATTTACCTAAGATTATATTCGAAAGGTTCCATCTGTTGAAACATTTACATAATCCGAATTATCAATATGCCCAGTAGGAAGCCGCTTAATACATTGCAAATCAAAATAGGACATTTCTATTCCAACATAAAAAAAAAACTACACCTACTTGTCATTTAAAGGAGTACAATTGTGTTCACTCAAAACATCAGTGCACGAGTGCAAAATTAAAATGTCATTAAATTTTCTAGTTATGCAGTCGAACCTCCGGTTGCGATTACCTCTCTTCAGCGACCAGTCTTACAAAATACCAAAATCACTATATTTGGAACCTCTTGTAAGCGACCACTGGACAGATAATACAGATCGCGGAAATTGGACAATGAGGTGTTGTAACATTATAGCATTCCTGGGAAGTTCAAGAGACAACATTTTTCGAAATATCGTCTTTTTTCTCGAAATTGACTTTTCAGATGAATAAAACATGGGGTAACTCTCTGTAGTTACCATATGCAAATGAGAAAGACTTTTGACCCAATATGGTCTAAGCTCTCGTAAGCAACTACCTCGCCTAAGCGACCACCTAGGCTCGACATTTTGGGTGGTAGCTTACCGGAGGTGCGACAGCATTCCTCTTTCTTACTGTGAAAAATAATGCAATTTTACCAGATCTCTATCTCATTTGTGGTTTTGTTAGTGGCTAAGAACGTAGCTTTATACACACAAGTAAACTGAAAAGAAAACTTCGCGCCAAATCATATAATCGTTTTAAACATGGTTGGTACAGGACATAAAGGTGGCACGATTGCGTTCAATAAACGAGGCAGCGTTTTGGGGGAACTGGAACCTATAGGTGACGTATACTAAAGGGAATAACTAAGCCATTTTGCTAAGGTCCCCTCTGATTCCTCCAATTAATTTTAGGCCGACGGAAATATACACACGATTTAGCAACGCCTTCCACGGCAACCATATAACGTCTTCTTTTCGATGAATCGTAGAAGTGAAAATCGGTTTCAGGAAAACTCTTAACACCGCAAATACCTCTAAATGACTATTCAACTTTACCACTCAGCATTTTAAATGTTATATAAACCTAGGTCCATACGCACAAGGATAGAGCACTACAAGAACGGCATCAACAGTAACAGACACAACTTCAAATTAACTTACACACACAATCACAGGAGGCGCATCAAGAACGTTTCCAGGGAAGATAACGACACCATGGTGGACAACGACAATAGAAGGGACAAGAGTATCATTTACATCAGAAGTCTTGTCCACCACAACACCTGGAGCTTTGATGACCACAGGATTGTCAACTACAGGAACTCAAAGGTCAGACATGTACCCTGGGTCTTTTCACTAAGTAAAGGAAAGGTACAAGCGCCCCTGAACTAAAGTTATTTCGGGCAGCCAGTACTCCTATTATCTACTGTATGTATATATATTTCTTTTCTCTTGTAACAATTATGGGGTAAATAAAGTCTTGTTGTTGTTATGAATGAGGAGAGGAACCGTTTAAAGAAGATGATCAAGTGAAACCGCGAGGCCCTCGATAATTCTGCTATTTCAATGCGTCTTTTAATGATAGGTCGGTGATAAGACCAAGTGTGGACTTCCGAGCCAAACGAGCAACCAAAGGAACGAGAATGATTTATTATGAACATAGATCTTTCCTGCAATTATTTAAGGTAATTCCCTTGAAATTTTTCTACTATCAGAATTCTTTTGAAACTTGGCATAGTTAACATGGTTGCGCGTTAAAACTTCGAATCATCTTTATACAGAGTTTAGTCTTGATTACTTGAAAGACACAAAATTTTATCTTGAAAGTAAAGCTTCTTTTATTCACATGAGTAGTATTGCTTCATTTAAGCCGTTTTTGATTGCCTGGTTGCGGGAATATTGCACTTTTTTGGACAGTTCCGTGGTTAGCTTGAAGTCCTCGCCTTGGCCAAAATACACCCTGCTACCAAACTTTTTTCCTTCTTCAAATATGTTCTTTATTAGACTGTTCTTAGCAAACACCAAAAAAAATTGGGGGTCACCGTGCCCGTTTAATAGAAAAGGAGCATTTTTTTCGCTATCGAGCTTAAGTTTGAGGGAAATCTCTTAGGTTTAGTACGCGCACGCGCTCGTGTGCGCAGGCTAATGACGCGAAAATTTTGCACAGTAGGGATGCGCAATGCAATACTAAGGAATTACCTTAAAGAATGTAAAAGACGGTAAAACATATTTTCGCTCTATTTTGCAGTTTGTCACACATATGGTTACGATATAATACATGAAAAAGAAAACAACACTACAGAATCAGCTAAGTACAAGCTTATATATGAGCAAGAAGGGTTTAGCGATGAATAAATCATTACAGATCAACCACACTTGTTTCTCGGTTTCAGTATTGAAATTACCTCGGAAAGTGAATACTTTCAAACCAAGCCTTGCCGTCCTACACACAGTCAAATGCCACGACCTTCTGTCCTTGCGATTTACACAGCACAGCTTTGGCACGCGATAAGAATTGTTCCACCTGGATTCAATGTAAAGTTTGTCAGCTAAGACTGCAGTGCATTTATTCTAAAACAAAAGAAAACTACAGGTATCATGAGAACCAAAATAACAAACCTCCTTCACAAACCAAAACTAACGTAAGAGCGTGCTTTAGGGTAAGTCGGCTGTTATGTTTCTGTTGAAATAAACGAGAACCAAACAGGGGAAGTAAAAGATTCAGAGGACCACAAAAAGACTAGGAACAGCCTCGAGTTTCGAAACCTCGAGTTTCGTTTTCATTAATGAATATTTACTATATATTTTTAACGAAGCTATTATTGACTGAGTACAATGGACCGCCTTAAGCAATCTTAAAGGCTTTTAATAGAGAACGTGGCACGGAAAACAAACATGCATTGTAAAGCAGAATTTACAATATTTGCCATCTTAATGTCCAACATTAAGCAACAGTATAACACAGCCGCGAAAAGGTACATGCCGTAAAGCAAGATTTTCTATCGCTGTATCCCTGAATTGTTTTTTTTCCTAACCATTTACAGAATACTTAACAGATGGGAAAATATATCTAAAATAGAGAAAACAACACAAATTTAAACCTCCCGCTGAACTGTGCTGTAGCCTAGAAACTACAATTTGATGCTAAAAATATTTTTGCATAAAATAATACATTGAAAAGAAACTTCAGGCGATTGCCCACATGGCAAGGCTTGCACAATGACTGGCATAGCGAGTTAAATTGGGAAGACAACAGGTGTACATCATGACATTTCTCAAATACTTTACAAAGTAATAAACTTTTGCCTATGGATTGACTTAGTTATGAAGTCGACGAAAAACCATTTTCGAATTGTCATCAAAGTGACAGCAATATGGAAATTTATTTTCTTGCAGTTATTAGGAAACGGTCTTTTCCTTTTTGCAGGTGAGGACTGCGCGTGCGGTTTATTTTCCGTTGTTTCAACATTCAAAGCGCTTTTAATCAGTCATCTTTTACATGTGTTATTATTCCCGAAACATCTCTTCTCCCTTCTTTTTTCGTTTTCGAACACAATCGTGTTATTGTGGCAACAGTCTCGTCCAAAATATTTTGCCGTGCGTCATGCAAATGACGTGACGTTGTTTGTCCATAAAAAGACTTTTTTGATTGAAAACAATAAGGAGTTAACGAATAGTTATTGACCATCATTTTTCTTTGTTTGTTCATCTTTCTCTTTGTTGGTCATCAAAACTCGCAATTCGTCATCGCTATTCGCGAATACTAGTCCCTTCTACGAGGACGGGATTCACATTTTAAAGTTAAATCGCTTCATCTTTTCCCTGACCAAAGATTAATATCTCGGAGAAGTGCAAAATCAAAAAGTGGATTTCGTAATTCAAGACTGACTTAAGTATGGCTAAAGGTTTAGTCGTTCTCTTGTGGCTAGGGATATTTTGGAGCAGCTTAAATGGTACGTTTCTATTATTTCTGTGTAAGGCTCAAGTTCTTGGTAACATAATTCTGTTAGTTTCTCTAAGAATTAAAATATTAAGGCAATAACAGATTATGAAATCGGTGCTTAAAATTTACATTTTTGAGGTCATTTTGCAAAACATCAGCGTGGTTTAAGGTGACTCGACTATCCAAATTTGAGTCAATACTTTGTTACCAGGCAATGGAACCAAGCTCTTCTCGTGTCATCTAACCTAGAGGCAACAACATGGCTTTAGGAAAGAACCTGCTGTTTTTCTGAACTGGGAATCATGATCCATCTAAAATCGATGTTCCATTTGATTCATTTCTACTTCTACGAAAAGTTTTTAAGTTTTAGAATTTTGTTAAGAAAACATTGCCGTTGCAATAACAGTCACTTTCAGAACATAATTCCCTGCGGGAGTCTCCTTGCAAATAAGACAATAATGATGACACAAATGGATAAAAAGAGTCAAGAAAATAAACGGAATGAGACATACCATGCCAGTTCATGGAAGTAAAGATCATTTCCTGGCCTCACTTGAGTGAAATATATAGCTCGTTTAGACTACCATTAGGTAACTGAAAGGAAAACATAAACGGCGCCACGCAGGATTGGGCCATGGGGTGAGTCCGTGTAATTTCGGCACAATCCGGGAGAGCTTAGGTGATTTTTTCTATCACGACTTTATGTCTGTAGAAGTGAAATTAATAGTGACGATCAAACGTTCGACGTGGTGAGACGAACGAGCAAAATTCAATCTCTGTGACGTCCAAGTAAAATTTACGTATGGAACTACCATATTTTGGCCTTAGTGCAAATATATAAAACTGATCGATGAGGGCCACTAATTTCCATATAGTTTTTCTCAAGGCTATACAAAACTATATGTGAGCAATCTATAATCAGTTAATCGTCCCGTAAATTAATCGTGCCTGTCCGTATAAGACGAAAAATAAGCTTCTTCGAAACTCCCAAACAGTATTGTTATATCGAAGAGATCACTTAACTTGAACAAGCTTTTCAGCAGAACGTCGCCCATACAAGAAGACTTTTAACATTGCCTCAGGAACCAACCCTAACCGATACCTTTGTAAATCTGTTCGCTAACGAGACGTTATCTGCAACATACTTCTAGAACTCATTAATAATTCATCACTAAACAAAGCAAATCATGACCGTGACTGTTTTTGGGGTATCTGATCTTATTTAGCATGGATTTTAACGATTTTATTTCTCCGTTATATCTTTAGTTGTAATTTCGATTGAGTCGATATATCAAACAATCAAAACAGTGTTTCACCACAGTTACAAAAACCTCGATCAAGTTTCGTAATAAATACTCTGCTACGCGTCGTATTTTCGTACTCGTCGTACTCTCTTGCCAGAGAATGAAACATCTTCAAATACGGTCTAGTCGAGCTTCCTCCTATAGACAGAGAGATACAGTACTTTATTGACGCAAGACAATTTAATTTGAACTTACATTCATATTAAGGTATACTGCAAGCACCTCCAGAGACTCCGGATTCAACCACTGATCCAACAACTGCTCCAACAACTGATCTAACCACTGATCCAACCACTGATCCAACCACTGATCTAACCACCGATCCAACAACAGATCCAACAACTGATCCAACCACTGATCCAGCCACTGATCAAACAACCGAACCTACGGCCGCTTCATCAACGCCTCCCACGGCACAGTCAACGTGTGTTTGTCCAGCCATTACCAATCCACAAACTAATCCAACAATTGCCCAAACTACTGATCCAACAACTGATCCAACCACTGATCCAACCACCGATCCAACCACAAATCCAACCACTGATCCAACCACAAATCCAACCACTGATCCAACAACTGATACAACAACTGATATAACAACTATTGCGACAACCGATCCAACCACTGCTCCAACAACTGATCCAACAACTGATCTAACAACTATTGCAACAACTGATCCAACAACTATTGCAACAACTGATCCAACCACTGATCCAACAACTGATCCAACAACTATTGCAACAACTGATCCGACCACTGATCCAACAACTGATCCAACAACTATTGCAACAACTGATCCAACCACTGATCCAACCACTGATCCAACAACTATTGCAACAACTGTTCCAGTAACTATTCCAACAACTGATCCAACCACTGCTCCAACAACTGATCCAACAACTATTGCAACAACTGATCAAACCACTGCTCCAACAACTGATCCAACAACTGATCCAACCACTGATCCAACCACAAATCCAACCACAAATCCAACCACTGATCCAGCAACTCAACCAACAACTATTGCAACACTTGATCCAACCACTGATCCAACAACTAATCCAACAACTGATATAACAACTATTGTGACAACCGATCCAACCACTGCTCCAACAACTGATCCAATAACTATTGCAACAACTGATCCAACCACTGATTCAACCACTGATCCAACAACTGATCTAACAACTATTGCAACAACTGATCCAGAAACCGATCCAACAACTGATCCAACAACTATTGCAACAACTGATCCAGTAACTATTGCAACAACTGATCCAACCACTGCTCCAACAACTGATCTAACAACTATTGCAACAACTGATCCAACCACTGCTCCAACAACTGATCCAACAACTGATCCAACCACTGTTCCAACCACTGATCCAACAACTGAACAAACAACTAATCCAACTACTGATCCAACAACTGAAGAAACAACTGATCCAACAACTGATCCAACAATTATTGCAACAACTGATCCAACCACTGATCCAACAACGGAACCTATGACCGCTTTATACACTATGCCAAATATAGATCCGCAAATGTGTGTTTGTCCAACGGGGACTGATCCAATAGATTATTTAAATACCAGTCCAACTACCACTGATCCAACCACCGATCCAACAACTGATCCAACAACTGATCCAACAACTGATCCAACAACTATTGCAACAACTATTGCAACAACTGATCCAACGACTCATCCAACAACTATTGCAACAACTGATCCAACAACTGATCCAACAACTATTCCAACAACTGATCCAATCACTGATCTAACAACTGATCCAACAACTATTGCAACAACTGATCCAATAACTATTGCAACAACTGATCCAACAACTGAACCAACAACTATTGCAACAACTGATCCAACCACTGATCTAACAACAATTGCAACAACTGCTCCAACAACAAACCCAACAACTATTGCAACAACTGATCCAATAACTATTGCAACAACTGATCCAACCACTGCTCCAACAACTAATCCAACAACTATTGCAGCAACTGATCCAACAACTAACCCAACAACTATTGCAACAACTGATGCAACAACTGATACAATAACAATTGCAACAACTGATGCAACCACTCCTCCAACAACTGATCCAACAACTATTGCAACAAGTGATCCAACCACTGATTCAACCGCTGATCCTACAACTATTGCAACAACTGATCCAACAACTGATCCAACAACTGATCCAACAACTATTGCAACAACTGATCCAACAACTAACCCAACAATTATTGCAACATCTGATGCAACAACTAATCCAATAACTATTGCAACACCTGATGCAACCACAGCTCTAACAACTGATCCAACAACTATTGAAACACCTGATCCAACCAATGATCCAACAACTGATCCAACAACTATTGCAACAACTGATGCAACAACTAACCCAACAACTATTGCAACAACTGATGCAACAACTAATCCAATAACTATTGCAACGACTGATGCAACCTCAGCTCCAACAACTGATCCAACAACTATTGAAACAACTGATCCAACCACTGATCAAACCGCTGAACCTACAACTATTGCAACAACTGATCCAACCACTGATCCAACAACTATTGCAACAACTGATCCAACCACCGCTCCAACAACTGATCCAACAACTATCGCAACACTTGATCCAACCACTGATCCAACCGCTGAACCTACAACTATTGCAACAACTGATCCAATCACTGACCCAACAACTGATTCAACAACTATTGCAACACTTGCTCCAGCCACTGATCCAACAACTGATCCAACCACTGATCCAACCGCTGATCCAACAACTATTGCAACAACTGATCCAACCACTATTGCAACAACTCATGCAACCACTGATCCAACAACTGATCCAGCAACTATTGCAACAACGGATGCAACAACTGATCCAATAACTATTGCAATAACTGATCCAACCACTGATCCAACCACTGCTCCAACAACTGATCCAACAACTATTGCAACAACTGATCCAACCACTATTGCAACAACTCATGCAACCACTGATCCAACAACTAACCCAACAACTATTGCAACAACGGATGCAACAACTGATCCAATAACTATTGCAATAACTGATCCAACCACTGATCCAACAACTGATCCAACAACTATTGCAACAACTGATCCAACCACTGATCCAACCACCGATGCTACAACTATTGCAACAACTGATCCAGCCACTGATCCAGCAACTGATCCAACAGCGATTTTAACAACAGATCAATCCACTGCTCCAACAACTGATCCAACAACTATTGCAACACTTGATCCAACCACTGATCCAACAACTATTGCAACAACGGATCCAACAACTGATATAACAACTATTGCGACAACTGATCCAACCACTGCTCCAACAGCTAATCCAACAACTATTGCAACAACTGATGCAACCAGTGATCCAACAACTGATCGAACAACTAACCCAACAACTATTGCAACAACGGATGCAACAACTGATCCAATAACTATTGCAATAACTGATCCAACAACTGATCCAACCACTGATCCAACAACTGATCCAACAACTGATATAACAACTATTGCAACAACCGATCCAGCAACTATTGCAACAACTGATCCAATCACCGCTCCAACAACTGATCCAACAACTATTGCAACAACTGATCCAACAACTGATCCAACAACTATTGCAACAACTGATCCAACAGCTGATCCAACCACTGATCCAACAACTGATCCAACAACTATAGCAACAACTGATCCAACAACTATTGCAACAACTGATCCAACCACTGATCCAACAACTATTGCAACAACCGATCC
Organism: Micromussa lordhowensis; assembly: GCA_964020085.1. Classification (NCBI taxonomy): domain Eukaryota; kingdom Metazoa; phylum Cnidaria; class Anthozoa; order Scleractinia; family Lobophylliidae; genus Micromussa; species Micromussa lordhowensis. The sequence goes on from OZ026605.1 coordinate 3,927,397, forward strand.
AGCAACTATTGCAACAACTGATCCAATCACTGCTCCAACAACTGATCCAACAACTATAGCAACAACTGATCCAACAACTATTGCAACAACTGATCCAACCACTGATCCAACAACTATTGCAACAACTGATCCAGCAACTATTGCAATAACTGATCCAACCACTGCTCCAGCAACTGATCCAACCACTGATCCAACCACTGATCCAACAGCTGATCCAACAACTATTGCAACAACTGATCCAACAACTATTGCAACAACTGATGCAACAACTATTGCAACAACCGATCCAACCACTGCTCCAACAACTGATCCAACAACTGATCCAACAACTGCTCCAACAACTGCTCCAACAACTGCTCCAACAACTATTGCAGCAACTAATCCAACCACTGATTCAACGACCGCGATTGTCCAGGGGAGTGTCACATTTGTAAACCTTGAATTTAATGTGGCTTATGAGGACACTGGTAGCCTTGAATTTCAGGAGCTTAAGGAAAGATGCGAAGGGTTACTAACAGCTGTATTTCAGGGATCTCCTGATTTTCTTTACGTTGTTGTTAACGGTTTTAGTGAAGGTAGTGTCATTGTCAATTATTCAATTGCTTTCAGCGATTCTGCTTCCTTAAATGAAGCAGAATTGAAGAACCGTTTGGAAACAGCCAACGGAACTGAAGTGCTCGATGGACTTGTTGTTAAAAAAGTTATATTTTCGCAATTGAGTGTAAAACAGGAAGAGAAAGAAGAGAGCAGTGATTCACTGCCTGGATGGGCCATTGCATTGATAGTTCTTGCCTGTCTGGCTTTGCTGGTTGTGATTATTATCTTGGCTGTCATAGTTATGGTGAGTGTAAGAATCTTATCTGTAGCTTGTGGTTTAAGTATAGAATTAGAGACATACCCAGCACAAGAATCTAATCTCAGCTACACGTCTGTATCTGGACATCTTTTCACAGATACCGTATTTTTTTGATGAGCCAAATAACCGTAAATGGACCAAAAATGTCAGTAGTCGATGTTTGATAGTGTGATTTAAATCGCCTTACTAGAAGCCTATGCAACATGGCAGTTTTTTTTTTTCAAGTAAGCAGTTGATTTAAATGTAAATCCGGTCCTGCCAAAATCAGACTGTGGGCTCAGATTATGCACGTGGATGTGCGATCAAGAGGATTAAAAAATAATAAACTAATCCCATTTCTACTTTTATTTATTTTACAGAGGAGAAAGAAGCGTGGAAGGGAAACGAGACGGGTTTTACACAACTCCATTTACATTGATACACTGCAACAAAAAGATAGGCGCAAAGAAGGAGATGGAGAATCAGCGACAGAAAATAATTTTTATGAGGAACTTATTGCTGCACCAAACAAAAAAGATGTTGAAAATGGCAATGCCGCCGACCAAGAACTGTGCACAACCCAAAAGGAAAATATTTGTACAGATGAGACGACAACTGTTTGTGAAGCAAACGGTGAAGGAAATCAGGAAGTTGTGGTAATGGAATCGCGTTTATACGAGAACCCAGGAGAGGGGACGTCCTCAGGTGCCCATAGCAACGACCACTATTAGAATTTGTCCTAAACAGGTTAGGGCAAATAAGGTTGCAAGACTTGGCTACTTAATTTCTTGTTTTTTCTGACTCCTTTCATTCCTTTCACTTTGTTGTTACCTTTTCCCCTTTAAGGTGGCTCACTAGTCAAAAAGGGACCAAAACGTTTGCTAAAATATGGTAAAGAGAGGTCAATTGCGTTCGATTGCACTCATGAAGAGAAAATAAATTTTGAAGGTTTCCCTGAAAATGGTTGCTATGGCAACCCGCCACAGCCTTTTGAGGTTTGATTTTAAAACATTGATGCCAACAGTTCCTGCTCTTTTACGAAACAAGATTTGTTTTAAAACAAGCATATCTTGTAAGTTTCTGTTTCGTTCTATGCAATAAACTAAAGTGTTTGCATTTGATTCTTGTTTTCCGTGCTTTCTACAGGTCTTATTTGGAAATAACCTTATTTTGCACCAAACCCAGTGAACAAAAAAAAAATGCTATGAATTTTTTAGTTTATTACATGACGACACTATTAGTCTTTGATGACCCCAAATTTCAGGAATTTCTCATAAATACTTTCCAATGTAGAAATGTTGGCGTGAAGTCAGTAGGTACCGGGGGAAAAGTCAGTAGACCTTTGAGAAAAATGCACTTAAAGTTTCTTGCATGATTGATTCAGCATTTAACAAGCCAAACATTGCGATGGAGGGGTACAAATTGGATCTCCGGGAAGGGGGTGTAATGGTTGTTCGATTTTCTAAAAAGTTTCCGCAATTGTAGGAAATGTTCTTTTTCATAATGGAAATGAATGAGCCTGTGATGGTAAATCAAGCAAAGCTTTTCCTAAGTAATTATACCAATCGAGGTGTTCGTCTCTTTACAGCCTTACTACAAAGTATTGCTCATATATGTTAAAATAAATCTATATTTTTGGTCATGTTCTTACTGTAAACAATCGCTGCTATGGCCGTTGTTACGTAAAAAAACTTATACCACTCTGTACTTTCCTTAAATTTCGCACTGAACTAGAGGTAAATTCAGCAAGATCGATTCAAAATACTTTTTACAAGTGTTCAAGGGCTTTTAATCTTTTATGTTTAAAAAACTGCATTTTTTTTTCAACGTCGTCAGTTGTTTGACTAGTGAGCCACCTTAACTGCAAAGGACGTTCAAAAACGATGTTGGCAAATGACAGGCATATAGCCCAGAGTGTAACTGAAAACCAAATCTTAAATGAAAACCGGATATCATGTTCTAGATACCCAACTCAAAAGCACCATTAAAACATGTTTTAAACATTAATTATCATTTAATATTTTTTTCAACAAGGTACTTGTGGTAATAATGTTGAGTTTCTTGGAAGAATATCAAATTATGACTAAACTCGCACCATAACTGAGAAAACAATTTTATTACACATTGTAGTACCTTCTGATATTATTTTGCAGGTTATTAAAAGTAAACTACCCAGTGGAGGATGATGTTAAATAACATTATTGTGGAATGCAAGAAAAATGCATTTTACTATGATGGCTGCTTAATAGTTTTACACCTTAATTTTTAGATATTTTTCTTTAGTGCGCCACTACTTAGAGTAATTTCCTAAATTATTTTTTAGAATAGTTTTTAGAGTTATTTTCATCTAGCAATATTACTTCTTATAATTTTAAGTTGAATTAACTTAGCTTTTATATTTCAGTCATTGTTGTTTATCAATTTTATTTAACTGTTAGGGCCTCTAGTGATATTTGTCAGATATTTGTTACACTGATTAGATATTTGTTATACTGAATGACAAACCCTGGTTATAGATTGATTTACCGATCTGTATATAGTTGTTGAAATATTGAGTGGAGGTACATGTATGACAATGATTCTGGCGTTTTTGTTATTAATATATCTGGAGACATTTTGATAGTTCTTATACTTTCATAAGTTAAAAGTTTTACGTAGTTGTGTAATCATGTGCCAGACAAGCTACCAGGCAATATCTCACCTAAGATAAAAATAATAATATATAATTGATCTAGGAGCACAGGTTCTCATATCCAACAAGCATGAGTGGAATAATTGTTTTTAATTATTGAAAATGCCCCCAAAATATAGACAAATAAAAGAGAATAGAATAAAGACAACCCACAACAGTTATGCGTACGCTTACCACATTTACAGTGTATCGTATAATGGTCCACATACCATGATGGCTAAGCCAGTGAAAACCAAGCCAATAAAAACTCTTGAATTGCATATCCAGTGATCCAGTTTTTAATAAATTAAAAAAGTAGATATGCATATGCATATTGGGGTTAGGACATGACTAAATGTTATGACAGTTACTATTTAAATATACCGAGTCTGAAGCAGCTAAAATAGGCACAGCTGCCATGCTATTATTATACATCCTTTAGTTGTATAAATTGGCTCAGAGAGATATTTTGTACTCAAAAGAACAGCTAGATAACTGAAACCTGAAGCTAATGTTTTGATTTTTTGCTGCTAATATACAGTAATCTAATAATAACAGACGACTGCTATGAAGATAATAGTAAGATTGTCAGTTGATGACAAGGAGGCATGCATATTGTGAACCAGTTCTAACAATTTGTATATAAACAGTTCATTGAGTCCATAGCTTCAATAGCACCCACTAGTCCAGTCACGATATGTATTGAGAAAAGCATATTTTATTTTTAATATATATCCAAAGACACTGGCCTTTTTACACTTTCCTAACTCTTACTTCAATAGCACAATATTGTAAATATAATTTTCTAGACTAGCTCTTGGTACTGTTTGGAACCTTGTTCAATAAATTGGGATAAAATGTTGCTCTGTTTGTCTGCATAATAAATAGCACAGATAATTCTCGCACTCTGATCGTGTAGTAATGAATTCATGCAACCTCCCAGAAACTTAACTGGGAAATTGATGAACATGCCGTAGCTACGATAACTCATTTCATTCCAAATATGAAAACACTCTCTGTCTAAGAAAAGAAATGTCTAGGTACATTTTTGTATTTTTTAGTCAGAGAATATTTCACATTTTCATCGAGAGAGTCAAATAATAATTTGTCCCCATGCCCAATATTTCTAGAAAAATACAAAAATGTCACCCATCCATGCCATCTATGGAGTGTTTTCAGAGCCACCTTAAACTTTCGAAAATTTAAGGTGGCTCTGAACCAATTCCGCAGAATTTTTTAAAACTTTACAAAAAGTTGCATCTTATCCTGCTTATCACAATTCCATAATAAAAAATTGGCGTCACCGAGCTCGTTTTTTAGTTATAAGCGCTTAAAGCTAAAATTATGTGGTTTGTTTAGGGGGTCGTACTGTTGCTATGATAACCTATCATTTAAAATAGATGATTGCAACTTGTTTACCAATGATTGGGAATTTTCATAATACCATTATTATTGCGTCACTTGTTAAACAGTGGTATTATTTATCGTTCAAAGTATAGTTGTTAGAAAAATGTTCGAAATTGTTGCCAGCCTCCTTAATTAAGAAGTTTCACAGTAAACCGGGGATGTCGAATTTAGCTCTGGATGTTTAGTTAAATTTACTGTTCAATACAACCTGGCGGTTGTACAGATCAGAATACAATAATTGACTTTTACTTACTTGATCGAAGAAAATTCTGTCAAAAATCGTATATCACACCTGGTACAATGCGCAGCGCCGCCGACATCGCCATGTTTTCATACGAAGATGTTCCGCTGACCGGTTAATATTTAAGGAATTAAATGTAACTCAAACTCTAAAAGACGCCTTTCGTTGCTTTCTCTGTTACTGCGCATTTGGTAATACCGTGTGGCATGATATTTTCGTTGGATCTAACTTGCGCGAATTTCGCGGACTTTTCATCGATCCGCGAAAATTAAATCCCGTGAAATTTAGTTACATTACGGAGCGAGTCTTTAAAGGCAAGGACAGGCCCCTTTGAAGCGGTTTGTTGGCTTTTTTTGTGTAATGGTGGAAAGAGACAGTACGTAGAAGTCGTGGAGAAATGACCCTTTTTAGTCATTCACGTCAAATAAAATATGGTAAATAGTTAAAATACAGTGAAAAACAGACTGTAATATTCACCCTTTGAAACATGTCTTTGGAGGAACAAAAACGATGAACTATCTTCCTCCGTTCCGCAGTCAGTTCGCGGAGCATTCAAATTTGGCCGCTAGCTAAGGGCCTGTTCACATGGAACGGGGGACCCCGGAAAGGTGAGGTACCTCACCTACCCGGGGTAAAAAAATACTTGTCTTCACATGCAATCGGGGTGAGGTCCAAAATGCAATCACGCGGTCGCTGAGCACACTCATAAACAAAGAACTAGCGTCTGTTTTCTTCGTTTGTTCCGATGAAGCTGCTTTTCCCTTCAATATCGTTGTTGCAGGCATAACTTCAGTTCGATTCCACTGATAAGCCTGACTATCCGATTCTACGTTTAAATTGTCGCCAGTACTGTCAATCAGTTCATCAATCAGCGAAATCGTCGAAATAACTCGCCACGCTCGTATCGGTTGGCAGCCATGTTGTTCTACCGTGTGGTTTGGCGGGCTTTGGCGCAGTGATTTGATTACCCCGGTTAGCCGGGTTACCCCACTCCGCAGCTTTCACATGAAGAAAACTCACCCCACCGAAGCGGACTACCCGGACCGGCTGACCAGGTAACCCGCTTCGGTGGGGTACCCCACTTCACATGTGAACGCGATCGAGAAAAAAGAGAGATTGTATGGATAGATTGGTTACCCCACCAAGGCGGCGGCCCCCACTTCCATGTGAACAGGCCCTAAATTAGCAAAGCCGACGCCTGCTATCAATTATGAGCTATCTGTTCCCATTTATCTGAGCATACCGAGAACGAAACAAATCTCGTAAGAGGTGATTTTGGTTAGCCTGCGAACACAGACGGATTTTGGTGGGATAGTTAAAATTATTCGGAATTGTAAGCGCTATGATTGTGCAAGCAAAGTGCAAATTAAACAATGCTGAGTTATTCCTCAAACTGTTCTGAATTGACAGTAAAGAAATTCGAAACAAAAGTACTGCGAAGAAAATAAAGAAAACTTGGAAAATGGCAAAGTAATTATGGCTGAATGCACTACAAATCAAGCCACGTCTTTAATTACCGGCCGCATCGTCGTCTCCACATTATTACCTTTCCAGTCTGCTTGTATCGTGGGTCTTTTACGAGATTTTGTTTCCAAACTTATTTCTCAACGGCGTTAATCCAGGAAGGAGCAAAGATCGAGGCTCCATTTTCTTTTAATGGCATGGAAAGTACATTTGGAGTAAAGAGCTCGAAAACATACAGTAGTCTCTTGAAGCTATCGTTCATTTAGTTCAAAAAGTACTGCTTACAAATGTACTTCTAAAAAAAACAGAACGCTACACCCGAGCGATGGTTGATCTCCAGCTGCAGAATTTTCTGGCAACTCGATACGCGCTAAAATTAGACCTGAGTGAATAAACCAATCAAATGGGAGCATTGGTCGCCCGTGCCAGACGCAACACCCCAGCCTCGTTATATAGGCTTGACCCGTGTTCAACAATGTTTTGGAAACTCCATACGACATAATGGCACTGTGGGCAAGCATTGATTTAGGACATTTAGAGACCCACGCTACTGAAGCTGTATCACTTTTACGCCTTCAATAAATTGTCTTTATTTACCGAAAAAATACCAGCTGAATCACTCAAGTAACACTGTGGAAATCCATATCTGCACCACGCGGTAACCATTGACAGTAAACACCCTTGACATTTTTTTAAGCTGGAAACCAAACGCGATGAGAGTACGAGAGACAATCACAATCACAGTTTCCCAGAATCCAATTGGTTGAAACGTTAGCGAACGTCATCCTGAAGCCGAGTGCGACTGGGTGCGAGTGTATAACGGAGCGATGGAAAAGAAACTTGAGCAGAAAGCGCTGGTAGGTAGTGCTCGCGTTTTGCGTTTCCCAGATAAGGAGTTTGCTTTGAAACGTGTGGTATTTTTCATGCGAAGCGTTTATCCACATTTTAAGAAAAAACAGACAAAAAGCTGCTGTGCATTCCGGAGTCATCCTGCAAAAGACTCAACACGAATACACCTGTCCTATAAGCCAGCGGTGACTCGCAGTTTTACTCGCCAGAGCCAGTAAAAAACTTGTGGCTTATCGCGAAAGAATACTTGATATCAGAAATGTTATTCCGATCCAGAAACTACTTTTAAAAGAAAAAAGATTACGACAATCTTCACAACGATTAGAGTCGCTGGCAGAATGGTTGTAGTAGCAACATATCCAGCGAATTTGGCCAGTCTTCTCACAAACAGGAACTAAAATAGAAGCAATCATAATTCACCAATAAATTTTTCCTTCCGTTTTCAGCGACAATACAGAGACGGAACAGGAGATATCAGTTAACAAGAAGGTAAGAGATTGAGAAAGTGAAAGTTATCAGTAGAACACAGCGATCCACAGGTGAGCCAGATCTGATCAGTATGACATGACCAGCGGTGTTGCTAATCCACGTAGGTAAATGCTAGTCTGTCGCCTCCCCCAGTCGACAGGTGCACGGATCTGCCTTCCCCTCAACCATAGTCCTGTAAATTTGGAAAAAAAAGTTTGGACCACCTGACAGTGAGTTGTATATTTTGATTATAATTACGAATTGAGAATAGTAACTTAGTAACACGACAAGCAAATATATGTACAAAACAATAAGATGTCTTGGCATTTTTTTAAGTCTGCATTCACATGGTACGAGGCTAGATTTCTTACAAATGACAAATCCTTATCCCTCCAGGCATTCTCTTGACTAAACACATAACCACTGAATAATCGCAGGGAGGAGAGAACTTCAAAACACATTGGCGAAGTTTTCCGCTCTTCTGTTATCGACCCTGTGTACTGTTAATCGATTGAGTCATCTCAGAAAGGGACTCGGAGTCACGTAAGTTTGTTGCACAACTGTCTTATGAAATTTGTACAAAAGAGCTAGAACAGAATTGGTAAGAATGAAGATCACGCGTGTCAGTTACAAAATAAAGTTCTTAAAACTCGCCAGGAATGCAACGGCTTACCGAGCAAAGAGATAAAGTTATTGGATTAGGGACCGGGGCAACTGGAAATAATTGAATGTAAACCCAAACCAGTCGATTTACATTAATTAGTTAGTTGGCATTTTCAGAACAAATCTTTTCTATCACCGCTGGGCTTGGTCATCCGCGAGATGAAACGAATTGATTAGATACCGCTAACACGAAAATACCAGTGTAAGTTAAGCGCTGAGATTTTCAAGTCTCGAGCTTGTTAGTGCGCTTGAATAAAGGTAAAAGGTTAAGGTGATTTTTCTCTTGTGCTTTTTTTGTTCAGACAAGGACAAGAAAACGAAAGAACACAGAACCACACGAGCACTGTGGGGAAAATGAAGTTCGTCGAAAGGAAGTGCATGCTCAGTGGCTCAACAATTTATCCAACTGCACCAAGTCCTTGGAGAAGGAGCTTTTGGAAAGGTAGGAAAATGTAAAATTAAGGATAACTATCCCTCAGGAATTCTAATCTTTAGCTAATCTTTAGCCAACAAAATTTAAAATTTGTTGCCTCGGATAAATCTCGCTTCTGACAGTTCTAATACAATTTTTAGCGAGCATTACGTGAAAATCAGACATTTCAGAGAAGTAGTATTCTATGTGTGGGCTCGTGTTAATTATAAGCAGCTCAAAGGTTGACCATGGTAATACAATAACACATTACTCTTGTTATTTAGGTTTCCTTGTATCAGCACAACAACACCAAAATGGATTATGCCGTAAAGGAGATCAAAACATTTGATCCAGACAGTTACGCGATCGAGAAAAAAATCTTGAACCTCGGAAATTCCACTTGAAATCATTTTCTGTCAGGACTTTGCGGAGCATTTTCGTCCCCAGAGCCTACGATCCTTCTGGCCTGTGGTTGGGATCGAGAGCTCTGGTTTGGTCCAACACCGGAAGTCCGTGAATCACGGACTTCCCGTCAAATCCAGCAAATCTGATTGGTTGACAATGCGAAACGAATACTCTGCGCATGCTCAGAATATCGGGTCCGGCCAGAGCTCTCGATCTCAACCACAGGCCAGAAGGATCGTAGGCTCTGGGGACGAGAATGTTTGCGGAGAGTTCTTTTATGAGGTTTGTGAAAATTGAATACCACTCGATAAATTATGTTAGGTAAGCTTTCCAACTACCCCAGCGTTTCAAGGCGAGTAAAAAGTTAATGGAACGACTAAAACACAGGGAACAAGTAAGGGTTAAAACTTGCTTAGTGTATATAAACTCCCCCGCTCCCCCTCCACTCTGGAGATATGTCTTAAATTCGCCCCCAGTCCCTTCTCCTGGAAGAGGACGCGACGGCGGCTTAGTATTCGTATTTGAAAACCTGATGATCATTCCACGATCTTGCAGCTATTTTTTTGCTGTTGTCTATAGAAGATGAAGATTTCTGTCGTTCCACTTCAGCGACGGACAAAACTTTAAGAGTGCCTGCCGGCTTAATTTCGCGGCAAGCGTCAAAAATTCGATTTCGCTCATATTCTTATGGTAGATAGGCTTGGGCATGACAAAAACTACTGGATAGTTTTTTTGGCAAAATATCCTTTCATTTCAAAGAAATATGCAAATTACGTTATGTTTGTAACCGCTGTTTGTTTTCTCTTTCTGCAAATTACCAAATCCTGTTAAAATCATCATTTGACGGGCCATTTTATTAAACAACTTTGAGAGCCTCGCATGCAAAACTACATCATTCTTCCGTCTTTAAAACACTCAAATATTTTTGTGCAATGTTTAAATATGTACTGGGTTGATTTGGGGAAATGCTGCGTTATTTTTTGGTTGCAAAATAATTAAATTTCGCAGACATGTATTTCATTCACTTAAAAGTACTTCGTAAGAATCATTGATTTTCACCATGTGCGAAACCTTCAAATGGATTAAGCTTCTGGTGGTTGAATCGTAAAAGGATGGTCCTCAAAAGTCTGTAAAAATTTCTTTGGGCAAATGATTGTGAGCGGCGCGAGAGCTTTTCAAAGTACGTTAAAAATGCAAATATTCAACCTTCCGTCGGCTAATTTCAATTCACGGGTTAGACACATATTTTAGCATGCGCCACATGTCTTGACGTATATTAAGCTAAAATAGACACAGAGCTGATAAATTGGAAATGTTCTAACCTTATTTGCTGCAAAATGCAGGTCCAAAAGCCAACTTAACGTGTCTCTCTCACCATTCGTCGAGGTAAAGCAAGTTTCCTTCTGTTTACACAAGGTGTCCGGTGGAACATCACCAACTGTCATCGTATTTAGAGGTCGAATACCATGGATCTTTGAACATCTTTCGGCGCATATGATTACAACTGCGTCTAAGTCAACAACGACTAAGTAATTTGTAAATAGTTGCTTGCCTAGCGCTCCACCAAAATACTATTGAACGATTGCTGCTCAGTGAATCGTGGCTCGTTATTTGTTTGTCACGCAATGCGGTCGTTCTATTTTAGGGGGTAGGGGTAGGGCAATTTCTATCCTGATACGCGACCACTTGGAGCACACAATCTTGTTGAGTAGGAAGAGAGTAAATAAAGGAAAAGAAAGAATGACTAGTTTACCTTTGTCTACCGAGCCGTCTCCTGTTGTCATCATCTACCTGCATTGCGTAGCACTGTGGCCCTAAAACTCGTACCTAGGTCTCTTCGCGCTGTGCCGTTTTTTTGGTTACTTTTCTCAAACATTGCGAACTCAATCCGAAAATTCACCCGAGTCTCTAAATTTCCCAACTTCCAGAAAACCAAACAATGCAAACACTTAACGAAGACCTAAGATTTTTTATAACTTGGCTGAATTTGTCTCCGAATTCTATCGCGACAGTCGGAGAATTTTAGCGCCTTCGGCAAAGTTTTTTTTTTCTCAAATTGTTTTTTTGCAACATGTTCGTGCCGTTACCTCGGTCTTGCTCGTGCTCGAACTCCCCTCGCGCTCCCACACGTTTTTTTGACACGACCGTGAATCCTTACACCCCCTCCCCCCCCCCCAAACCGGTCCTCGGTTTTTAGTCGCCTGATCTCCGCACGGAAACAAAATGTCGCAAAGTTTTTCCTGAAGCGTTTTGTGCGATTCCGCAATAACAACAAAGAGCTGAGTAAGGGCAGCCACTGACGAAAGACAAAGGAGATATTGGACCAGACCGGGAAGAATTAGCGCGTGGTGGGACTACTAATGCCCAATTGCACGAAAGTAACGGAACAATTTCAGAATTCCGCTTCCGATCTTTAGGGTTACAATCACAAACTCTACCAACAATAACTTCAAAAGAACAATAGCCCTCCATTTTCTGTCACAAAACAGAACTAATAAACATACCAATACCCCGCAACTAAGTAAACAAAAGGCGCCAAATATTGTGGCATGGCCAGGGTTTGTCTACTCCAGATAACTACTAATTAAATTTAGTCTTTTTCTCACTAATTAGTCACGTTGTGATTTCGTATTTTTTATTTCGGCCAGTTCTCGGTTCTTTGATCTGCAATTTGTTGATAGCAATAGTTTAAAATTGTGGTGAGCACAGGCACTTTATCATCTGCTGGTGGTTTGCTGGAGGGGTGGGGGAGGGAGGGTGTCTTTTACTGACACCTTCGCTTAGCTAGAAGTCGAGTTTCCAGTGCCAAACAATCTTGATATTGACTGTATTGCTGTTCTGCGTTAATTTGGCACCCAGGTACATGGGTGACGGGCCAATCTGCTGGCCAGGTTTGGGGGGAAGGGTGGGTCGGGGTGGTCAGAGCTGGGTCTGTCTTTAAGCTGTCTGCGGGCATAGTTTTTGCAAATATGGTCAGATATATAAACGGATAAACACTGAATAAATTGTTTCACTTATCCTAAGAGTGCTCTATACAAAATATGAATACGAATTTTCAGTTATGTTATATTTATATTTGTTTTCTTCACTATCATCACATCATCATATTTATTATCATTATTATTATTATTATTATTATTATTGTTATTATTATTATTATTGTTATTATTATTTTTAGTAGTAGCAATATTATTAATATTGTTATCATTATTATTTTATTTTTTTATTTTTTTATTATATACCTCTACCCGCTAAAACGAGATGCGGTGACAGCATTGCGTGACGAGCAAATGACGAACGCCGTAAGATTGTACTGTGAGCGCCGACACGCTTGGGAGCAAATAGCCAGCAATCAAATATAATGTTTTGGTGTAGTACGTACAAAGCAAGCAACTATCCACGAATGACTTAGCCGTTGTTGACTTAGGTAGATGCAGTGGTGATCTTATGCGCCGAAAGATGATCACAGATTCCTGGTATTCGACCATTGAATAGACCGTTTTCACTGTCACGCAATAAAAAATAACTCGAAAACCATTCAGTGGATAAAGTCAAGAAATTGTGATCTTATTGGAACTAAATAAAGAAGACACTTCTCCGAGTTTTAGGTCTGCGCGTTGTCCCAAACCGCAGATATTCGTCGAAATGTTTCGCAGAAATTTACAGAGCTCAGTATGGAAACGCCATGTTGGTGCACATCAGATGTGCACCAACATGGCGGCCGGGAAATAGTGTAAACAGCTGGAACTTACTTTGGCTATCTAGGCGACTGACTATCTGTACCTAACAAACAAGCATTTACATGAGCACTTTTCCCAATGCTCTAACTTCTAAAAAGGCTACAAATCATGAGATAGGTATATCTTTTTAGACAAATACGATCGTAGCTTTATGTCACGCACCGCCATAACTCTGAAATTCAAAATGCTCTGCTTTCCAAACGAAGCACGCTATGGAGCAGTAAAATTGTAAACAGATATAAATAAATCGTCTCTTATGCCTCATGAGGATAAAAACTATGATGGCTCTTTAGCTTTTGATTTTAGAAAGCGGTGACGTCACGTGAAAACGATCTATACGTTAACAGTTGGCAATGTACATCGGACGTTGTGTAAACATAAGCAAACTTAACCGCTTAAAATGCGACGAATGGTGAGAGAAACACGTCAAATCCGCTTTTGAAACTGCCTTTTATAGCAAATAAGGTAGGAACACGTCGAAATTTTCAGCTCCATGTCTATTTATAGGTCAAGACATGTGGCGCATGCTAAACCCGTAAATTGAAATTCGATGACGCATGGCAGATATTTGCAATTTTTAGCGTACTTTGAAAAGCTCTCGCGTCGCTCACAATCATTTGCCCAAAGAAATTTTTACAGGAATCTGTAGACCATCCTTCTGCGATTCAACCAACAGAAGCTTAATCCATTTGAAGGTTTCGCACATGGTGAAAATCAATTATTTTCACGAAGTACTTTTAAGTGAATGAAATACATGTCTGCGAAATTTAATTACTTTGCAACCAAAAAACAACCCACCATTTCCCCAAATCAACCCAGTACATCTTTAAACATTGCACAAAAATATTTGAGTGTTTTAAAGACGGAAGAATGATGTGGTTTTGCATGCGAGGCTCTCAAAGTTGTTTAATAAAATGGCGAGTCAAATGACGATTTTAACGGGATTTGGTAATTTGCATATTTCTTTGAAATAAAAGAATATTTTGCCAAAAAAAAACTATCCAGTAGTTTTTGTCATGCCCTACTCTATCTACCATAAGAATATGAGCGAAATCGAATTTTCGACCCTTGCCGAGTTATTTTCGATATTTATGGACAGGGACTCTTAACTCCATAGAAAAGTTGAAAACATTGAACCAACCAGTGATGAGAAAAAAGAAAGTCATTAATCAGAGGAACACTGAAAATCTATTCAGATGGAAGCCAAGGGTTTGATGAACTCGGTTTTAGGAGAATGAATAAAAATAAAGACAATTGTAAACTGCTGGATACGTACTGTCTTGATATACCTATGTACCGGTATTCAATAAGCAGAATTGCATCTGAAATCGAGTTCTATGCCTCAGAAAGCAAAGGGCAATAATTATTGTCAGTAGTAGATCATTTGCGGGCCTGTACAGATCTCTTTTCGTTTGCCCGCAATTAGTTTGAAGATTTATGAGTCCAAGGATCGCCGACGGAACAGCTAGCTATTTTGGTTTTCTATAACAGGTTTGAGAAAATCCAACGCTACAAGCACTATGAGCAGCTCCAGTTAACCACACGCTGCTGTTCAATGTTTCTTCGCTTTTCTCAATCGTATTTGACACGCGGGTCGCGGATCCCGATTCGTTCCACTCCTATCCCTACGGATGCAAAGTCAATCTGGATGATGTGGATATTCAGAACGTTGGCAATCTGTTAAATTTGTAAATATGTACTTAGTTTTCCCCTGCTGGGCGGCGCGTCTTCGGACGGATCACCTTCGGGTGGGACAGAGTCAGAAGGGGTACAAAAATATTTGTCATTTTGTATTTCTCGTATCATGAAATTAAATTGAGAGTTGAAAAATGCTTCTCTTTCTCTGTTAGTATCCAGAAAGAGAACGCTGTCAGTATCCAGAACAAACGGCTCGGGTTTAGAACCTCAGGGCTCCGAGAGACGAAAATCAAATTAAAGGAAGAGAGTAAACCCCACAGCAAAACGTTTTAGCCTCCCCTTACCCTCCCCTCCCTCGTCAAACTTCGTCCGTGGGATTCACGGCTTTTTGTGCGCAGGTAGCTACCTTTTAGCTAGTTTAGGTCTACAAAAGCGAACGTTGCAGCTGTACAAGACGTTTCGTAGTCAATTTTGATTGGTGCTGTAGTTGTTATACGTATGACTTGTCTTC
The DNA here is from genome assembly GCA_964020085.1 of Micromussa lordhowensis. Classification (NCBI taxonomy): domain Eukaryota; kingdom Metazoa; phylum Cnidaria; class Anthozoa; order Scleractinia; family Lobophylliidae; genus Micromussa; species Micromussa lordhowensis. The sequence goes on from OZ026605.1 coordinate 3,942,701, forward strand.
CCAGCACTTAGTCTTTGCTCCTTTTTTACAAAGCGACATTCTTGTCTTTTTTGATTTGTTCGTGTGTTTTTGAAAATGTCAAAATACCCTCTAATTACCACCACCAACACAGCACGAAAGGACATGAGGTCATTACACCTTGTCCTAATTATTAGCTAGTTGACCACGTTGAAAATCTGTTCAGATGGAAGCCAAGGGTTTGATGAACTCGAAAATGGATGGAAAATGAAGAAAATCGTAAACTTCTGGATACGTACTGTCTTGATATACCTATGTCCCGGTATTAGGTCAGCAAAATTACTTCTGTGATCGAGGTTTAATGTCTCATAAAGCAAAGTGCATTAAATTATTGTTAGTAGCACTGTTGTGTGATTTTCGCATCTTTTATCCTCAGCAGTACTATCCTACCCGTGCGGTTTGTTCCCCCACCCCCCCCCCCCCCCCGCCCATGAACACACACCTGAGCACATCTGCTTATTTAAGGCGGGGGTAAACGTGGAAGCTGTTTTGGCCCCTAAATTTGAATAACAATATTTTATGCATCCTTAGCTTCGTGTCAATGTTTCCAGACAAAGGAGGCTTAGGATGTATAACTATTGTTATTCAAATATCGTTGCCATCGGCAACACTGGAATGGGTTATTACTGAGAAATATTTGACTCAATAAACTCTGTAATGCTTTCCTATGTGTGACATCTGCAATAGGGTTCCTTCGGAATAATAACTAATCAGCTTAACTGATAGCCGAAAGGACACACACAAAAGATAAAGAGACAGACTCGCTCAATTTCCTCAGTCTAGGCAGGGTCCAGCTGGCCGACTGCCAAGCTGATTTAAGAGGAGTTAGCTGATATCAGTACAAAATGGAATGTTTCGGTAGTATCTTTGAACCCAAACTACTTCTTAAACCTGACAGATGTTTTCCTACCTCAGTTCCAGAACGGATAAAAGTTTCATTCTTAGAGGAAAGCAGAATCATCCATGGGAAAAATAAAAACTGAAGAATAGACCAATCTTGAACTGCCTGACCTATCGATCTTACTAATAAAGAACGCTTTTTCTCTTGATCAAAAAGCAAATATTGTGACAATGTGTTGTCTGCTATTTTTAACCATGAAAAATGCAAAATAAGTTGATGAAAAGACTATCAAATTCACTTAGTGTTAAATACACTGCGAGAGAACATCGCTATCTACAAGTACATTAACATCTACCATTACATTAATATCGCGCCGATAGAAACTCGCGAGAAACTCACATGGTAACGCAAAGGAAAAAATACTGTTTAAACAAGGACCTGCATATTTTCATAATAAAACGGAGTTACGGTTTCCGGTAGCTCTGTCTCTCCCAAACAGCAACTGAAGAACGGACGGGCGGTTTCCGTGGATTTCTTTGGCTGATTTCTCGCCAATTTCATTTTGGACTAGACGGAAAAAGCTTCTACCAGCTTGCCATCTGTTCGGACTTTTCTGGGTGTTGAGTTGTTTGAAGATCAACTTTCCGAAGACTGGATGTTCTTCAGGAGCTGTCTGCAATTCCTAGTCTGTGGTCGTAAGCCACTTCTCAAGTATTCTTCTTAGCTTTGCCCACAGGATTAACATTTGGTACCCGGTCAGGACATAGCGGTAAATTCGAAGCAGGGATGGATTCAGTGAGCGCATTTTTGGTCATCTGCTTTGTTCATTCTATCCTTATTGGGAATAAAGGTAAGAAAGCAACTGATTTTCATTATAAACAGAATAATTACTTTTCGTTATCGGTACCATTATAAATTGCGGGAAATCTTTATTGAAACAAGCTGGTAGTAGATAACGACTTGAGAGCTAAATCTAGAAATTTCGCTGGATTTCGTTGTTGTTATTCTTTTCACGTGTTTGTATGAATAGTATTAATAAGAGAAAGGTCAGAAAGAGACCTTAGACTTTGGTCTGGTCGCTCTTAACATGAGAGATTTATATATAGAAAGGTGTATGCCAGTTTATTTTAGCAAAGCGACTCCTAAGGAAAATAATTATTTTGCCGCTATTTCAGGATAGTACTGAATGCTTCGTTTTTGTTCCGTACAAAAATGGATTTGTGTTGTTGATAAGCTGTAGCGTTTGTTCAATTGCGTACTGAGCGCGGGCAGAGGCCGAATGAGAATAGTCAGGATATTTTCTATCTGAAGCACGGTCTGAAATATTATCTTATCACCGTTAAAACTTATTTTAACATTAGCTACATCCATTGTATGCAGCACGGATGTATTCTCGAACTTTCCCCGGTCTCGCGTGTACGCACGAGTAATGCGTGGGCTTCGAGAACACACGAAATTCGAATTTTCATTCCAAGAAACTCGGTGTTTGTAAACCATCGATTCTGAGAAAGAGTGATGCCGGAACTTCGTTGCCCTTTTATGGTGTCATGATGCATGTTTCATTACGTCACAATTGGCCTTCAGTTACTGAGTGGTGTCTGAGGTTATCTCGGACAACTTTAATTACAGCACGTCTCGGCCACGATAGACACAAAAATAATGCTATTAGCTACTTGTAAGCTACTTATAGTGACAAAGTCCCTCGGTTTGTTGAAGACAATGAAATGTACCCGCGACTCCTGCTAGCTTAACCAGAGCCGGGTTGTTCAAAGCCCAGTTAAGCTAACCCAGGGTTAGCGAGAGTTTTGATTTTAAATTTGCAACTGTTTGGTGCGTTTTTCTGTTTATATTGTTTATCCTTGAGTTTTGAGTTGGAATAATCTCAAACTACCCAAAACATATATAAACAGTGAAAAACGTTCTTAAACAAGAAAAATTCATACGTTGGTTAACTTTTCATCCTGGGTTAGCGTTAACCGGCTTTCGAACAACCCGGCCCAGCAATCTAGAAAGAACAGCCGGAAACCATGTTTCTTTCTGTTTGTTTGTTTGGTTGGTTGGTTTTCTTTTGAAGTTTTTTACCAAATAATGTTTTACTTTTCTTAAATGTGTCACCGATGTTGTCCATAATTAAAATGTCTGTTTTACACGACCAAAGAAAACCTCAGCTGTAAAATGGACAGCAGCCAAAGATAATCCTACAAATATAACCAAAATTGAAGATGAAATAATTATCCTTCGAAAACAAAAAGATCGCCAACTCCTCACTCAAAAGTAAAATGAGTCGTTTTTTTATAGCTAAGACGAGATACGTACACAGCAGTTCACTCGTGTACGTCATAAACTCTAATAACAGACGCAAAAGTGACTGAGGACGGACAAAACATCTTCAGTTAGATAGTAGAGTTTTAGTTTGGAGAGAGCCCTTGACTCCCACTCTTCGAAAATGGCTCTAACTTTTACACAATCACACAAACATTCGGTATTCAACCCTTTTTAGCTGCACAGCAAAAGTACTTGTAATGACTTCCTAGCTAAAATCAAATAAAAAAAATAAAAAAACACTAATCTTAAAAATTAATAAAAACCTTCTAAGTCCGTATCTAGGATAAGCAACAGAGAATGACCTGCCTCAGGTGTGAAAACCATCTTTTCCTCAGGCGATCGAACAAGAAAAAATAAAACCATTGGATCTAAGAATGCATACAGATCTATACATATGTTTATGGTAACAGTATGCACGAGATATCATGGCGATAGACTATATATTGATTTAAAACATAGAAAAGTCAGAATGTTGCAATGAGCAGACTGGCGGCCTATGAAGCTCGTAGCCTGAATAGATTCAATAAACGCGGTTTTCTTTTGAGTGTCGCAAATCCAAAACCGAGGCAATAACAATGGCCACTCACAACAAATGTAAACAGTACGAGGAACTAATGAAGCCTGAAGCAAGTTCACGAAACCAGCGAAAAAAACGCGGGAAAACGCGCATGACCAAGTCACAATATAATAATATTGCGTGTTGGTTTTGCATCAGTCTGTGAATGGTCAAGGTGGTTCCAGGTTTTTTTTTTTTTTTGTACCAATCACACAGCTTAGTAATACAAAACCAAAGCAATAACGAATTAAGTTCGACATTCAATTAAAAACCGCTTTACAATTAATTCAATAAGCCATTTCCTCTTTCTCAAAGCGAGTCTTGGTGCCCATCCTTTAATATGAAAATACGATTTCATTCACATGCAAATTAAACTCATTTTCATACGAATGGTTGTGCACCAGGCCTCGCTTTGAAAGAGAGGGTTTAGGTAACTCGGAAATGGTCTACTAATTTCAAATTTTGATATCTTTCTTTATCTATCTAACTAGGGACCGCGACATCATATTCAACCAGTGTATTGCCTTCTGTTTCATCATCGATGAAGACATTAGTAACACCGTCAGTATCCAAACAATCAGTCACTGCAGCAGCACCAAACTCTTTTTCGCTCTCAGAACTCACACTTCCGCAACTTGCAACGATATTTTTAACTCCTTCGGTTCCATCATCATCAGAGGAATCAGCGAACGTTTCGTCAACGGTATGGAAAAAATCACCAAGAAGTTGGGTGTGTACCTCACAATCCCAAACTAAAACACTGGCGACTGTACCCACTGAGGTAACAACAGGTTCACCAACTGGCCTACCTGCTGTTTCATCATCATCTCAGGTATCAGCGAGTGTTTTATCTTCAATATCGAGACAATCAGCAACAAGTTCTGTGAAAATCTCGCAATCTCAAAAGACGTCCAGTGCCACAGCATCCCTTGGCGCAACACCAGACTCGTCAAGTATCCTGCCTTCTGTTTCATCATCATCTGAGGTATCAGCGAGTGTTTTATCTTCAATATCGAAACAATCAGCAACAAGTTCTGTGAAAATCTCGCAATCTCAAAGGATGCCCAGTGCCATAGCATCCCTCGGCGCGACACCAGACTCGTCAAGTATCCTGCCTTCTGTTTCATCATCATCTGAGGTATCAGCGAGTGTTTTATCTTCAATATCGAAACAATCAGCAACAAGTTCTGTGAAAATCTCGCAATGTCAAAGGACGCCCAGTGCCATAGCATCCCTCGGCGCGACACCAGACTCGTCAAGTATCCTGCCTTCTGTTTCATCATCATCTGAGATATTGGTGAGTGTTACCACTTCCATATCAAAACAATCAGCAACACGTTCTGTGGCCATCTTATCGTCACAAAGGATAGGCAGTGCGACAGCATCCGTTGGGGTCACTGTAGATTCGTCAAGTGTGTTGCCTTTTGTTTCATCACAATCAGCATCAGCTGGTATATCAGCTGACTCGTCAAGTGTTCTGCCCTCCGTGTTATCATCATCCGAACTTTCGCTCACAGAACTCCCACGTACGCAAGTTGCAACGATATTTTTAAGCCCTCCGATTCCACCATCATCAGAGGAATCAGGGGACGTTTCATCGACGATATCGAGAGAATCACCAGGAAGTTGGGTGTATACCTCACAATCCCAAACTAAAACACTGGCGACTATACCCATTGCGACAACAACAGGTTCATCAACTGGCCTACCTGCTGTTTCATCATTATCTGAGGTATCAGCGAGTGTTTTATCTTCAATATCGAAACAATCAGCAACAAGTTCTGTGAAAATCTCGCAATCACAAAGTACGTCCAGTGCCACAGCATCTCTTGGCGCGACACCAGACTCGTCAAGTATCCTGCCTTCTGTTTCATCATCATCTGAGATATTAGTGAGTGTTACCACTTCCATAACAAAACAATCAGCAGAACGTTCTCTAGCTGTCTTACCATCACAAAGTAAATCCAGTGTGACAGCATTCGGTGTCGTAACACCATATTCGTCAAGTGTCCTGCCTTCTGTTTCATCTTTATCTTCGATATTAGTGAGTGTTTCCTCTTTGATATCGAAACAATCAGCAACACGTTTTGTGGCCATCTCATCGTCACAAAGGACAAGCAGTGCGACAGCATCCGTTGGGGTCACACTAGATTCGTCAAGTGTGTTGCCTTTTGTTTCATCGCAATCAGCATCAGCTGGTGTATCAGCTGATTCGTCAAGTGTTCTGCCCTCCGTGTTCTCATCACCCGAACATTCAGTGACCATTTCATTTTCTACATCGAAACATTCAACCAGCGCATTAGCAACAAGTTCTGTGACTTCCTCTAAACCCCAAAGCACTGGCAGTGCAACTGCCTCGACAACCTCAGCACCAGATTTAACAACGGTAGTTTTAACTGGGTCGCTATCATCCAAGATATTAGTAAACGTTTCAACGTCAGTATCCAGACAATCAATACGTGAACCACCAGCAAGTTCTCTCTCAACCTCACAACCCCAAAGCTCTACTACTCCAATATTTTTCACCACCTTTACAACAGATTTAACTAGCGTCTTGCCTACGGTTCCAGCATCTTCCGAGGTACTGTCAAACGTCTTATTTTCTACATCAAAACAATCGGACAGTGCATCAGGAAGAAGCCATTCGTCCACTACCCAGCTCGAAATGGCTAGTGCACTCTTGTCCACTTCCCCAGTTTCGTCAAGTGTTCTGTCGTCTGTTTCATCGTCACCCAAGGTATTAGCAAGCGTTTCTGTGTCATCTTCAACCAGTGCATCACCTTCAAGACCCCCATCTACCACGCAACCTGAAGGTACGTCCAGTGCAAACCTATCCACTCCTTCCATGCCAGTTTCCAAAGGTATTTGCATATATATATAGATATATATATTTAGGGATGTTATGCAATTTAGCATCTACACTCGGCTAATTTTAACACGAAATGGAAAAATACGCCAGAAGAAGTCTACGAAAACGATGCTCCTGTTTGCGGCTTCGTGAAAGTAGCAAAACTCCAACCTCGTTCTCAGGACTTTTCCCTTTAAAGATTTAGCAGGCAATGCATAGAAAAATAAGGAGTCCTCTCTGAGAAAATGACTATTTTGTTTGTTTTACGCGTATTCTTTCTTTTGTTTTTTTTTTCAAAATAACACTGATGACGACAAGGCCTTGCTCATTCACTGAATATGTGGCACCTTATTTTTTCTATTTTCTCAAAACAGATATGCTATTCTCCACACAAAAAATTTGCATGTTACTAAGCGTGATTGGTTTACCGGCAGACAGCAGACCACAGAACAAAACACCGAACAGCAGAAAAAAGATCAATGCGAGGCCAAATTAACCGTGCCTTATCCGTGAAATGTTATACTTAGAAAGGATAATGGAATATTAATCGAGAAAAAGCTGACTGTACATACCTTGAGGTATATTCTACCCACAATGGCACAGAACAGATTAATGCGATACAAAATTGACTGTTCCTTTGGGTATATTCTGCCCATAAGGGCACAGCTGAGAGAAGATTAATGCCACACAAAATTAATTGTATCTTTCGGTACATTTTACCCCCAAGGATACAGAGTAGTTTAATGCGACAGAACATTAACTGTACCTTTGCCGGCTATATTGACCCAGAAGGGCACAGGGAAGATTAATGCTGCACAGCATTAATTGTACCTTTGGCTATATTCTACTCACAACGGCAGAGAGTAGATTATTTCTTTAGAAAATTAACTGCACATTTGGGTATATTATACCCACAATGATACAGAGCATAAACTGTACCCTTGCGTATATTCTACCCAAAGGGTACAGAGCAGCTTAATGCAACACAACATTAGCTGTATCTTTGGGTATATTCTACCCACAAGGACACAGCTCAGAATAATGCGACAGAAAGTTAATTCTTCTTTCGGGTATATTCTACCCATAAGGGCACAGGGAAGATTAATGCTACACACAATTAAGTGTACCTTTGGGTATATTTTGCCCACAAGGGCACAGAGCAGATAAATGCGACGCAGCATTAATCGCGTACCTTTGGGTATATTTTGCCCACAAGGGCACAGAGCAGATTAATGCGACAGAAAATTAACTGTATCTTTGGGTATATTATACCCACAAGGATATAGAGCAGATTAATGCGACAGACCAATAACTGTTCCTTTTGGTATATCATACCCACAAGGACACAGAGTAAATTAATGCTACACAACATAAACTGTACCTTTGGGCATATTCTACCCTCAAGGGCACAGAACAGATTAATGCGACAGAAAACTAACTGTACCTTTGGGTATATTATACCCACAAGGGCACAGTACAGATGAATGCTTCACAACATGAACTGTACCTTTGGGTATATTCTACTCAAAAGGTTACAGAGTAGATTAATGCTGCACGAAATTAACTGTACCATTGGGTATATTCTACCCTCAAGGGCACAGAACAGATTAATGCGACAGAAAACTAACTGTACCTTTGGGTATATTATACCCACAAGGGCACAGAACAGATTAATGCTCCTCGAAATTATAGTAGCTTTGGGTATATTCTACCTACGAGGGAACAGAGCAGATTTTACATTTTGGTATATTCTACCTAAAAGGGCACAGAGCAGGTTGTACCTTTGAGTATACTCAAAGTGCCCATTCTACCCACAAGGGCAGAGAGCAGATTAATGCAGAACTATAATGTGGCAGAAAACAGGAATTGGCTACTATAAATTCTTGCAACAAAAATAATAAGCACCCTGGAGATTGAATAAATACTATGTTTCTTTTCCACATTTGTATTCCCATGTTATGTTATTTATGAAATTACTCGAGTCTCACTACCTCCACCTGTTTGTAATTGTTTTGCAGGGCAGGAGAGACAAGGAGAGAAGTCTGTACTCTTTCCTGTACACTGTAGACTCTTCACTGTAAAAAAATGTGGCCGCAAGAGAGCGAGAAGAGCAGCAGTATTTAGCGATTTTTAGTTTTAGACTTTTAGAGTTACTAAGTGATAGCGCAAACTGCCGTTTGAAGACAGGCTTGCAGATAGAGGTTGCGCACAATATTTACATTTCGCTTGACACTTTCAATTTGGCCGCGTTAACAAGGGGACAATGGGTTGCAAAGTTTGTTGCATCAACAACTTCATTCTGGCTTATTGCTAGTCGAAAACATTGTAGATTGGAATTACTAATAGCTGTTCTTTTCTCTTAGGCGAGAATGCAACGATGTAATAACTGCCATTCCATACGATGATAGCATTACAGACTTGGGTAGCAGTGAAGGAAGACGAACTTGATATGATTCTTCTCGATTATATGTTTCTAAGCGCGCACAACGAAAAGGCAATTCCGAGAAATCAAGCCTTGAAGGACTTAGCGCATTCCACTGTGAGGTGTTTAGATAAGAAAAATATCAACCTTACGAATACTGTTTTATTTGTACACCAGGTTTCAGAAACGGAGACAAACACCAGCTCCTAAAGATCCTAAAGGCTCCAGACATCTATATCCCTAGCTTAGTTTTGGATACATGCCACATGTGCCACTCCTGAACAATGTTACCGGATTTTTGATGGTACTCCAAGGCCAATTGCGCCAACCAAACCTCTAAGAAACGGTTTAGTTCGCATAATCCAGGTACGGCTCTATTATATGGTTTCTTGGTTGTTAACCTTTTTGTGACCAAATTCTCAGGTAAACGACTGTTTAATGGATTTATTATGGAATTAAGAAGTTGTGGTATACCATGGAATATCCCGCTAATCACTTGTATTCTTACGGTATTCACACCAGCGTTTTTTTATACTATGCCGTAACAGTGGCCAACACTCAAAGATGGAATGATTGTTTCCAAGTTAACAACTATTTTACTTTTATTTTCAGTCAGTTCAAGATCCCAATGGCCTTATTGTTCACATGTTTTGGGTCCATCGATGGTAGAAGGCATGTTTCATTCATTGAAGACTGACCAAGACAAAATAGAGAGCGTTATGGTCTCACCCGCATTTAACTGGCTACTTAATTTCCAAGAAGCTCGTTTTACTGACAATGAACAGTAGTGTATCAGTAGAATGAGTAAGGATAGAAATGCTTCGAATGGGGATCTGCAAAGATAGCTCAAAACTACAGGCACTCCTCTCTTGACGAAACACCTTAGACGGACACCTCTATCAGACGGACACCTGTAATAACGGCCATGCCATACGACTGATCCCTCTATAAGACAGGCACCTCTATAAGACTAACCCCTCTATAAAACAGACACATCTATTAGACGGACACCTCTATAAGACTGGCCCCTCTATAAGACAGACACCTCTATTAGATGGACGCCTCTATAAGATGGACACCTCTATAAGTCGGACAGCTCTGTTAGACGGACATCTGAGAAATTCGTATTGCATGTACATTACAAAATACTCGACTCTCATTTTAAAGACGTTTATTTAACAAACGTTTATTTGACAGACTTGTATTCATTTTATATGGCTTCAGTTCTATTATCTGAGGATTGCTCGTGTCTCGTTACGGTTGGCGCCACTCTCGACGGTTCCCTCATAGAGAGAATTGCATCTTACATGGGTTACAGCATTTTTTTCAACCATCAAATAAAAACATTATAATTACTGAACACGTCATGGACATTTTCGTGACCCAACAAGTCACCATAGCGACAGCATTTCACTAAAAACGAATCCGGCACGAGACCCCATTTTGTATTAATTATAAATACTTAATCTTTTATCATGTTTGTACAAAGTGACATACTTATAACATCAGCTACCAAAGGTCTCACTGCACGTGACCAATATCATGTGTCTCTTTAGCGTTTACAGGTCCCACGAACACTTGAACAAATCAGAAAAAGGAAACAAAACATGTCGACATACCCTCTAATTACTACCAAGACGACATGAAAGGACCTGAGGTCATTAGGCCTCGTCGTAATTAATTTCAAACAGTTGCGGCTAGTTGACCACTTGACTATTGTTTAAGAATCGTGAGAAAGTATCTTTCACTATTTCTCGAGACTTAATTATTTCGCTGTACAGTACACTATAAATATCTTGTCAATCAGTCAACTGGCAGGAGTCTACAAAAACTGTCAATTGCGTATTTGAACGATTATTAAAGATTGAAATCAAATTTACTGCGGAAAAGTCAAAGCTGTTTTTCTTTTTACTTAAATAAAGCCGGCCGGATGAGGTAGCTTTATTGAACGAGTGAGCTCCTTTACTTCAAGTAATTCATTTTCATTTTTTTCCCTTGCATGGTACTTGTTAGAGACGTTTGACCGGCAAAAAGGTGAATACTATGATCTGTAATGCCAATATGTGCCTTCTACAATGTTTTAGATACGTGATGCAAAACAATTTAAATTTGTGAAAATTGCCAGTGATGCCTAGGATTTGGAATACTTTTTCCGTATTCCATCTTTTGGGACCAATTTCCTTGCCCCCCTCTAAGCTTCACGCAAAATTTTGAGAACGAGGACATCCATTCCCCTTCGAAAAAAATGTAAAAATACACCGCGGTCATAGACGCACCGCTATACATTGAAATACTTTCCTTAGATCTAATCACATTGATTCCGTGCATAATGAGAATTTGCACTTAACGTTGGCTCTTATTTATGAAGTTATCGCCATGGAGTGTTTAAAGAAACGTGTATCAATATTGAAATAGTGAAACTTTCGTTCTCTTGCGAAATCACTTTGACGATACGTGAGGCTTTTACTGCGGGTAGAGCAGACTAACACAAAAAAGATATTTCAAGAATTGACGATTAAAAAGTGCTGTCAATCAAGATAAGTACACAAATAAAGTCCCTTGACGTTTTTCGCTGCATAATTTAAATATTCTGGGCACTGAATCTACATAATAATTCGTTGAGCACATATTCAATCGTGCTGCGTCAGAATTCAGGGAGGAATCGGTCTAACAAACGTCTTTCAAGGGTCAGTTTCCTTCCCTCGGGCAAGGAAAACGCGCAGCTCTGCGGCAAAATGAGGACAGAGGGGGCAAATGCAAACTGCATTTACTGTGTGCAAGCTATCTGGGTTATCCTTGCATTTCTTGGAGGTAAGTCAGATACGATTACTCTACGAGGAAACTGGGCCAGTGATTTAGACAACACTGAGTTCACCTGAAACTTCATTTCGCCATGACTTTGAAATCGGCCTGAAAACGCATCTTAGGAGCATTTCATGACTTATATCTTACGATATGTTGTAAAACAGGTATCATAATCGGCTAAAAGATAGTATTGAAAATCGCATACTGCAGAAAGCTGTTAGTTATAAAAAGAGCTAATCAGTGAATGAGTATCGCAATAGACTGCAAGAAGTATAAGAACGTTTTTTTCGTCTTTCAACTGGCTTTTATTTGCTTGAACGATCAGTTTTGTTTCTCCCTCCCGTCCAGTAATTTACAGCTTTGTAAAGTGCCATGCAAACCGCGCCTTTTTTAAGTCAATATTTGTCCGGAAAACTTCCCAGGCCTGTGTTTTGATTCGACTCAGCAGTTGGCGTTTCAAAACAGAAAGACCATTCTCGATTGCATCACAGTAAAATTCTTAAGTTCCTCACTCTGATCAAAGGTGGAAAACTGTCGCCTTACTAACGCCAGTTCTATTATTTCCGGGTGTCATCTTTAAATTTTAAATTAAAAAAAAAAATTGGAACATGCGTTGATAAGGTGTCTGTGTTGACTGGTTACGATACAACTGTCTGTAGCAACAAACAAATACCACGAGCACTAATCTACACCGCGCTTTATGTTTATCTTTTACAGCATAACATGTTGCAATTTTTCCAGAAATGACATTACACATCGTATCATACGCAAAATGAATTGGCCTTTCGTTCGGATAATCCATCATCTTCTATATATGATGGCTAACTAACCATCATAATCCTATTGAATATCTCTCCGCGATATATAACTTTAATGTAGCATTATTTATAAAACCACAAGTCCCGCCTGCTTTTGTTGTCGGTATAAACAACATGTTTCTATATCGACAGATATCTCAATTTTTCTTTTCCGAAAATATTTAGTTTTTATTGTTTTTTAATAGGTTTTTCTTCTATTTAGGATTCGACGGTTTATTTTATTACCATTTAGGGCTACTTTTTTCTCAAATGAAGCTAGACAAATTGATTTTTTTTAGTCTGCGTGTATAAAATAGTTAACATTTTCATTCTTGTTTATCAGTGTTATTTTAATTCTTGGCTATTATGTTAGAAGTCTGGTGGCATGTTTGGAATGTGAAAATGGGCTCAAGTCTCACCTGTGAAGGAAAGCAAACATAAATATTGTTCTCTTAATAAGTGCATATCCATTGCTCCGAATTTGAAGACACATACAAATTTACAGCATATAAAAACAACGCTTTTAGTTCGAATTGGAGACTTAAAATGATCTTTAACAAGTGGTAAACGCCATAGCGTACACTGTCGAGTTTTGGATTCACGCGGGAGGTTGCTAGGTACGAAAGAAGCGTAAGCCGCCTCTATAGCTTCATGAGTGCTCAGCATACCTCCCAAGTGCATCCATAACTCAACAGTGCACAGCTATGGCGTTTACCATTTGTTCTATAACTTAACATTCACCCATTGCAGCAAAGGAAGTCCTTTTATTGAGCTACATTGCATCAGCACACACGTCAGCCGCGTGCATCCATGGGCAAATAGTAGACGATGAATTAACCAATCAGAGCGCGCGCTTTGCTATAGTTGTGTCATAATGATAATTTTTGGGAGACTTGAAGTAGCTTTACAATTATTTGAAGGTAGCTTCATCTCAAAGTATGATAGGAATTCTCTTAAACAAACAGCCAAACACAATTGTCGTTTTCTCGATTCTCAATAGACCAGCCAAAATGACTTAAGAGCGAATGTTCTAAAACTATTTATAAAAAAAACCCGGAGCTCGTCCAAAGCTGACATTCCAGCAGTAAATTATCAACATCTTAATATCCTTTGCCATGCCAATAGTAAAGAGATAATGGCAAAAGAAAATTGTCGACTTGAGAAAACTGTGTTGATATATACTTACCATCCAAATGATAAGTTCAAAAGAAATGTTTTTTAGGCTGATGCGGATTAAATAAATACTTTTGATAATCTCCCGGCGTTTAGAAGAATGGTGAAAATGAAGATTGAATGAAGAAAATCAGAATTTTCTGGATACTGCTTTGATATGCCACCAATTTCTCACAGTTATAATAGAAAAACAAGAAAATTTCATCTGTGATCGAGTTCAGTGCCTCGAGAAGGCTGTAGTTCATTTATTCTTAGTAGCATTGAGTGTTCTGTTATGGATTTCACTCTCCGTCTAAAAAAGAATGGTGAAAATCAGAATTGAATAAAAAAGCAAACTTTTGGATACTGCCATGATATGCCACCAATTTTTCACAGTTGTTACAGAAAAAAAACGTGTACGGTATTCAGTCAGGGGAACTTCGTCTGTGATCGAGTTCAATACTCCATAAAGACAAGGTCATTTATTTTTAGCCGCAGTATTGAGTGTTTGTTATGGATTCTATTACTTTTCAGACTATTACAAGAACTATAAAATTGTCCTACCCTAGCGGGTTATTCCCTATTCTCCCCTCCCCCCCCCCCCCAACTTCCCCAATCCGCAACTGGGAATAATTGTTTACAGGCTGCTACAAAACAAGGGGACAAAACCAAATAAAAAACATACCGACAGCCTATTTCCGTGATAATGATACGTATGTTCAAATTGAGCCACTTCAGCAATGCTTCCCACGACATCTCTTTCGATTTATTCTTCGAGCTACACACTCGCTCGTGTCCTATTTCGTTATCAAGAGAAATTGAGACTAGGTCGAAGACGGCTCGTACTTTGATAAAATTAAAGCCATTCTCACATATAGCTTCACAAGGTTTAAGTGCTCTCGCATGGTTTAAGCGAAACGAGTATTCGCGTCATATCTAAAATAAACATTGGTACGCCCTCCTGTGAATAGTCAACTAATCAGCTTGATAGCAAATCCTGAGCGACACACACAAAATTAAGATCAGTTCCTTCAGTGTCAAGGTCATGCTGCGGCCGGCTACCAGCTGATTTAACTGACATTTTTAAGCCGACAGACTCTTCGGGCTTAGCGTAGGCAGCTGATATCAGCACAAACTGAAGTGTTTTAATTGTAGCTTGGGACCATAGCCCCTTGTAAACCTAACAGTAGTTTTCCTACCCGAGTTCAGGTCAGCACGGAACGGAGAAGAAATTCATTATTTAGGCGACGGCAGAATCATCTGAAAGTGCTCTTTCCCCATGCGGTGCATGAGGCCATTAGCATTCTCATCGGAAAAAAAGGAACAGCCCAATTTTGAAGAGCCTGACCTTTAGATCTTACTAAAACACGTTTTCGAACTCTTGCTCAAAATAACAATGTACTTTTACCTTTAAACAAATAGAGGAAATTACTTTGCAAAACAATAAAAGCATAACGAGAAACAGCTAACCAGCATGCACTCATCGCCAGCGGAGATCTCGCGAGACACCCACGAGCACCACGTGGCTACAGGACAACGGGTTCGTGTTTCCAGTACAATTCTTGGAAACAAGTAATTATACAAACAACGCGCATATTTTCATAATAAAACCGAATAACAGTTTCCGCTCGGTTGAACAGTCCGGTAAGCAGCATCACTGAATAGCAACTACAGGAGGTGCGAGGGGTTTCTGTGGAGTTCCTTTGCTGGTTTCTCGCGGAGATCATTTTGGACTAGGACGGAAAAGGATTTATCAGCTTTGCAAGAACCGCGAGAACTTCACGTGCTGCGCGGGAGGTTGACGTCTGTTGCTGACAGCAAGAGTCTGTAATCCTGCGTCTGTGGTCGCAAGCGAATTCTTTTAAAAGGCTATCTCTGTGCTTTACGCTGAGAAAAAGCATTTTGTAGCCGGTTAGAGAGGGCACATCAGCGGCAAATTCGCAGCAGAGATGGATTCAGCGAGCGCTTTTTTTCTGCTCTCCCTTGTCCATTCTGTTCTTATTGTGAGTGAAGGTAAGAAAGCAATTGTTTTTCATTGCGTGCAGACAAAATAGTTATTATTTTTCCTTGTTACCAATATATTTGCCAGCATTTTTGATTGATACACTGACTTAAAAGGATTTTCGAGAATTTGAAGGATGACCATAAGCTCCAGAAATATGCCTTTCACGTGTTTGTGGTAAAAACAGAACTTAGACTTTGATCAGGTCGCTCATAACTACAGGGTTTTTCATTTGTTTATTGGATTTTACCGTTCATATTTTGTTTCCAAAGTCAGACAGGAAAAATTCCTAAATAGCAAATCGGGATAACAGGCGGTGTCTGTCAACTAGTTGAAAAAAACATCGTTTTTATCCGATTTTCGTAGCCCGCTTAAATCGAACCCGGTCGAATCGAAAGATCGAGTCGACTGGTCATCGATGTGTATTGTCTTACAAACAAAGTTAGTAAGTTAATTTTAAAGATCCGAGACAGTTTTATAACTTCTGATCTTACCATTAATTAAAATACGTCTGAATCTAGGTTTGAATAATGGCAATTTTTCTTTGGTTATTTTCGCATTCATCGCCGCATAAGAGAAGAGAGCCGACTAAAAAAAGCGATCCACTACAGCTGATGTCGATTCTATCACTAATCAATATTGCTTCACGTACGTGATTGAACAAAAACTCAATCTCAACTGTACAATGAAAACTTTATTTTATGATTAAAAATATGCCAGTAATGTCGGATATCATTGCAATACACTTCCGACCCCCCTGAGTAGAAAATGATCGGCGCGACAGAATTCCAGTAATTCTGTTCCCATAGCTTTTAATTATAATTGTTATATAAACGATGTTTTAGGACAACCGCTTTCTCCAAACACAACAAAGGCACTTGAAATCCGCTTGAATCCCCTATAAAGACCGAGGGAGTTCGCCGGTTTATTTAGTTAACAACTATTATTCACCGAAGTGGAGGTGGCTAGCTTGGATATTTACCGAGCCGCGAAGCTGCGAGGTAAATATCCACCGCTAGCCACCGACACTGAGGTGAATAGTTGTTTTAGTATATACTAAAACAGTGAGATAATAAACACCAAAAACAACTTAATTTGGATGATTTCTTCACTTTTCACGGATGCAAACCGGACGCCATTTTCTCTCGAGTTGCTCGGAGGTAAATAGCACAGGATATCCGGAGTTTTACGAGCCAATCAGCACGCGCCATCAACGCTATCAACTGTTTTAGTATATACTTATTAAGTTTAATTACTGGCCCGCAAAGGAAATAATTCCTTTGCCCCTGTTGGCAGAGTAATAAGTATTCCGACGTACTGCTCGTTTCGATAACCATTTGTAGATTTTTTGTCCATATTTAATGGCTTTGCGTGGTCGACAATTATTGCGTTAAGCTTGTTTGTTAAATATTACACTGTAAAACGGTTTGCACAGCGCGGACCGAAGGGGATTTGTGATCATAGTTTCTATCAGAAACGTGGCCTCAAATATTGCACGTGAAATGCGCCCCAAAATTTAAATATTTTTTCCGAGAAACTCGGTGTTTACAAACTATCGATTCTAAGAAAGACTGATGGCGGAACGTCATTGTCCTTTTATGGTATTATGACGCACGTTTCGTTCAGTCACATGGTTGTTTTGGCCTTGTCAAAATGATTAATTAGAGACACCCCCTCGCGTTACATTGTCCTTGCGCTAGCATCAAGTTTCTTCTTGATCATATCAAGTTCAGCGTCATCTCAAAGGTCATTCGCGGTCTCTCCTCGCTAGTTTTACCCTCCCTACCCTCCCGGGGTTTCATTTTATCGCTTGTGCTTTCAATAAACTGATTTTTTTGCCCCAAACGTGTGCGTTTCTTGGTGTTCACTAATTATTGGCGATGACTTACAGATGTGTCTAAGGTCATCTGACAATGTCTCGGGTCAAGAGACAAACCATATTAAATACGATACACCATGTGCATCGCGTGGTTATTAATCACTGTAGCCCCGGGTTAGACGAAGATAAAGAATTGCACGAGCGATTTCTTTTAACGACCGAGTAAAGTCGATGATAATATTCGTTTCATGCAGAGCTTTCAAGTCTCACGATGAAACTATTATTTCTCACGCATTTAAGGTTCCTTGCTGCTTTAGTCAAGTAGCTACGTAATTATCTACCTTTTTGGATGTAATGAACTCCTTGTTCGCTTTGTTGTAAACGAAAAGCCGGCGTTTTCCAATTCCTCCGGTTTAAAGAGCGTTTTCGGAAAACTCCGTTTTCGTGACGGATGAGTGTGGACGGTAGGCCTAACGGTAGAAACAAAGCTGCGTTTTCAAATTTCTCCGGCGTAGTGTGGACGAGGATTAAGAAGAACAGCTTGAATTCCTCCGCAGCAGATCCTGACTGTTCAATGTAATTGCTGGATATTTAACAATTATTCCACGAGCGCGCGTTGGATATGAGATGATAGATAGCCAACGAGGCGCGTAGCGCCGAGTTGGCTATAATCATCTTATATCCAACAAGCGCGAGTGGAATAATTGTTTTATTAAAAACGCCCCCAAAATATAGAAAACTAGGCTACAATAAAAACAAAAAGGCCCAAAAAAATCACGCATACGCTCGCCAATTTTTGTAGATCATGGTATAATGGCTCATATACCATGATGGCTTAGCCAATGAAAACTCTCGAATTGTATTATCCAATGATCCAGTTTTTAATAAATAATGTTATCCATGGGATAAATCACTATCCAGCCGGGATAGCCTGGTTTGTTTTGCCATCACCGTAACTAATCCACTGATCCCATAGATTATCCACCCTTTCAACAAGTATTACATCAGTTTTGATTTTATCCTTAAACTTAGAAAAGACGACTAGACAGTTTCTCAGATATTGCGTATTTATAATAAGCCCGGCAAAAACACTCGAGTGCACCTTTGAGCAGTTAAGGTCACACGTCATCGTTCTCGAAAAGCTGCGGTTTTAAAGTGTTTTCCGTTCAAATTTCTCCGGTTGACGTAATCGAAAAGCTTAGTTCTCGGTGGACAATTTGCCTGGCCATAGTGTGGATAGTAAGCCTAACAGGTAGAACTAAATGTGCATTTTCGAATTTCTCTGGCTTAGTGTGGACGAGGCCGCAGCTGCTCAACAAAAACACTTGTTAAAACTTTGAAAATGGTAATAGGACTACATGCTGTTCAATTCGGAGGTAATTGGATGAAAAAAAGTCCTAAAACTGCCAAGATTAGATGAGGCCCTGGGTAGTCAACAATTTGACAGTACAGAAAATTTCTCTTAAATTCAATCATTTCAAGTTGAACTAGGATGTAGCTGAATTACCTATAATATATATCACGGAGGCATCTGTACTGTACTGCCGGTTTAATCCTATCCGAATTAATAATTAAACGATTTGCCAAAACATCATGCGCGCACTTTTTATGGAATTTTTTGCTGATGATGTAATTATGAGTTAATAGAATAATTTTCAACAGCCTTCGTAGCAAGGTAAGTCCATAATCTAGGAGAAGTGACAGAGAAAGAATTGCCTCTAAGTGTGAGAACCATTATTCCCCTCGGTGATCAACAAAAAAAAACTACAACCATTTTATCTAATAATGTATCCAGAGATGGAAACCATGGAAACCATGGAAACTATAAATTCGCTCATTTGAAAGTTAAAACTCAGCACGTGAAGCTCATGGTCTGTGGTTTTCATGCGAGTGTCACGAAACCAAAAACCAAAGAATTTACAATGGCCAATAACAACCAATGTAAACAGTGCTATAAACTAAAGATAACCCCGGGTAAGAACATGTAACTAACCACAAACGTGGAAAGACATGCGTGACCAAGTTGCAATTGCTTTTGGTTTTCGTCTGTCTGTGAATGGCTAACTACGAGGTGATGTGAAGTTTTTTCAACCATTGACAAAGGGTAGTAGCGCAAAACTAGGGAGATTACAAATTACGTTCGACACTCAATTAAAAACCGCTCAAGAATTACTCGAACAGTAAATTAATTGCTCTCTCTTCACATTTATCCATAAGCCCCTACAAGACATATGTCGACGACATTTACCTCCAGTGAGGATATGGCTGACCAATTCCACTCTATAATGAACAATCTGCACCCCAGATTGAAGTTTGAAATCTAGAAACCAGAAACTACACCAAGTGGCCACTCACTATCACTACTTGATTTCAAAGTAACCATCTCCAAAGACGGCAAAAGCTCTTTTGAATTTACAAAAAAGCAGCAAAGAAACCAATATTCGTTCACCACCAATCAGCGATTCCGAAAAAATCAAAGATAAACTTCATTCGTAATGAGCGAAAGCGTATCGAAGATAAATGCTCTACAAAAACGATAGCCAGGAAGCATCAAAACAGTTTTGACGACGTCCTCCGTCTCAATGGGTATCCTGAAAGCATTATAGACCAAACAAAGCACTCCCAAAACCACCAGAAAAACCCTCGACCTCTCAACACCGAATGGTCGTACCTGAAGACCCCATATTTCTCCGAACGTCTAAACTACAGAATCACAAAAATTTTCCTTAAAGAGGGCATACCAGTACGGGTCGCGCACAAATCATATACTCTCAGTCGAGCTATCTCCCACAACAACAAGGAACGGATATGCACGAGGGCCAACTGCCCTATTTCCGGCACCAAATTGTGCTTAACACGCGATGCTGTTTACCAAATCACCTGTAGCAACTGCAACCAACATTACATCGGGAGCACTACACGCTTTATCCACGATCGTATGAGAAAACACCTGAACAATGATAACTCCTCCGTGACGAGAAACACCTCTCTAAGTGCCAAAACAATGTCTACAAAGGCATCGAAATCAAGAGTATTGTACTAGAAAACGACCCCGCAAATCTACGCCTATTCGAAGCGTTTTACATACGAAAGTACAAACCTACCATCAACTCCCGAGAGGAATGCAGCGAATTCGTGGACCTTTTATTCTAAAATTATCTAGCATATCTAGAACCTTCTTTTCTTTTTTTTGTTTCGACACTCGTTCATTAGATCATATCACTCGTTTTTATTCATATTTATACCTCATTATTCATCTCAGGCATTTTACCCCCGCATTCCTTCGCTTTTCACACATTTTTATTTTACAACTGTATCTAAGCCCTACTCGGAATATTTTTTCTTATCCCTGATGATGCCGTAGATCGGAGAAAGCTTTTTAACGATTTTAACATCAATTTCACAGTAGTGTAAGGCCTCAATTGAATCTTTAACTATTTCATTAAATTAACTTAATTTACACTTAACCAATTGTTAAAATTGTCTCTTTATATCTTATAGGGCAAGTAACATCAAGTTCAATCAGTGTATTGTCTTCTGTTCCATCAACAACCAAGACATTAGTGACACAGTCAGTGTCCAAACAATCAGTCAGTGTAGCAGCACCAAGCTCTTTGTCGCTTACACAGCTCCCAAGTACGGCTTTTGTAACAATATTTACAACCCCAACATTTGATGCAACCACTGTCGTGTCTTCGGTTCCGTCAGAGGAATCAAGGAACTTTTCGTCGACGATATCAACAACAAGTTGTGTGTGTACCTCACAATCCCAAACTAGAACACTGGTCACCGTACCCATTGACGTAACACCAAATCCGTCAAGCGTCCTGACTTCAGTTTCATCATCATCTCAAGTATCAGCAAATGTTTCTTCTTCACTATTGAAACAATCAGCAACGAGTTGTGTGTGTGTTTCACAATCACAAAGTACCTCAAGTACGACAGCATTCCTTAACGTAACACCAAATTCCTCCGTTTCATCATCATCTAAAGTATCAGCGAATGCTTCATCCTCGATATCGAAGCAATCAGCAACAGATTCTGTGGCTATCTCACTATCACAGAGTACGGCCAGTGCGACAGCATTCAATCTCGTAACATCAGATTCCTTAAGTGTCCCGCCTTCTGTTTCATCGTCATTTGAGGTATTAACTAGTGTTTCCTCTATATCGAGGCCATCACGAATACGTTTTGTGACAAGCTCGCTATCACAAACTACGGCAAATGCGACCGCATCCCTTGTTTTAAAACCAAATTCAACCAGTATCCCGCCTTCTGTTTCATCATCACCTGAGGTATCAGTGAATGCTTCATATTCGATATCGACACCACCATCAACAACAAGGTCTTTTGCTCTCTCACTATCGCAAAGTAAGGCTAGTGCCACAGCATCCCTTGGCTTAAAACCAAATTCAACCAGTATCCTTCCTTCTGTTTCATCCTCATCTGAGGTCTCGGCGAATGTTTCGTCTTCGATATCGACGCCATCAGCAACAAGATCAGTCACAATCTCGCGATCACAAACTACAACAAGTGCCACAGCATCGCTTGGCGTAACATCAAATTTGACCAGTTTCCTGCCTTCTGCTTCATCATCACCTGAGGTGTCGGGGGATGTTTCAACTTCAATATCGACACCGCCATCAACAACAAGTTCTTTTGCTATCTCACTGTTACAAAGTAAGGCTAGTGCCACAGCATCCCTTGACTTAAAACCAAATTCGATCACTGTCCTGCCTTCTGTCTCATCATCATCTGAGGTGTCGGTAACTGTTTCATCTTCGATATCGACGCCATCAGCAGCAACACGTTCTTTTGCTATCTCACTATCGCAAAGTACGGCAACACAAACTACAACAAGTGCCACAGCATCGCTTGGCGTATCATCAAATTTGACCAGTATCCTGCCTTCTGCTTCATCATCACCTGAGGTATCAGGGAATGTTTCATCTTCGATCTCGACACCGCCATCAACAACAAGTTATTTTGCTATATCACTGTCACAAAGTACGGCAAATGTCACAGAATCCCTTGGCTTAAAACCAAATTCGACCACTGTCCTGCCTTCTGTCTCATCATCATCTGAGGTGTCGGCGAATGTTTCATCTTCGATGTCGACGCCTTCAGCAACAAGTTCTTTTGATATCTCAGTATCACAAAGTAAGGCCAGTGCGACAGCATCCCTTGGCGTAACACCAAATTCGACCAGTATCAGGCCTTCTGTTTCTTCATTATCTCAGGTATCAGCGAATGTTTCATATTCGATATCCACGCCATCAGCATCTTCATCTTCGATATCGAAACAATCACTAACAAGTTGTGTGTGTGTTTCTGAATCCCAAACTACGATCCTTGTACCTGTATCTGATGGCTTTACACCAACTTTGGCAAGTGTCCTGCCTTCACTTCTATCATCTTCACTTACATCATATTCATCATCCTCTGAGATATTAGCGAGATATTCGGCTTTGACAGCGACACCAAGTACGGCAAGTCCAACAGCATCCGTTGGCGTAACGCTAAATTTAACCAACATCTTGACTTCAATTTCATCGTCATCTGAAGCATTACCGAATGTTTCATATTCGATATCGAAACAATCAGTAACAAGTTGTGTCTGTACTCCACAATCCCAAAGTACGATCAGGGCGCCAGCTTCCGTTGGCCCAACGCCAGATTCGTCAAGTGTCCTGCCTCTTGTTACATCATCATTTGCCGTATTAGTAAATGTTTCATCTTCGATATCGGAACTACCAACAACAAGTCATGTGAATACCTCACAACCCCAAACTACGGTTAGTGCGACAGCCTCAGTTGGCGTAACACCAAATTCGTCCAGTGTGATACTTTCTGTTTCATCACCAGCGGTATCAGCGAATGTTTCATCTTTGATATCTTTGTCATCAGCAACAAGTTATTTTGCTATCTCACTATCACAAAGTACAGCAAGTGCGACATCATCCCTTGGCGTAATACCAAATTCGTCCAGCGTGGTGCTTTCTGTTTCATCGCCAGCAGTATCAGCGAATGTTTCATCTTTAATATCTTTGCCATCAGCAACAAGTTCTTTTGCTATCTCACTATCACAAAGTAAGGCCAGAGCGACAGCATCCCTTGGCGTAACACCAAATTCAACCAGTATCCTGCCTTCTGTTTCATCATCATCTGAGGTATCACCGAATGTTTCAACTTCGATATCGACGCCATCAGCAACAAGTTCTTTTGCAACACCAGACTCGTCAAGTATCCTGCCTTCTGTTTCATCATCATCTGAGGTATTGGTGAGTGTTACCACTTCCATATCAAAACAATCAGCAGCACGTTCTCTAGATATCTTACCATCACAAAGTAAATCCAGTGTGACAGCATTCGTTGTCGTAACACCAGATTCGTCAAGTGTCCTGTCTTCTGTTTCATCTTTATCTTCGATATTAGTGAGTGTTTCCTCTTTGATATTGAAACAATCAGCAACACGTTCTGAGGCCATGTCATCGTCACAAAGAACAGGCAGTGCGACAGTGTCCGTTGGGGTCACAGTAGATTCGTCAAGTGTGTTGCCTTTTGTTTCATCACAATCAGCATCAGCTGGTGTATCAGCTGATTCGTCAAGTGTTCTACCCTCCGTGTTATCATCATCCGAACTTTCAGTGACCATTTCATTTTCTATATCGAAACATTCAACTAGCGCATTAGCAACAAGTTCTGTGACTTCCTCTAAACCCCAAAGCACGGACAGAGCAACTGCATCGACAACCTCAGCACCAGATTTAACAACGGTAGTTTTAACTGGGTCGCTATCATCCAAGATATTAGTAAACGTTTCAACGTCAGTATCCAGACAATCAATCCGTGCACCACCAGCAAGTTCTCTCTCAACCTCACAACCCCAAAGCTCTACTACTCCAATATTTTTCACCACCTTTACAACATATTTAACTAGCGTCTTGCCTACGGTTCCACCATCTTCCGAGGTACTGTCAAACGTCTTATCTTCTACATCAAAACAATCGGACAGTGCATCAGGAAAAAGTCATTCGTCCGCGGCTACCCAGCACGAAATGGCTAGTGCACTCTTGTCCACTTCCCCAGTTTCGTCAAGTGTTCTGTCGTCTGTTTCATCGTCACCCAAGGTATTAGCAAGCGTTTCTGTATCATCTTCAACCAGTACATCACCTTCAAGTCCCCCATCTACCACGCAACCTGAAGGTACGTCCAGTGCAAACCTATCCACTCCTTCCACGCCAGTTTCCAAAGGTATTTGCATGTATATATATATTTAGGGTTGTTATGCAATTTAGCATCTACACTCGGCTAATTTTAACACGAAATGGAAAAATACGCCGGAAGAAGTCTACGAAAACGATGCTCCTGTTTGCGGCTTCGTGAAAGTAGCAAAACTCCAACCTCGTTCCCAGAACTTTTCCCTTTAGAGATTTAGCACGCAATGCATAGAAAAATAAGGAGTCCTCTCTGAGAAAATGACTATTTTGTTTGTTTTACGCGTATTCTTTCTTTTGTTTTTTTTCAAAATAACACTGATGACGACAAGGCCTTGCTCACTCACTGAATATGTGGCACCTTATTGTTTTTTTTTTCTATTTTCTCAAAACAGATATGCTATTCTCCACACAAAAAAATTGCATGTTACTAAGCGTGATTGGTTTACCGGCAGACAGCAGACCACAGAACAAAACACCGAACAGCAGAAAAAAGATCAATGCGAGGCCAAATTAACCGTGTCTTATCCGTGAAATGTATACTTAGAAAGGACAATGGAAAATTAATTGAGAAAAAGCTGACTGTACGTACCTTGGGGTATATTCTACCCACAATGGCACAGAACAGATTAATGCGATACAAAATTGACTGTTCCTTTGGGTATATTCTGCCCATAAGGGCACAGCTGAGAGAAGATTAATGCCACACAAAATTAATTGTATCTTTCGGTACATTTTACCCCCAAGGATACAGAGTAGTTTAATGCGACAGAACATTAACTGTACCTTTGCCGGCTATATTGACCCACAAGGGCACAGGGAAGATTAATGCTGCACAGCATTAATTGTACCTTTGGCTATATTCTACTCACAAGGGCAGAGAGTAGATTATTTCTTTAGAAAATTAACTGCACATTTGGGTATATTATACCCACAATGATACAGAGCATAAACTGTACCCTTGCGTATATTCTACCCAAAGGGTACAGAGCAGCTTAATGCAACACAACATTAGCTGTATCTTTGGGTACATTCTACCCACAAGGACACAGCTCAGATTAATGCGACAGAAAGTTAATTCTTCCTTCGGGTATATTCTACCCATAAGGGCACAGGGAAGATTAATGCTACACACAATTAAGTGTACCTTTGGGTATATTTTGCCCACAAGGGCACAGAGCAGATAAATGCGACGCAGCATTAATCGCGTACCTTTGGGTATATTTTGCCCACAAGGGCACAGAGCAGATTAATGCGACAGAAAATTAACTGTATCTTTGGGTATATTATACCCACAAGGATATAGAGCAGATTAATGCGACAGACCAATAACTGTTCCTTTTGGTATATCATACCCACAAGGACACAGAGTAAATTAATGCTACACAACATAAACTGTACCTTTGGGCATATTCTGCCCTCAAGGGCACAGAACAGATTAATGCGACAGAAAACTAACTGTACCTTTGGGTATATTATACCCACAAGGGCACAGTGCAGATGAATGCTTCACAACATGAACTGTACCTTTGGGTATATTCTACTCAAAAGGTTACAGAGTAGATTAATGCTGCACGAAATTAACTGTACCATTGGGTATATTCTACCCTCAAGGGCACAGAACAGATTAATGCGACAGAAAACTAACTGTACCTTTGGGTATATTATACCCACAAGGGCACAGAACAGATTAATGCTCCTCGAAATTATAGTAGCTTTGGGTATATTCTACCTACGAGGAACAGAGCAGATTTTACATTTTGGTATATTCTACCTAAAAGGGCACAGAGCAGGTTGTACCTTTGAGTATACTCAAAGTGCCCATTCTACCCACAAGGGTAGAGAGCAGATTAATGCAGAACTATAATGTGGCAGAAAACAGGAATTGGCTACTATAAATTCTTGCAACAAAAATAATAAGCACCCTGGAGATTGAATAAATACTATGTTTCTTTTCCACATTTGTATTCCCATGTTATGTTATTTATGAAATTACTCGAGTCTCACTACCTCCACCTGTTTGTAATTGTTTTGCAGGGCAGGAGGGACAAGGAGAGAAGTCTGTACTCTTTCCTGTACACTGTAGACTCATCACTGTAAAAAAATGTGGCCGCAAGAGAACGAGAAGAGCAGCAGTATTTAGCGATTTTTAGTTTTAGACCTTTAGAGTTACTAAGCGATAGCGCAAACTGCCGTTTGAAGACAGGCTTGCAGATAGAGGTTGCGCACAATACTTACATTTCGCTTGACACTTTCAATTTGGCCGCGTTAACAAGGGGACTATGGGTTACAAAGTTTGTTGCATCAACAACTTCATTCTGGCTTATTGCTAGTCGAAAACATTGTAGATTGGAATTACTAATAGCTGTTCTTTTCTCTTAGGCGAGAATGCAACGATGTAATAACTGCCATTCCATACGATGATAGCATTACAGACTTGGGTAGCAGTGAAGGAAGACGAACTTGATATGATTCTTCTCGATTATATGTTTCTAAGCGCGCACAACGAAAAGGCAATTCCGAGAAATCAAGCCTTGAAGGACTTAGCGCATTCCACTGTGAGGTGTTTAGATAAGAAAAATATCAACCTTACGAATACTGTTTATTTGTACACCAGGTTTCAGAAACGGAGACAAATACCAGCTCCTAAAGGTCCTAAAGGCTCCAGACATCTATATCCCTAGCTTAGTTTTGGATACATGCCACATGTGCCACTCCTGAACAATGCTACCGGATTTTTGATGGTACACATGTACTCCAAGGCCAATTGCGCCAACCAAAACTCTACGCAACGGTTTAGTTCGCATAATCCAGGTACGGCTCTATTATATGGTTTCTTGGTTGTTAACCTTTTTGTGACCAAATTCTCAGGTAAACGACTGTTTAATGGATTTATTATGGAATTAAGAAGTTGTGATATACCATGGAATATCCCGCTAATCACGTATTCTCACGGTATTCACACAAGCGTTTTTTTTATACCATGCCGTAACACTGGCCAACACTCAAAGATGGAATGATTGTTTCCAAGTTAACAACTATTTTACTTTATTTTCAGTCCGTTCAAGATCCCAATGGCCTTATTGTTCACGTGTTTTGGGTCCATCGATGGTAGAAGGCATGTTTCATTCATTGAAGACTGACCACGACAAAATAGAGAGCGTTATGGTCTCACCCGCATTAAACTGGCTACTTTATTTCCATGGAGCTCGTTTTACTGACAATGAACAGTAGTGTATCAGTAGAATGAGTAAGGATAGAAATGCTTCGAATGGGGATCTGCAAAGATAGCTCAAAACTACAGGCACTCCTCTCTTGACGAAACACCTTAGACGGACACCTCTATCAGACGGACACCTCTATCAGACGGACACCTGTAATAACGGCCATGTCATACGACTGATCCCTCTATAAGACAGGCACCTCTATAAGACTGACCCCTCTATAAAACAGACACCTCTATTAGACGGACACCTCTATAAGACTGGCCCCTCTATAAGACAGACACCTCTATTAGATGGACGCCTCTATAAGATGGACACCTCTATAAGTCGGACAGCTCTGTTAGACGGACATCTGAGAAATTCGTATTGCATGTACATTACAAAATACTCGACTCTCATTTTAAAGACGTTTATTTAACAAACGTTTATTTGACAGACTTGTATTCATTTTATATGGCTTCAGTTCTATTATCTGAGGATTGCTCGTGTCTTGTTACGGTTGGCGCCACTCTCGACGGTTCCCTCATAGAGAGAATTGCATCTTACATGGGTTACAGCATTTTTTTCAACCATCAAATAAAAACATTATAATTACTGAACACGTCATGGACATTTTCGTGACCCAACAAGTCACCTTAGCGACAGCATTTCACTCAAATACGAGTCCGGCACGAGACCGCATTTTGTATTAATTATCAATACTTAAAATCTTTTATCATGTTTTTACAAAGTGACATACTTATAACATCAGCTACCAAAGGTCTCACTGCACGTGACCAATATCATGTGTCTCTTTAGCGTTTACAGGTCCCACGAACACTTGAACAAATCAGAAAAAGAAAACAAAACATGTCGACATACCCTCTAATTACTACCAAGACGACATGAAAGGACCTGAGGTCATTAGGCCTCGTCGTAATTAATTTCAAACAGTTGCGGCTAGTTGACCACTTGACTATTGTTTAAGAATCGTGAGAAAGTATCTTTCACTATTTCTCGAGACTTAATTATTTCGCTGTACAGTACACTATAAATATCTTGTCAATCAGTCAACTGGTAGGAGTCTACAAAAACTGTCAATTGCGTATTTGAACGATTATTAAAGATTGAAATCAAATTTACTGCGGAAAAGTCAAAGCTGTTTTTCTTTTTACTTAAATAAAGCCGGCCGGATGAGGTAGCTTTATTGAACGAGTGAGCTCCTTTACTTCAAGTAATTCATTTTCATTTTTTTCCCTTGCATGGTACTTGTTAGAGACGTTTGACCGGCAAAAAGGTGAATACTATGATCTGTAATGCCAATATGTGCCTTCTACAATGTTTAGATACGTGATGAAAAACAATTTAAATTTGTGAAATTGACAGTGATGCCTAGGATTTGGAATAATTTTTCCCTATTCCGTTTTCTTGGGACCAATTTCTTTGCCCCCCTCTAAGCTTTACGCAAAACTTTGAGAACCAGGACATCCATCCCCCTCCGAAAAATACACCGCGGTCAGAGACGCAGCGCTAAATATTGAAATACTTTCCTTAGATCTAATCACATTGATTCCGTGCATAATGAGAATTTGCACTTAACGTTGGTTCTTATTCATGAAGTTATCGCCATGGAGTGTTTAAAGAAACGTGTATCAATATTGAAATAGTGAAACTTTCGTTCTCTTGCGAAATCACTTTGACGATACGTGAGGCTTTTACTGCGGGTAGAGCAGACTAACACAAAAAAGATATTTCAAGAATTGACGATTAAAAAGTGCTGTCAATCAAGATAAGTACACAAATAAAGTCCCTTGACGTTTTTCGCTGCATAATTTAAATATTCTGGGCACTGAATCTACATAATAATTCGTTGAGCACATATTCAATCGTTCTGCGTCAGAATTCAGGGAGGAATCGGTCTAACAAACGTCTTTCAAGGGTCAGTTTTCTTCCCTCGGGCAAGGAAAACGCGCAGCTCTGCGGCAAAATGAGGACAGAGGGGGCAAATGCAAACTGCATTTACTGTGTGCAAGCTATCTGGGTTATCCTTGCATTTCTTGGAGGTAAGTCAGATACGATAACTCTACGAGGAAACTGGGCCAGTGATTTAGACAACACTGAGTTCACCTGAAACTTCATTTCGCCATGACTTTGAAATCGGCCTGAAAACGCATCTTAGGAGCATTTCATGACTTATATCTTACGATATGTTGTAAAACAGCTATCATAATCGGCTAAAAGATAGTATTGAAAATCGCATACTGCAGAAAGCTGTTAGTTATAAAAAGAGCTAATCAGTGAATGAGTATCGCAATAGACTGCAAGAAGTATAAGAACGTTTTTTTCGTCTTTCAACTGGCTTTTATTTGCTTGAACGATCAGTTTTGTTTCTCCCTCCCGTCCAGTAATTTACAGCTTTGTAAAGTGCCATGCAAACCGCGCCTTTTTTAAGTCAATATTTGTCCGGAAAACTTCCCAGGCCTGTGTTTTGATTCGACTCAGCAGTTGGCGTTTCAAAACAGAAAGACCATTCTCGATTGCATCACAGTAAAATTCTTAAGTTCCTCACTCTGATCAAAGGTGGAAAACTGTCGCCTTACTAACGCCAGTTCTATTATTTCCGGGTGTCATCTTTAAATTTTAAATTAAAAAAAAAATTGGAACATGCGTTGATAAGGTGTCTGTGTTGACTGGTTACGATACAACTGTCTGTAGCAACAAACAAATACCACGAGCACTAATCTACACCGCGCTTTATGTTTATCTTTTACAGCATAACATGTTGCAATTTTTCCAGAAATGACATTACACATCGTATCATACGCAAAATGAATTGGCCTTTCGTTCGGATAATCCATCATCTTCTATATATGATGGCTAACTAACCATCATAATCCTATTGAATATCTCTCCGCGATATATAACTTTAATGTAGCATTATTTATAAAACCACAAGTCCCGCCTGCTTTTGTTGTCGGTATAAACAACATGTTTCTATATCGACAGATATCTCAATTTTTCTTTTCCGAAAATATTTAGTTTTTATTGTTTTTTAATAGGTTTTTCTTCTATTTAGGATTCGACAGTTTATTTTATTACCATTTAGGGCTACTTTTTTCTCAAATGAAGCTAGACAAATTGATTTTTTTTAGTCTGCGTGTATAAAATAGTTAACATTTTCATTCTTGTTTATCAGTGTTATTTTAATTTTGGCTATTATGTTAGAAGTCTGGTGGCATGTTTGGAATGTGAAAATGGGCTCAAGTCTAACCTGTGAAGGAAAGCAAACATAAATATTGTTCTCTTAATAAGTGCATATCCATTGCTCCGAATTTGAAGACACATACAAATTTACAACATATAAAAACAACGCTTTTAGTTCGAATTGGAGACTTAAAATGATCTTTAACAAGTGGTAAACGCCATAGCGTACACTGTCGAGTTTTGGATTCACGCGGGAGGTTGTCAGGTACGAAAGAAGCGTAAGCCGCCTCTAGCTTCATGAGTGCTCAGCATACCTCCCAAGTGCATCCATAGCTCAACAGTGCACAGCTATGGCGTTTACCATTTGTTTTATAACTTAACATTCACCCATTGCAGCAAAGGAAGTCCTTTTATTGAGCTACATTGCATCAGCACACACGTCAGCCGCGTGCATCCATGGGCAAATAGTAGACGATGAATTAACCAATCAGAGCGCGCGCTTTGCTATAGTTGTGTCATAATGATAATTTTTGGGAGACTTGAAGTAGCTTTACAATTATTTGAAGGTAGCTTCATCTCAAAGTATGATAGGAATTCTCTTAAACAAACAGCCAAACACAATTGTCGTTTTCTCGATTCTCAATAGACCAGCCAAAATGACTTAAGAGCGAATGTTCTAAAACTATTTATAAAAAAAACCCGGAGCTCGTCCAAAGCTGACATTCCAGCAGTAAATTATCAACATCTTAATATCCTTTGCCATGCCAATAGTAAAGAGATAATGGCAAAAGAAAATTGTCGACTTGAGAAAACTGTGTTGATATATACTTACCATCCAAATGATAAGTTCAAAAGAAATGTTTTTTAGGCTGATGCGGATTAAATAAATACTTTTGATAATCTCCCGGCGTTTAGAAGAATGGTGAAAATGAAGATTGAATGAAGAAAATCAGAATTTTCTGGATACTGCTTTGATATGCCACCAATTTCTCACAGTTATAATAGAAAAACAAGAAAATTTCATCTGTGATCGAGTTCAGTGCCTCGAGAAGGCTGTAGTTCATTTATTCTTAGTAGCATTGAGTGTTCTGTTATGGATTTCACTCTCCGTCTAAAAAAGAATGGTGAAAATCAGAATTGAATAAAAAAGCAAACTTTTGGATACTGCCATGATATGCCACCAATTTTTCACAGTTGTTACAGAAAAAAAACGTGTACGGTATTCAGTCAGGGGAACTTCGTCTGTGATCGAGTTCAATACTCCATAAAGACAAGGTCATTTATTTTTAGCCGCAGTATTGAGTGTTTGTTATGGATTCTATTACTTTTCAGACTATTACAAGAACTATAAAATTGTCCTACCCTAGCGGGTTATTCCCTATTCTCCCCTCCCCCCCCCCCCAACTTCCCCAATCCGCAACTGGGAATAATTGTTTACAGGCTGCTACAAAACAAGGGGACAAAACCAAATAAAAAACATACCGACAGCCTATTTCCGTGATAATGATACGTATGTTCAAATTGAGCCACTTCAGCAATGCTTCCCACGACATCTCTTTCGATTTATTCTTCGAGCTACACACTCGCTCGTGTCCTATTTCGTTATCAAGAGAAATTGAGACTAGGTCGAAGACGGCTCGTACTTTGATAAAATTAAAGCCATTCTCACATATAGCTTCACAAGGTTTAAGTGCTCTCGCATGGTTTAAGCGAAACGAGTATTCGCGTCATATCTAAAATAAACATTGGTACGCCCTCCTGTGAATAGTCAACTAATCAGCTTGATAGCAAATCCTGAGCGACACACACAAAATTAAGATCAGTTCCTTCAGTGTCAAGGTCATGCTGCGGCCGGCTACCAGCTGATTTAACTGACATTTTTAAGCCGACAGACTCTTCGGGCTTAGCGTAGGCAGCTGATATCAGCACAAACTGAAGTGTTTTAATTGTAGCTTGGGACCATAGCCCCTTGTAAACCTAACAGTAGTTTTCCTACCCAAGTTCAGGTCAGCACGGAACGGAGAAGAAATTCATTATTTAGGCGACGGCAGAATCATCTGAAAGTGCTCTTTCCCCATGCGGTGCATGAGGCCATTAGCATTCTCATCGGAAAAAAAGGAACAGCCCAATTTTGAAGAGCCTGACCTTTAGATCTTACTAAAACACGTTTTCGAACTCTTGCTCAAAATAACAATGTACTTTTACCTTTAAACAAATAGAGGAAATTACTTTGCAAAACAATAAAAGCATAACGAGAAACAGCTAACCAGCATGCACTCATCGCCAGCGGAGATCTCGCGAGACACCCACGAGCACCACGTGGCTACAGGACAACGGGTTCGTGTTTCCAGTACAATTCTTGGAAACAAGTAATTATACAAACAACGCGCATATTTTCATAATAAAACCGAATAACAGTTTCCGCTCGGTTGAACAGTCCGGTAAGCAGCATCACTGAATAGCAACTACAGGAGGTGCGAGGGGTTTCTGTGGAGTTCCTTTGCTGGTTTCTCGCGGAGATCATTTTGGACTAGGACGGAAAAGGATTTATCAGCTTTGCAAGAACCGCGAGAACTTCACGTGCTGCGCGGGAGGTTGACGTCTGTTGCTGACAGCAAGAGTCTGTAATCCTGCGTCTGTGGTCGCAAGCGAATTCTTTTAAAAGGCTATCTCTGTGCTTTACGCTGAGAAAAAGCATTTTGTAGCCGGTTAGAGAGGGCACATCAGCGGCAAATTCGCAGCAGAGATGGATTCAGCGAGCGCTTTTTTTCTGCTCTCCCTTGTCCATTCTGTTCTTATTGTGAGTGAAGGTAAGAAAGCAATTGTTTTTCATTGCGTGCAGACAAAATAGTTATTATTTTTCCTTGTTACCAATATATTTGCCAGCATTTTTGATTGATACACTGACTTAAAAGGATTTTCGAGAATTTGAAGGATGACCATAAGCTCCAGAAATATGCCTTTCACGTGTTTGTGATAAAAACAGAACTTAGACTTTGATCAGGTCGCTCATAACTACAGGGTTTTTCATTTGTTTATTGGATTTTACCGTTCATATTTTGTTTCCAAAGTCAGACAGGAAAAATTCCTAAATAGCAAATCGGGATAACAGGCGGTGTCTGTCAACTAGTTGAAAAAAACATCGTTTTTATCCGATTTTCGTAGCCCGCTTAAATCGAACCCGGTCGAATCGAAAGATCGAGTCGACTGGTCATCGATGTGTATTGTCTTACAAACAAAGTTAGTAAGTTAATTTTAAAGATCCGAGACAGTTTTATAACTTCTGATCTTACCATTAATTAAAATACGTCTGAGTCTAGGTTTGAATAATGGCAATTTTTCTTTGGTTATTTTCGCATTCATCGCCGCATAAGAGAAGAGAGCCGACTAAAAAAAGCGATCCACTACAGCTGATGTCGATTCTATCACTAATCAATATTGCTTCACGTACGTGATTGAACAAAAACTCAATCTCAACTGTACAATGAAAACTTTATTTTATGATTAAAAATATGCCAGTAATGTCGGATATCATTGCAATACACTTCCGACCCCCCTGAGTAGAAAATGATCGGCGCGACAGAATTCCAGTAATTCTGTTCCCATAGCTTTTAATTATAATTGTTATATAAACGATGTTTTAGGACAACCGCTTTCTCCAAACACAACAAAGGCACTTGAAATCCGCTTGAATCCCCTATAAAGACCGAGGGAGTTCGCCGGTTTATTTAGTTAACAACTATTATTCACCGAAGTGGAGGTGGCTAGCGGTGGATATTTACCGAGCCGCGAAGCTGCGAGGTAAATATCCACCGCTAGCCACCGACACTGAGGTGAATAGTTGTTTTAGTATATACTAAAACAGTGAGATAATAAACACCAAAAACAACTTAATTTGGATGATTTCTTCACTTTTCACGGATGCAAACCGGACGCCATTTTCTCTCGAGTTGCTCGGAGGTAAATAGCACAGGATATCCGGAGTTTTACGAGCCAATCAGCACGCGCCATCAACGCTATCAACTGTTTTAGTATATACTTATTAAGTTTAATTACTGGCCCGCAAAGGAAATAATTCCTTTGCCCCTGTTGGCAGAGTAATAAGTATTCCGACGTACTGCTCGTTTCGATAACCATTTGTAGATTTTTTGTCCATATTTAATGGCTTTGCGTGGTCGACAATTATTGCGTTAAGCTTGTTTGTTAAATATTACACTGTAAAACGGTTTGCACAGCGCGGACCGAAGGGGATTTGTGATCATAGTTTCTATCAGAAACGTGGCCTCAAATATTGCACGTGAAATGCGCCCCAAAATTTAAATATTTTTTCCGAGAAACTCGGTGTTTACAAACTATCGATTCTAAGAAAGACTGATGGCGGAACGTCATTGTCCTTTTATGGTATTATGACGCACGTTTCGTTCAGTCACATGGTTGTTTTGGCCTTGTCAAAATGATTAATTAGAGACACCCCCTCGCGTTACATTGTCCTTGCGCTAGCATCAAGTTTCTTCTTGATCATATCAAGTTCAGCGTCATCTCAAAGGTCATTCGCGGTCTCTCCTCGCTAGTTTTACCCTCCCTACCCTCCCGGGGTTTCATTTTATCGCTTGTGCTTTCAATAAACTGATTTTTTTGCCCCAAACGTGTGCGTTTCTTGGTGTTCACTAATTATTGGCGATGACTTACAGATGTGTCTAAGGTCATCTGACAATGTCTCGGGTCAAGAGACAAACCATATTAAATACGATACACCATGTGCATCGCGTGGTTATTAATCACTGTAGCCCCGGGTTAGACGAAGATAAAGAATTGCACGAGCGATTTCTTTTAACGACCGAGTAAAGTCGATGATAATATTCGTTTCATGCAGAGCTTTCAAGTCTCACGATGAAACTATTATTTCTCACGCATTTAAGGTTCCTTGCTGCTTTAGTCAAGTAGCTACGTAATTATCTACCTTTTTGGATGTAATGAACTCCTTGTTCGCTTTGTTGTAAACGAAAAGCCGGCGTTTTCCAATTCCTCCGGTTTAAAGAGCGTTTTCGGAAAACTCCGTTTTCGTGACGGATGAGTGTGGACGGTAGGCCTAACGGTAGAAACAAAGCTGCGTTTTCAAATTTCTCCGGCGTAGTGTGGACGAGGATTAAGAAGAACAGCTTGAATTCCTCCGCAGCAGATCCTGACTGTTCAATGTAATTGCTGGATATTTAACAATTATTCCACGAGCGCGCGTTGGATATGAGATGATAGATAGCCAACGAGGCGCGTAGCGCCGAGTTGGCTATAATCATCTTATATCCAACAAGCGCGAGTGGAATAATTGTTTTATTAAAAACGCCCCCAAAATATAGAAAACTAGGCTACAATAAAAACAAAAAGGCCCAAAAAAATCACGCATACGCTCGCCAATTTTTGTAGATCATGGTATAATGGCTCATATACCATGATGGCTTAGCCAATGAAAACTCTCGAATTGTATTATCCAATGATCCAGTTTTTAATAAATAATGTTATCCATGGGATAAATCACTATCCAGCCGGGATAGCCTGGTTTGTTTTGCCATCACCGTAACTAATCCACTGATCCCATAGATTATCCACCCTTTCAACAAGTATTACATCAGTTTTGATTTTATCCTTAAACTTAGAAAAGACGACTAGACAGTTTCTCAGATATTGCGTATTTATAATAAGCCCGGCAAAAACACTCGAGTGCACCTTTGAGCAGTTAAGGTCACACGTCATCGTTCTCGAAAAGCTGCGGTTTTAAAGTGTTTTCCGTTCAAATTTCTCCGGTTGACGTAATCGAAAAGCTTAGTTCTCGGTGGACAATTTGCCTGGCCATAGTGTGGATAGTAAGCCTAACAGGTAGAACTAAATGTGCATTTTCGAATTTCTCTGGCTTAGTGTGGACGAGGCCGCAGCTGCTCAACAAAAACACTTGTTAAAACTTTGAAAATGGTAATAGGACTACATGCTGTTCAATTCGGAGGTAATTGGATGAAAAAAAGTCCTAAAACTGCCAAGATTAGATGAGGCCCTGGGTAGTCAACAATTTGACAGTACAGAAAATTTCTCTTAAATTCAATCATTTCAAGTTGAACTAGGATGTAGCTGAATTACCTATAATATATATCACGGAGGCATCTGTACTGTACTGCCGGTTTAATCCTATCCGAATTAATAATTAAACGATTTGCCAAAACATCATGCGCGCACTTTTTATGGAATTTTTTGCTGATGATGTAATTATGAGTTAATAGAATAATTTTCAACAGCCTTCGTAGCAAGGTAAGTCCATAATCTAGGAGAAGTGACAGAGAAAGAATTGCCTCTAAGTGTGAGAACCATTATTCCCCTCGGTGATCAACAAAAAAAAACTACAACCATTTTATCTAATAATGTATCCAGAGATGGAAACCATGGAAACCATGGAAACTATAAATTCGCTCATTTGAAAGTTAAAACTCAGCACGTGAAGCTCATGGTCTGTGGTTTTCATGCGAGTGTCACGAAACCAAAAACCAAAGAATTTACAATGGCCAATAACAACCAATGTAAACAGTGCTATAAACTAAAGATAACCCCGGGTAAGAACATGTAACTAACCACAAACGTGGAAAGACATGCGTGACCAAGTTGCAATTGCTTTTGGTTTTCGTCTGTCTGTGAATGGCTAACTACGAGGTGATGTGAAGTTTTTTCAACCATTGACAAAGGGTAGTAGCGCAAAACTAGGGAGATTACAAATTACGTTCGACACTCAATTAAAAACCGCTCAAGAATTACTCGAACAGTAAATTAATTGCTCTCTCTTCACATTTATCCATAAGCCCCTACAAGACATATGTCGACGACATTTACCTCCAGTGAGGATATGGCTGACCAATTCCACTCTATAATGAACAATCTGCACCCCAGATTGAAGTTTGAAATCTAGAAACCAGAAACTACACCAAGTGGCCACTCACTATCACTACTTGATTTCAAAGTAACCATCTCCAAAGACGGCAAAAGCTCTTTTGAATTTACAAAAAAGCAGCAAAGAAACCAATATTCGTTCACCACCAATCAGCGATTCCGAAAAAATCAAAGATAAACTTCATTCGTAATGAGCGAAAGCGTATCGAAGATAAATGCTCTACAAACGATAGCCAGGAAGCATCAAAACAGTTTTGACGACGTCCTCCGTCTCAATGGGTATCCTGAAAGCATTATAGACCAAACTAAGCACTCCCAAAACCACCAGAAAAACCCTCGACCTCTCAACACCGAATGGTCGTACCTGAAGACCCCATATTTCTCCGAACGTCTAAACTACAGAATCACAAAAATTTTCCTTAAAGAGGGCATACCAGTACGGGTCGCACACAAATCATATACTCTCAGTCGAGCTATCTCCCACAACAACAAGGAACGGATATGCACGAGGGCCAACTGCCCTATTTCCGGCACCAAATTGTGCTTAACACGCGATGCTGTTTACCAAATCACCTGTAGCAACTGCAACCAACATTACATCGGGAGCACTACACGCTTTATCCACGATCGTATGAGAAAACACCTGAACAATGATAACTCCTCCGTGACGAGAAACACCTCTCTAAGTGCCAAAACAATGTCTACAAAGGCATCGAAATCAAGAGTATTGTACTAGAAAACGACCCCGCAAATCTACGCCTATTCGAAGCGTTTTACATACGAAAGTACAAACCTACCATCAACTCCCGAGAGGAATGCAGCGAATTCGTGGACCTTTTATTCTAAAATTATCTAGCATATCTAGAACCTTCTTTTCTTTTTTTTGTTTCGACACTCGTTCATTAGATCATATCACTCGTTTTTATTCATATTTATACCTCATTATTCATCTCAGGCATTTTACCCCCGCATTCCTTCGCTTTTCACACATTTTTATTTTACATCTGTATCTAAGCCCTACTCGGAATATTTTTTCTTATCCCTGATGATGCCGTAGATCGGAGAAAGCTTGGACTTTAAACGTTTTTAACGATTTTAACATCAATTTCACAGTAGTGTAAGGCCTCAATTGAATCTTTAACTATTTCATTAAATTAACTTAATTTACACTTAACCAATTGTTAAAATTGTCTCTTTATATCTTATAGGGCAAGTAACATCAAGTTCAATCAGTGTATTGTCTTCTGTTCCATCAACAACCAAGACATTAGTGACACAGTCAGTGTCCAAACAATCAGTCAGTGTAGCAGCACCAAGCTCTTTGTCGCTTACACAGCTCCCAAGTACGGCTTTTGTAACAATATTTACAACCCCAACATTTGATGCAACCACTGTCGTGTCTTCGGTTCCGTCAGAGGAATCAAGGAACTTTTCGTCGACGATATCAACAACAAGTTGTGTGTGTACCTCACAATCTCAAACTAGAACACTGGTCACCGTACCCATTGACGTAACACCAAATCCGTCAAGCGTCCTGACTTCAGTTTCATCATCATCTCAAGTATCAGCAAATGTTTCTTCTTCACTATTGAAACAATCAGCAACGAGTTGTGTGTGTGTTTCACAATCACAAAGTACCTCAAGTACGACAGCATTCCTTAACGTAACACCAAATTCCTCCGTTTCATCATCATCTAAAGTATCAGCGAATGCTTCATCCTCGATATCGAAGCAATCAGCAACAGATTCTGTGGCTATCTCACTATCACAGAGTACGGCCAGTGCGACAGCATTCAATCTCGTAACATCAGATTCCTTAAGTGTCCCGCCTTCTGTTTCATCGTCATTTGAGGTATTAACTAGTGTTTCCTCTTTGATATCGAGGCCATCACGAATACGTTTTGTGACAAGCTCGCTATCACAAACTACGGCAAATGCGACCGCATCCCTTGGCTTAAAACCAAATTCAACCAGTATCCCGCCTTCTGTTTCATCATCACCTGAGGTATCAGTGAATGCTTCATATTCGATATCGACACCACCATCAACAACAAGGTCTTTTGCTCTCTCACTATCGCAAAGTAAGGCTAGTGCCACAGCATCCCTTGGCGTAACACCAAATTCAACCAGTATCCTGCCTTCTGTTTCATCATCACCTGAGGTATCAGTGAATGCTTCATATTCGATATCGACACCACCATCAACAACAAGGTCTTTTCCTCTCTCACTATCGCAAAGTAAGGCTAGTGCCACAGCATCCCTTGGCGTAACACCAAATTCAACCAGTATCCTTCCTTCTGTTTCATCATCACCTGAGGTATCAGTGAATGCTTCATATTCGATACCGACGCCATCAGCAACAAGTTCAGTCACAATCTCACTGCTATCAGCATCCCTTGGCTTAAAAACAAATTCGACCAGTATCTCGCCTTCAGTTTCATCATCACCTGAGGTATCAGCGAATGTTTCGTCTTCGAAATCGACACCACCATCAACAACTTCTTTTGCTCTCTCACTATCGCAAAGTAAGGCTAGTGCCACAGCATCCCTTGGCTTAAAACCAAATTCGACCAGTATCCTGCCTTCTGTTTCATCATCATCTCAGGTATCAGGGAATGTTTCATATTCGATATCGACGACATCAGCAACAAGTTCAGTCACAATCTCGCTATCACAAACTACAACAAGTGTCACAGCATCCCTTGGGGTAACATCAAATTTGACCAGCATCCTGCCCTCTGCTTCATCATCACCTGAGGTATCAGGGAATGTTTCATCTTCGATATCGACACCGCCATCAACAACAAGTTCTTTTGCTATCTCACTGTCACAAAGTACGGCGAATGTCACTGCATCCCTTGGCTTAAAACCAAATTCGATCACTGTCCTGCCTTCTGTCTCATCATCATCCAAGGTGTCGGTGAATGTTTCATCTTCGATATCGACGCCATCAGCAACAAGTTCTTTTGCTATCTCACTATCGCAAAGTAAGGCAACACAAACTACAACAAGTGCCACAACATCCCTTGGCATAACACGAAATTCAACCAGTATTCCGCCTTCTGTTTCATCATCGCCTGAGGTATCAACGAATGTTTCACATTCGATATCGACGCCATCAGCAACAAGTTCAGTCACAATGTCACTATCACAAACTACAACAAGCGCCACAGCATCCCTTGGCATCACATCAAATTCGACCAGTATCCTGCCTTCTGTTTCATCATCACCAGAGGTATCAGGGAATGTTTCATCTTCGATATCGACACCACCAGCAACAACAAGTGCTTTTGCTCTCTCGCTATCGCAAAGTAAGGCTAGTGCCACAGCTTCCCTTGGCTTAAAACCAAATTCGACCAGTTTCCCGCCTTCCGTTTCATCATCATCTGAGGTATCAGCAAATGTTTCATATTCGATATCGACGTCATCAGCAACAAGTTCAGTCACAATCTCACTATCACAAACTACAACAAGTGCCACAGCATCACTTGGCGTAACATCAAATTTCACCAGTATCCTGCCCTATGCTTCCTCATCACCTGAGGTATCAGGGAATGTTTCATCTTCGATGTCGACGCCTTCAGCAACAAGTTCTTTTGCTATCTCAGTATCACAAAGTAAGGCCAGTGCGACAGCATCCCTTGGCGTAACACCAGATTCGACCAGTATCAGGCCTTCTGTTTCATCATCGTCTCAGGTATCAGCGAATGTTTCAAATTCGATATCGACGCCATCAGCATCTTCATCTTCGATATCGAAACAATCAGTAACAAGTTGTGTGTGTGTTTCTGAATCCCAAACTACGATCCTTGTACCTGTATCTGATGGCTTTATACCAACTTTGGCAAGTGTCCTGCCTTCACTTCTATCATCTTCACTTACATCATATTCATCATCCTCTAAGATATTAGCGAGATTTTCGACTTTGACAGCGACACCAAGTACGGCAAGTCCAACAGCATCCGTTGGCGTAACGCTAAATTTAACCAACATCTTGACTTCAGTTTCATCGTCATCTGAGGCATTACCGAATGT
The DNA here is from genome assembly GCA_964020085.1 of Micromussa lordhowensis. Classification (NCBI taxonomy): domain Eukaryota; kingdom Metazoa; phylum Cnidaria; class Anthozoa; order Scleractinia; family Lobophylliidae; genus Micromussa; species Micromussa lordhowensis. Next base: position 3,984,869 of record OZ026605.1, read on the forward strand.
TTCATATTCGATATCGAAACAATCAGTAACAAGTTGTGTCTGTACTCCACAATCCCAAAGTACGATCAGTGCGCCAGCTTCCGTTGGCCTAACGTCAGATTCGTCAAGTGTCCCGCCTCTTGTTACATCAGCAACAAGTTCTTTTGCTGTCTCATTATCACAAAGTACGGCCAGTTTGACAGCATCCCTTGGCGTAACACCAAATTCGTCCAGTGTGGCGCTTTCTGTTTCATCACCAGCAGTATCAGCGAATGTTTCATCTTTGATATCTTTGTCATCAGCAACAAGTTCTTTTGCTGTCTCATTAACACAAAGTACGGCCAGTTTGACAGCATCCCTTGGCGTAACACCAAATTCGTCCAGCGTGGTGCTTTCTGTTTCATCACCAGCGGTATCAGGGAATGTTTCATCTTTGATATCTTTGCCATCAGCAACAAGTTCTTTTGCTATCTCACTATCGCAAAGTACAGCAAGTGCGATAGCATCCTTTGGCATAACACCAAATTCGTCCAGCGTGGTGCTTTCTGTCTCATCACCAGCAGTATCAGCGAATGTTTCATCTTTGATATCTGCGCCATCAGCAACAAGTTCTTTTGCTATCTCACAATCACAAAGTACAGCAAGTGTGACAGCATCCCTTGGCGTAACAGCAAATTCGACCAGTATCAGGCCTTCTGTTTCTTCATTATCTCAGGTATCAGCGAATGTTTCATATTCGATATCGACGCCATCAGCATCTTCATCTTCGATATCGAAACAATCAGTAACCAGTTGTGTGTGTGTTTCTGAATCCCAAACTACGATCCTTGTACCTGAATCTGATGGCTTTACACCAACTTTGGCAAGTGTCCTGCCTTCACTTCTATCATCTTCACTTACATCATATTCATCATCCTCTGAGATATTAGCGAGATTTTCGACTTTGACAGCGACACCAAGTACGGCAAGTCCAACAGCATCCGTTGGCGTAACGCTAAATTTAACCAACATCTTGACTTCAGTTTCATCGTCATCTGAGGCATTACCGAATGTTTCATATTCGATATCGAAACAATCAGTAACAAGTTGTGTCTGTACTCCACAATCCCAAAGTACGATCAGTGCGCCAGCTTCCGTTGGCCTAACGTCAGATTCGTCAAGTGTCCTGCCTCTTGTTACATCAGCAACAAGTTCTTTTGCTGTCTCATTATCACAAAGTACGGCCAGTTTGACAGCATCCCTTGGCGTAACACCAAATTCGTCCAGCGTGGTGCTTTCTGTTTCATCAGCAGCAGTATCAGCAAATGTTTCATCTTTGATATCTGCGCCATCCGTAACAAGTTCTTTTGCTATTTCACAATCACAAAGTACAGCAAGTGCGACAGCATCCCTTGGCGTAACACCAAATTCGTCCAGCGTGGTGCTTTCTGTTTCATCACCAGCAGTATCAGCGAATGTTTCATCTTTGATATCTTTGCCATTAGCAACAAGTTCTTTTGCTATCTCACTATCGCAAAGTACAGCAAGTGCGATAGCATCCCTTGAGATAACACCAAATTCGTCCAGCGTGGTGCTTTCTGTTTCATCACCAGCAGTATCAGCGAATGTTTCATCTTTGATATCTGCGCCATCAGCAACAAGTTCTTTTGGTATTTCACAATCACAAAGTACAGCAACTTCGACAACATCCCTTGGCATAACACCAAATTCGTCCAGCGTGGTGCTTTCTGTTTCATCACCAGCAGTATCAGCGAATGTTTCATCTTTGATATCTGCGCCATCAGCAACAAGTTCTTTTGCTATCTCTGTATCACAAAGTAAGGCACGTGCGACAGCATCCCTTGGCGTAACACCAAATTCAACCAGTTTCCTGCCTTCTGTTTCATCGTCATCTGAGGTGTCTCTGAATGTTTCATCTTCGATATCTTTACCATCAGCAACAAGTTCTTTTGCTATCTCACAATCGCAAAGTACAGCACCTTCGTCAGCATCCCTTGGCATAACACCAAATTCGTCCAGCGTGGTGCTTTCTGTTTCATCACCAGCGGTATCAGCGAATGTTTCATCTTTGATATCTTTGCCATCAGCAACAAGTTCTTTTGCTATCTCTGTATCACAAAGTACTGCCAGTTTGACAGCATCCCTTGGCGTAACACCAAATTTGTCCAGTGTGGTGCTTTCTGTTTCATCACCAGCAGTATCAGCGAATGTTTCATCTTTGATATCTTTGCCATCAGCAACAAGTTCTTTTGCTATCTCACTATCGCAAAGTAAGGCTAGTGCCACAGCATCCCTTGGCTTAAAGCCAAATTCAACCAGTATCCTGCCTTCTGTTTCATTATCATCATCTGACGTATTGGCGAATGTTTCATCCTTAATATCGGCGCTATCACAAAGTACGATTAATGAGACAGCATCTATTAGCGTAGCACCAATTTCGACCACTGTCCTGCCTCCTGTTTCATTATCATCTAAGGCATCAGCGAATGTTTCATCGTCGATATCGGCGCCATCAGCAATAAGTTCTTTTGCTGTCTCACTATCACAAAGTACAGTGAGCGCGACAGCATCGGTTAGCGCCACACCAAATTCGACCAGTGTCCTGCCTTCTGTTTCATCATTTTCTGAAGCAATAGCAAGTGTTTCATCTTTAATATCGACTCCATCAGCAACAAGTCTTGTGGCTATCTCGCTATCACAAAGTACAGTGAGTGCAACAGCATCCGATGGCGTAACACCAAATTTGACCAGTGTCCTGCCCTCTATTTCATCTTCATCTGCGATATTAATGAGTGTTTCCTCTTTGATATCGAGAAAATCGGCAACAAGCTCTTTGGCCGTTATACCATCACAAAGTACGGCAAGTGCCACAGCATCCAATGTCGTCACACGAGATTCGTCCAGTGTGTTGCCTTCTATTTTATCATCATTTAAAGTATTAGTGAGTGTTTCCACTTCGACGTTGAGAAAATCAGCAACAAGTTCTGTGGCTATCTCACTATCCCAAAGTACGATTAATGCGACAATATCTATTGGCGTAGCACCAATTTCGACCACTGTCCTGCCTTCTGTTTCATTATCATCTGAGGTGTCAGCGAACGTTTCATCTTCGATGTCTGCGCCATCAGCAACAAGTTCTTTTGCTATCTCACTATCGCAAAGTACGGCAAGTGCCACAGCCTCCGTTGGCGTAACACCAAATTCGACCAGTGTCCTGCCTTCTGTTTCATCATCATCTAAACTATTGGCAAATGTTTCATCTTTAATATCGAGGCCATTAGCAACAAGTTCTGTGTCAATCTTGCTATCACAAATTACAGTGAGTGCAACAGCATCGGATGGCGTAACACCAAGTTCGACCAGTGTCTTGTCCTTTGTTTCACCTTCGTCTGCGATATTAATGAGTGTTTCCTCTTTGATATTAACAAAATCAGCAACAAGCTCTTTGGCCATCATACCATCACTATCACAAAGTACGGCAAGGTCCACATCATCCGTTGGGGTCACATCAGATTCCTCCAGTGTGTTTCCTTCTATTTTATCATCATCTGAAGTATCAGTGCCTGTTTCCACTTCGACATTGAGAGAATCGGCAACAAGTTCTGTGGCAATCTCGCCATCCCAAACAGGTACGGTCAGTGGGACAGCATCCGTCGTTATCGTAACACCAGGTTCTTCCAGTATCCCTCCTTCTGTTTCATCAAGTTCTCTTCCTATTTTACAATCCCAAAGTACGACCACTTCTTTAACAGGAGATTCAACAAGTGTACATTTTGTTGTTTCATCGTTATCTGAAGCATCACCAAGCGTTTCTACCCCGTCCACTATTTCATCGTCTAAGGAACTTGTGAGTGTGTCATTTTCTATACTGGAACCATCAAGGAGTGTAGAATCAACAAGTTCTTCGGCTTTGTCTTCTAGCTCAACGCAAGCTTTAAGTAGTATACTGTTTACTACATCATCTTTGTCAAGGGAAACTGTCAGCTTTTCAGCTAGTGTGTCGCCAAAGCCGTCCACTGTGAAAGAGACATTACTTGCTTCGTCTACAGTAATAATCCCTACTACTCCAGATCCAGGAACGATGAAGAGATTTATAGTTAACATGACTATAAAAAATCGAGTTTATGACAGAAATTTTGAAGACAAAGAAAGCACTAAATTCAAAACATTTTCAAAAGAAGTCGAAGATTCTGTTAAAACAGCCCTTCAAGAGGTTGAAGGCTTTGTCTACTCTAACGTGGAACGATTTAGTGAAGGTAACAATATTGACTGCCAAATGACAGTCTTCGTAAAGAAAACGTTTTCTGTTACGGAAGAAAAGATTCGAGGAGCACTAAGAAGCAAAATAGGTGACTTGGAGATAACAAATGTAATTGTTGTGGACACAGAGAAATCATCGACCTTGGCACCTACGGAACCACCCACTTCAGAGGAAGAGATTGTTTTTGAAGTAACTGTTACAATACCAGATGAAACCTTTACAGAAGAGCTCAGTGACACCACGAGCCCAAAATTCCAGGAGTTGGCTGAGCAGTTAACTACGATACTGACTGCCATCTTTAAAGATAAAGTTACAAAGTTTCTTCGCATAGAGATCACTAGCTTCAGCCGGGGCAGTATTATATGCAAATTTAATATTGTCACAGAGCAAGGTTCTACTACATCAGAGGAGGACATAGGAGACGTATTGACCGAGGCAACCAATAATGATGAGACAGGGAGTTTCACTTTTACTAACATTACGGTTAAGAAAAAGGTGGCCTCTGAAGAGCCACGGACTGGAGATAAAGAGACAACGTTCCCCGATTGGGTAATTGTTGTGATTGCTGTACTGGCAGTAGTGGTGTTGCTTATAATCCTCATGATTTATTTGGTAAGAGACTCTTATTTTACTAGGGGCTTCGTATAAGGAGAAAACTGATCATGCTTACGCCACGGAATTAGATGAGAAATCCCCTTGAATGCAATTGAATGAATGCCGCACCCCTTTCCTCCCTATCCTATCCCCTTGAGGAATGGCATACCGTTAGAGGGGGTGGGTGGGGTGGAAAAGATCAGCAAGTTTTCAAGTAATATATCAAACACGAGCGACAGTGTTTCATCGGGATATCCAAACACCGAGAAGAGAGTTGAAAATACGACGCGCAGCGGAGTATTTTTGACGAAATTCGAGGTGTTTGGATAGCCGATGAAACGCTGTCTCGAGTGCTTGATATATCTTCTCAATCGAAGCAAAAACTAAGGAGAAAATCGAGAGGTAAAATCGTCAAAATCTATGCTAATTAAGACCGGGTACCAAAACCTCCTTCACGGTTGTGATTTTCTTTGTTTTAGCTTGATGAATTATTAATGAGTTTGAGAAGACTTTTGCAATGATTTGTAAATAAGCGAAACCTGTATCTGTGATTTCGTCTCGGTGGACGGCGAACGCTTCTCTTAACTCACCGAAGAGTTAAATAACTATTTACTTACCAGAGTCGCTGGATGAGTCTTTTCTCAGTATATATGATGTAGTTCTGCCATGTACGGGTCATTCTTTTATTACCCAAAATTACATTTAACATTCTATTTTTTTCTCACAATATCAACACATTGCTCTACAGACAGGTGGTAGGAAAAGAGAAAATTATGAATTCTCTGTGAAGAAAATAACGTCCTGTTGCATAAGCATACAACGTACATAACAAAAAATAAACATAGCATTTAGGAATGTCAATTTATTTTCTGTAGATTTGTAGAAGACGCCGAATCCATCACCAATCTTTGGACTTTTTGGACCCATACACAAACTATGGTATTGCATTAGAGGATTTTCACGAAAGAAAGCTGACCGTAAGCGAACCGGGAAACGTGGAAAACGGAATAAAGTAGAAGGTAACAATAAGTTTTTGTCAAGCTCTTTTCCGACTCACTTTGTAGCAGTGGGAATGGAAAATGATGTACAGTCTATCAATCAATATTCAGTAGATAAGGTCACCAACATTTAGTCTAGTGTACCATCCAGCTCTGATGGACACTTAAAAGTCTGACGAGATTTGCTACATCATGGATTGCCATTCATTGGAGGTCGAAGCACACAGGTCGCAGGTATCCGAATCAGTTCCGTTGCACTGATCTCATATAAGGTGGGAGTGGATGCATCTCTCGTGCATTGTAGGTTAATTTTTATGAAAAGGGAGGAACAAAAGTTCAAACTGACTGCATTTTAGATTGTTTGAAACCTGCAAGAGATAATAAGGGAAAAAACACTCAAGGAAGTGACGCCTTGATGATCCTTCTAGTATCTCGCCTGATTTTTGGATCAAACCGTCACACAACACCTTATTTCCAACAATTTATTTATTTTTTCTCTCATTTCAGGTGGTATAAGAATGTTACCCATCAAGAAATACAAGTTTATATTCCATATGAAAATAAAACGAGAACTGAATAATCAAGTCATTGCACAGTAATGTAAAGACTGCTAGATAACATATGTATTACATAAACATAATTTGATGTACATGCGTTTTTATTTCATAAGGAAACGAAACAGATGTGAAATGTTTATGCCCAGGGGTCTATACGAATGGATACACATTTTGCCTTAAATTGCCAACCTGAAGAGAGGCAATAATTGGAACAATTTTATGGAAAAAGAATTTATTTTGGTTCGTACGTGAAATCGTGCTGACATGTTACATATAACCCATAATGAGAAACCTCGTCTTTTGTTATCTAAGGTATCATATAAAAGTTATTTTTGATACGTACGCAGATTTTTATGGATTTTTTATGGTTTGAATTTTACTGTTCCGTACAATTTCTCGAGAAGTGCAATAACATTGAGTATTTAAAGTAACTGAACATAAAAAATATACCATACATCCAAGTATTACACAAACATTATAAACAATTGTTGGATGCAATTTTTGTGATATTCGGAATAATCATACAATTTCCTCGATTGTGATTGGTTTAAAAAACTCCTATTTTCCACTAATTCACTTGGACAGTTTGTTATCGGACAGTTTGTTATCGGACAGTTCAATAAGCCAATCACATTCAAAGTTGTAGTTTAAATCAATCAATCTCAATTTCAGAGTGACATAAAACAATTTACTTCTCCTTTGTCAGTATTTGAATGCAAATTTTCCATTTCTTTCATAACTTGGCTATTCTTCTTTTCTCGGAAATTGTAATTTTTATGATTAATTGGTAATAAGACTTTGTCCAATTCGGTCTGTAATCATACTCGTGATGAACAAATCGGACTCCCGCTGCGCGGTCGTCCGATTTTGTTATCACTTGTATGATTACAGACCGAATTGGACTCCACTCAGTCATATTACCATTACTAATTAAGGTCTTGGTAAATGTTATCAGCCGAAGCGGAAGGCTGAGGCTGATAACACTTACTGAGACCTTGATTATTCCGGATATCACAAAAACCGAATCTAATAGTTGTTTTATTATACATTGTTTTAAAGAAAATAAGGACAAACGAAGAAGCGATTTAAGAAGCGGTTCGACCATCCATGCCATTGCTCTTGGAAATCATGCATTACGTGCGCAACCTACAGGTTATTCACTAATTTGCTAGCAGATTCGTGAATAATCTCTAGGTTGCACTGTTCCCCAGAATGAACTGCGGGCTTATGGCCAATGAGAAGACAGATGGTGGCTACAATTTATAATAAAAGCGCCTATTGCAAGATCATAGTCCAGCTAAAACTACAAAATAATAAATCAAACCGTCTTATTATTTGTTTATTCCGCTGTGTAAAGAATATTACATTTGTCCGTGCTCTATGAAAGTATACAAAACGGAAAACACTACTTTCAAGCTAGGTGTACAAAGTTTACAATATTGTTTGTTCTCTTTATAACGTAAGAATCATTTCATAAAATAGGTGTTAATTTTAATACATACAATACAATTTAAACACAAAATATAATCCTGGACCGTATGTAGGAATCACTCAGGAAGTTAAAAGAGGAGTCAAGGACTCGTGTTGGAAAAAACAACTGAACACTTTTGGTAATATCCTCACGAACATGCTCTTTATAACAGTGCAAGGACGATTTCTTTCAGTAAATTAAGTATGTGTTGCCATAAGTTAGTAGAGAAATGATTTATGTATGTTTTGCCATAAGGTAGTAAAGAAATGATTTATGTATGTTTCGCCATAAGGTAGTAAATAAATTATTTATGTAAACGTTTTGAGCTATTTTTAGACAAGTGCAGAGCTTTATCACACTGCAATCCAGAAACTGTTCGAAGAAAAGCTCGTCCTGTATTAGCTTTTAGTAAATTCTCAGCTCCGACTATTGCATTTCTAGCTTTTTGATTGGCTAATAAACTCCGACTATGAGCCAATAGTCGGAGTTTCACGTCATATGGAAAACAGTGCGCCAAGTTTAAAAATTTTCCGCACGAAGTTTTCAACTTCAGCCCTCTATAATGGACGAAATAAAAATCGGCGGCAAAACCCGGTTTGAGAATATACTAAAACAATTATTCTATTCGCCCTAGTTGGATATGAAGTGATTATAACCAACTCGCGCTACGCGCTCGTTGGTTATTTTATCACTTCATATCCAACTCGGGCTCATGGAATAATTGTTATATATTTACTACATCGTGGATGCACATACGTCATAGCATAGTGTAGCTAAATCCTTGTTATTTGTTTATGCCGCTGTGCACAGAATATTATATTTGTCCGTGCTTTACGAAAGTTTACAAAACGCAAAACTCTACGTGCAAGCTAAACGTGCAAAGTGTACTACATCACTCGTTTGTTCTTTATATAAAATGAGTGTTATTTCGTAGGCCCCGTCTCACAGTACTGGTGTGGGACGTTAAAGAACCCACGCACTGTTCGGAAAGAGTAGGGGACGATGTCCCCGGTGTGATGGCTTATCACTTATTCTGACCTGGGGGCACCGGTATATCATACTGTACTTTCTCATGAAAATTGTGAACTGCGTGGAGCAGTCTGGCAAAGTCCCCCACAAAGTGTTGTAAAGCGCATTTGATTATATCTATATAGATAAATGCGCTATATAAATAGGAAATTTATCTTTATCTTTATACAAAAATGTGTTCATTTTAAAGCATATAATACAATTTACAAAACGTATGTAGAAAACATTCAGGAAGTCAATGGAGGGCGGCCATGGTATTTTGAGTTATTTTGGCCATGTTCAAAATTACATTTAAGTTGAAGGGAAAGCTGAAAATAATAGTTTACTAAGATAGAAAAACACTTAAGAGATAACAATAAACCATAAAGGAACGAGGATGGTTAAGGATGGAGAGAATTAACACGGATTGCAAACGACGAACTTGAAAAATTTAGATCAGACGCGAAAACCGTGACGCAGCTCTTTCAAGAGGACTCATTCTCGACCCCCGAGCTATTCTCGTTTGCGCATGACGGACGGCGAGAATCCTTCGCGCGCGATCTAGAAAGCGAAGGGTCTGGGGTCGAGAATGAAGAGGACTCAACGACACATGTAAGAAAACACTGACAACTTCTGGGCCGGGTTGTTCAAAGCCCGATTAAGCTAACCCAGGGTTAGCGAGAAATTTGATTTCAGTTTTACAACTTTTCGGGGAGGTTTTCTGTTTATATTGTTTGGCCTTCTCTTTTGAATTTGAATAATCTCAAACTAAACAAAAAATAGGAAGCGAAAAACATTTTTATACAAGAAAAATCAATGCTTCGGTTAACTTTTAATCCTGGGTTAGTGTTAACCGGCTTTCAAACAACCCGGCCCTGGTCATATCCTCACGTGCTTTCTATAACAGTACAAAGCACGATTGAGACGGTTTTTCAAGTACGTTTCGCCATAATGAAAAAGAAATGATTTATGTAAACATCAATTTTGCACTATTTTTAGCCATGTGATGTCAGCTTTATCGCACCACAATCCAAAACTTAAATGATTGAAGAAAAGCTCGTCCTATATTCCCCTAGTAGACGTCGAGCCTTGCTACTTCAGGAAAATCTGAATGTATCTGTTTGCCGCTTGAAACTGACTGAACTTTTAGGCTTTTAACCATAGGACAAAAGGATAACAACTCCTTTAATGATTAAACAAGAAATATGGTTACTTCAAAGGCAAATAAAACCTAACTTTGGATAATCTTGCAACACTCTATATTCATGGAAAAATGTTGTAACTTTCACACACAAACCTGAGCTTCAATTGTTTGTTGTTGGTTTTTTTATTTACAATTATCCAGTTATTTACCTACATGTATCCTTGGCAACAGACATTTGCTTGAAAGATATTTTTTTAAAATACAATACAATTGAAAGCCTGTTGCAAGTACAAAAACGATTCAAAATATTTGCAGTTATGCAATGTAAATAACATACAATGCCTAGGTTTCATGGCATATTTACATTCCACACCCCATTGTTAGCTTAAAGGAGCTGTGTCACGGTTAAACGGTTCGAAAAATTTAGCCTAAATTTTTCAATATTGTTGTTTGTAATCCGTGTCAATCTTCTCCATCCTTAACCATCCTTGTTCCTTTATGGCTTATTATTATCTCTTTAGTGTTTTCCTATCTTTCTAAAGCATTATTTTCGGGTTTCCTTCACTTTAAAGGTAATTTTGTCGATAGTAGAAATAACTCCAAATACCGTGACGTAGCCCCTTTAATTAATACCCATTTGTGTCCTTGGAGTGTGTAATGTACATGAAATCAAAGGGCCTTCTTGACAACGTTAGAGATTCCACTTTTTGGTCTGCCTGACTTGGCTCTAGGTGCCGGGCTGTTAAGTAAATCAAAAAATTAGTTTGAACATCATTCCCTTGGGCTAAAGAACCATCTTCACACATTACAAGCCAACAATGCAAGACAGTAATGATGAGAAAGATCTTTCAAGTGAGATCAAATGCTTACTGAGATAGAATTAAATTTCTTAATATGACAAGCAAACTCTGTCAAATGAATGTACCTGCTTAGTTCCTGATCTGTCTCCTCCATAATGGCTGATTTATCAGGTAATGTGGCTGAAATCAACAAAACGTCGAACAGATGGAAGGAAAAAATTAATAAAGTTCTACTAAATACAATTTAGAACGTTTTTAGGTCACAACAGGTACCAATTTTTCTTAAATATTTTCTCCAAATGTACATGATCTTGGCCAGCCGGCAGGCTTGCCACAAGTGAAGCCTTGGAGCCAAGGCTGGCTCATAGCTGCCGGAGCTCATCCCGGTTTCTGTAGCATGAAGCGGCTAGAAGTATTTTTACTTCCCCTGGACGGGATGCTAGTCCATCGCAAGTCACTCCCCCACAACTTTGTTAGGTTTCCCCAACAAATAGCAGGTACCCATTTATACACCTGAGTGGAGAGAGGCACTGTGAGAGTCAAGTGTCTTGCCCAAGAACACAACAAACTGTCCCCGGCCTGGGCTCGAACCCGGACCGCTCGCTCCGGAGTCGAGCGCACTAACCATGAGGCCAGCTGGTTGTATGATACAGCTAGAACAGGCAGCCTGGCCAACAGCCTGCAAACTGCCAAACAAAAACATGGGCCAAATTTTTCCACAAAATTCCTTTCCTTCGCAATTGACTAAAATTGGCAGACTGTATTGTTCAGAAATGATGAATATGGAATTTCTGTTAACAGCCTCACATTGTTGCAAAACAAACAGTGGAAAGTTTGTCTTCAAAGTTTTCACAAGTGGTATTTTTTCCACTTACCAATACTATCATTAACTCCAGCGTGTTTTGCTAAGCCAATGAGAAATCCATAGAACGTAACCCTTTCCACAGTTGATAAGAGGTCCTTAATGGCATCTACTGGTGGACAGCTGAAACAAAAATCGATTTTAAAAAATTAGTTAAGCCCTAGCTATTTTCCGATTTTACACTTTCTTACAGGAGAAAGAAAAAAAACCTAATTTGGTAATTAAAACCAGATACCTTGTTCCACTTGCAAACAACACAAATTTAATTATATTGTTGGAAATGCAAGAAAATATCCGTAGTTCTCTCTAGTTCTTAAACTGTTGGGTTTTTTTTTTTCAAAAGAAGGTATGCTAAAGATTTAATTGTCCTAAGTGAGAACATTTTAGTTTGTGTTCCAATTAAAATCACAAGAGAAAAGACCAATTACTGGACATCTACAATGTAAGTGATAACATTTTACAGAACACTGGAAAAACACATCTCCAAATGCGAAAAGGTATAGGTGATGCAACAAGAAGGTACCTATAAGAGCCACCACTTGCATGTATGATTTGCAGAATAGCCTCTAGAAAGGAATGAACCTCGACACCATCACCAGAATTAGCCTGAGCTGCATCAGCCCCAGCCTGAGGCGGCAGCGGCACAGACTTGTGCTGGGTTGGTCTCGTTAGTGTTGGTAAGGCCACTATTATCTGACCAGGTCTGTAAGTACCGGATACAAGGGCTTGGTAGGTGCTATGGAGTTTGTCTATAAACTCTGCAAACAAATTTATTTATAGAATATGTCATTGGAGTTCAGGGTTAAGTATTGTGAAGCAGCCTACTGTGGTCTTCTCAGAAATTTAGAAAAGTCAGGGGTAGATGCCTTTCATTCAAAAACGTAGAGTAGAAAATATATGCCTAAGAACAGCTGATAGGCAAATTTACATATACCTAATAAAATTCTAACTTGGCTTCGAAGCTTAGGGGAATGAATCAAAACAAATCACATTGATGTTGAGGGATGAATAATAAACTTCTTTAATTGTTTTACTCTCTATTTAAAGCCTCGGACCCAAGCAAGAATTTAAACATATTGAGAATGGCCTATTTTAGAACCACCTCAATAACGTGGCCATCTCTTCTCAGCCAATTAATGAAAGAAGTTCAGTCTACTCAGTTTATGATCTGAAAACCTTTTTAATTGATCCACCTTCTTTTAATGGAGCCAAGGGACATCTTTTGGCGATCAGGACAGGAAAAAAGTTTTGAAATCCACTTGCCCAGTTGGCCAGCTCATTTCAGTTTTCAGTTGCCTCCACTAAAATATTACTTACCGATACGCATGCGACAAATGCAACCAAAGTATGCCCAGATTTTAAATTAATTCATGCTTTCAACTGATTGTTTCGTTCATCTTGCAGTCCTACGTTTTGAAATTGTTTTTGATTGGAAATTATCACTGACAGGGACTACTGTGGCTAATTTCACTTACCCACTGGACCAGTAAACTCCATTTTCGCTTGCCTGAGAGCAAAATTTACTTGCCCCGGGCAATTGGACCTGGTTTTTTTGCCCTGGAGTTCTGCCAACCTTCATTCATTTTTATTTTAACTAGGGATCATGCTAGGGATCATGCTAGAGATCATAAATATGTTCAAACAATTCATTTCAAAAATGACACATTGTGAAAAAATGAATTCTTAAAATTAATGTCACTAAGAGCACATATGCTGCTGTTTAAATAATTGTGGTATGGTTTAAGGAAACTTCTAGTTGACCTAAAAATCAATTGTTCTATCTTACCCTCATAAAAGAGCTGTGTCTGGAAAGCATAAAGAAAATCAGGAAATGACATCAAACAGTCCATAGCATCTTCCAACAAAATAATCCTGAAAATTTGACATAATTTATGGCATTATGGTGTAGTTATGAAATGGTCGCAAGTGAAGTTAGGAAGTAATTTTGTGACCCTTTGAATAATTTTGACAAATAAATGTGAAATTATTTCCTGTTACCTATAAATATACAGTATATAGCATTATGAAAGGCCAGGCAACTCAGTTACAAACTAGCCTCTCTTTCTGAGGTTCTTTTCAAGGTTCACTGGGTTTTAACATCCTCTCCGCTCTTCAGACATTATATATTAATAATATAATAATAAATTAATATTTTAAGAGGAGGCCTCCAATCACCTAGATGTGGCTTTCAGGAGTGTCCTTGAAAAAAAAATTTAGGTTCAAAATACAGTCAACTCTCGCCTTGCGGACACCCCGCTATTACGGACGCTCGCTATTACGGACAAATTTCAGATCCCCGGCGAAAGCTATAGAGGTTTGACTGAAAACAACTCCCGCTATTACGGACTCTCGCTATTACGGAATTACGGACACTTTTGTGGTACCAACATAACAATTTTATTGTTTTCACTCTCGATGAAGCGGACACTAAAAAGTTCTCATGTAACATCATTACGTAAAATGGCAGTCTGTTCTTCTTCATTTGTCAACGCACACTTCAAAATAGTCTGGAAAGTTTATTTTCTCGTTCGGCCGGTCAGACTTTTGTCATGTAGACTTTTTGGTTTCTTTACTTCAGCTTGCGCCTTTTCCTTTTAGGCTCTTCAGTCGCTAAGCCCTCGTCCTCCTTTCTCAACGACTTTCTGGCACTCTCGCTGCTGTTGATCAACACGTCCAGTCTTTCAAGATATGCTTGGTCACCATACAATTCATAAATGACTGGAATCTCAAGCCCTAGACCGCCACCTCTGTTAATCCTCTTCCCGCAGATTATAGACAACCCTCTGTGGTTGTCCCTTTTCAGAAAGCACGACACAATTTTCGACAGCCCCAATGTGTCCTACAATGCGTCCATTTTCTTCTGGTATAGTGTATATTAACTCAGCACCCTTTAATGGCACTTTTATTTCCGTACCCCGCTATTACGGACTCTCGCTATTACGGACACTAAACGCCGGTCCCGAGGGTGTCCGTTATAACGAGAGTTGACTGTACACCTAAAAAAAAAAAAAAAAAATACACCTTATATGTCTAAAACACAGGATGGTAATAAAACCTAAAAAGTTGAGACTACAACTAAGGTTTAAAACTTGAACTAAGATTAAAACACTACTACTAACTCAGGTTAAAACATTTGAACAAAATATTATCCCATTGCAATAACATACATGCAACTTAATATAACTGTTATTATTATACATCAGACTCACTATGAAAAATCTGATTGGTCGAGGGCATTCAATCAATTCACAATAACTTGACATGATAAATGCAATATCTGCTGCAGATAATGCATTTATCATGTCAAGTTCAACGTCTGCCTGGTTACTAAGCCCCTTGGAGTGTTCTCCTCAGAAACAAAATGGCTGAACGCTTCGCTTCTGTTTCTGAGTATGAATTATGTGAAAAATGTATAATAAAACAATTACTGAATTTGGTTTTCGCATGATATCATGAATTATCAAAACCCCATGTCTGTGTTATCTGCCGAAGCCGAAGGCTGAGGCAGATAACACAGACCTCGGTTTTGATAATTCATGATATCATGCGAAAACCAAATTCAGTAATTGTTTAGTAGCTTTCCACCTTATCATATCATGTGATTCATGATAGTCATCATTTCTTATCTATAATGGAATAATATTATTTTCAAGACTGAATTAAGTTTTGCAGTCAAGTGCCTGGGTATTTAATTAGGAACATTCTTTAGTTTCAAATGGAAAATTACAAAAGTATCCGATCAAAGGCAAGCAGACAGGTAACTAGAATAATAAAACACTGACCAAACAAGGGATATACAGCCTAACATTGAAAAAAAAACCTGTAAGCTGATCAGTAATTAAAGATTACAAACTTACCTTGCAGTCTTCTGTACAGGCTCAAATGGAAAATCGGGGCACAAAAGGCAGATAAGGGAATGGTATTCTTTTGCAGATAACAAGTCTGTAATTTAGATAAAAATTTACCTCTGTTAGAATTATATTTAATTGCTTCATTGTTTTGGTTATTTAACTGTGAAACAAAATCCTCAGACTATATTTTTAGTTTATGGAAGAGAGGAGGATAGAAGGTATTACTTTTATTAACTTATTACATTCACAGCTAATCCCTTATTTGTTGTACTGTGTGCCTTGATAGATTTGCATTTTACAAATCCTAGAAGGAAAATAATCGTATCATGGAAATACAGGACCACGCTTCACTGAATTACAGATGAATCATTCTACCAAACACAGTAATTTAGCATCATTACTTTATCAAATATTATTAAAGGTATCCACTACAATTTGATTTATTTCAATACCTCCATTCCTTCCTATATGTCTGAAACATTTCCAGAATACTCGAATGAAGGACGCGATGTTGTGTGGTGTTTTTCTGATATAACTGTATTCCCTGAAGAGGGTGTGGTTCCCTTGCACTATACTCCTGAAGCTGTAAATCAACGAAATATGAGATTTAAATTCTCAACCTCGGATAATGCAATTCTAGCTTTCTGATTGGTTCACTAGATCTCGGTTACAAGCCATTATACCTGCGTTTGAACTTATATGGAAATGAATGTGGCAAATGTCGCTCAGCATAAAATTTTCAGCACTTCGTTATGATGCCCGGAAGTCACATCACTTTCCGGTCGTTTCATAGACTTTAATAAAATTTAGCAAGGTTGAGAATTTAATAAAACAATAAGCGCAAATGGAATAATTATTATTCCATTTGCGCTTGTTGCATATGAGATTGGTTAAAGTCATTACTCGGCCCTACGGGCCTCGTTGGCTATTTACCATCTCATATCCAACCCGCGCTCATGGAATAATTGTTAATTATTCTGCATATAAGTCATAACTTAGGAAAGAGGAACAGTACCTTGGTGGGTTGTATCACAAGTTATGCAACTCAACTTGAAGTCCTAGATGGGGTCACTATCCTGTGTTCTTAGGCTTAACAATACCACAGATCTCTTTGCCTGTGTGTAGCTAAGTTGATACCAGTGAACTGTGCAGCAACATGACAAATTATATACATGCATGCCAGGGAACCACCTACAATGAACTACATGTACGATCCCATGCAAGGAGGGTGATAATAAAACTATAATCCTAGTTGTTCATTCTCTGCTTCTGTCAGCGGCCTTGATCAGAGGGTATTTAAAGAAAATCAACAAAAACTGATCCAGAATTTTCTTTTCCTTTTCGCCTGAATGGTCATTTCACACAAGTGAAAACTGTTTAATATCTGGTGATCAGTGACATGCATCCAGCCACAACTGTTTGTACAAACTTACTAGTCACTGAGAAAACGAGCTGGAATAACTCTTGGATTCTCTTCTTTATGTTCTAATAATTGAGCCACTGCATCCTGCAAATTTGAAAACATATACATTATTTACTGAAACTCAGTGAAACACCATATTCAAGTAATTCTTTATAATTTAGGAAGCCTTGAACGTGCCAGTTGTATTTTCAGGAGTGCAAAATCTCCTTCACCCCTAAGGACCTCCTTCTATCACCCTGTCTCCAGATTCCAACATCATCTGACTTCATTTCACTCCATGGGAAGTCCATTCAAAAAGTTTTCTGAGAAAGTTATACTAACTTTTGTGAACTCAACATCCTTTTAAACTATATTCAGATATCTCCACAGGTTTGTATAAAAACTCTAACACCATTGAACTTTCCCTTACCATATAAACCAAATTGAAAGTATAAACAGTGAAGAACCTACAGTACACTTGCAATGCGGCAGCACTTTTCCACGGGTGGCGGGTAGCGGGTGACGGGTTGTATCATTTATAAAAAAAAAGTTTAATACAAAATTTTTCTACCCATTTTTCTAAAATTTACAAAGTAAATAATGGAATGCCATTCATGTCGCCTTCTTAATTTACGAAACGTGTCATAGAATGATCAAAACGTCTTCATCGCAATAACGCATACTGTAAGTAATGCAGTAAAACTTCGAACCTAAAGTAGCTAATGTAATGCTGTTCATGACTCCTTCTTAATTTACGAAACGTGTCATAAAATGATCAACACTTCTTCATCGCAATACCCGCAAAACTTCTAACGCATACTGTAAGTAATGCAATAAAACTTCGAACACAGTGTTTGTTCGATCAATGTTCATGATTCCTTCAAGATTTACATCGTGCGCTCAGTACGATGGGATATACGACTTGCCCGAAAAAAGCCATTATTTTAGTTAATTATTTGCCTGCTGAACGCGCTTATTGAATCGCACATGAAGGAGTTGCTTCATATCGCTCAATTCGTCTCAATTCGTTTCAATTCCGGTTTGATTGACAGATTAGAGACAAGGTCAAGTTCCATCTTGCACATTAAGTCAAATAGCTCTGCGCCAGAGGTTTTTCCCGCGGCTTCGCTTGTGTCTTCGGCCTAAGACACGACAACCCGTCGCCTGCTACCCGCCACCCGTCACCCGCCACCCGTCACCCGCTACCCGCCACCCGTGGAAAAGTGCTGCCACTTGCAATGACAAATGTTATCTAATTATAAAAAAATTATATGATTATATTCTTATGATCTTACCTGAAGATATGTTAAAACATGGAACTTTGCTACAAAAATAAACAAAAGAACTATATCACAGGAATGAAGATCAGTAACTAAGCTCAATATAAATATTACTGTGCATTGTTTTTATCAACCAGGTGTTAGGCTGTCAGAGAGCCTCGAAGATGGACCCACCTAAATATTGCTCAGCAGTCAGAGAGAACCTATCACTTTCTCCAGACATTATATCTGTTAAATCTCCAAATTTCAACAAAAACTATAAAATCCTTTCCGCTTTAATAAAGAAAAATGCGTCTGAAAAACAATACGCGCCAATGTTCCTCCGTCCGCCATGTTGGATTAACGATATAAAAAACAGCGGGTTGGACCTACAAAAATATGCGCATGATCAGAAGCGCAATCTAGAGCCCAGTCGTCGGGAATTTAAGATGGCGGACGAAGCTACGAACTTCGACGAGGAATTTTACAAGAAATTGCTGTTAGAAGAAACTGAAAAGCACAGCAATGTGTCTCTTGATCGTGTTGAATTTGTGCCTAAGCCCGGATATGTTATGAAATTGCGAAACAAAAAAGAAGAAAAAGTGTTTATTAATGTTTGCACTTCGGAAAAAGTTCCTGCAGCTAAAGAAATCAGCGATGAGGAGTTGGTGAAGGTTTTGCAGTCTGTAGATCCCACCAAGTATCGTGTACCTATGAGCCTTGGAGAGCCTCGTGTAGAAGTTGATAATCGTGGTCAAGGTGATTTGTTGTGTTTATATCGTGCTGTACATGTTGTTGTACGTTGGGTATGCATGTTGTTGCTGTAAAAAAGAAACATGTATTTGAGCTAAAGCTTCTGTAATCAGGCTTATTTAGAGGCTTGGAATGTGCAAGAAGCCAAAGATAAAGTATTGAAACTTTCCAAAAAACTTCTTCCACGCCTAGGAAAATTATAAGGAATGTTATGAAGTTCTTCTCTTGAAAAAGTGACTAAAATTGTATCCATTCCAGCTGGTTGCACGCGACAACAGATAATACAGCTAGTCATTGTTTTTCTTAGGACTAGGGGTATTGATTGCGTTCTTTATCTATTGTTTCGTTTGGCCAATTATGAAGAACCTTGTAACGGTGCAGGTTACACTGTATAATAAACCAGCAGTATTTGGCGCATAAATGACCTACTTAGCTTCCTATTGTCCTGGAGATTTGATAACCTTTAAGGGAGATTCAGTCTGTATCCAGGAGACTCTGGGGTACTCTGGAAGAGTTGGCATAGATTTTCACTACCGGTATGTTACTTCTCAGTGCCACTCTCCAGTATCTATACCGTAATGCATACTGGTTTCATTTCAGGTTGCACAGCATATGATGTAGTCATTAATCCAACAGTTTACAACAAAATACAAAACAGTGAACTCTTCAAACGCTTCTTCCTCACCATTGTTTTTGAGGGACTAGAAAGTAAATATGATATGGAACTAGAAAGAAACTGGACTGTACTCAAGAACAAAAAGTGTATGGGTGTTCTACAACCCCACTTTATAAGAAGCAAAAGTAAACCTGTGATAATGGAAATGGATGATGAAAACAAGTCAACCACAAAAGAAGGTAAGACAGCTTTATGTACTTTATTCCTTTCTTTCACCTGCATTGCAGATGCTATTGCCTGATTTCATACCGTGAAGGACTAGGTACGAGTCTGTAAATTATGGGATTAGCAACTATTGATCCACATAGTCACACCGAGATTCACAAAATCCCCAAGTTTGGTGTTAATCGGGCTAATTTTCACTGAGATAGAGGCATTTAAAAACAAAAAAAATTTACAAAGAAATGTATTAAAATCCGGACAAATCCATACATTTTCCATGATGAAAACAAGTCAACCACAAAAGAAGGTAAGACAGCTTTATGTACTTTTTCCATACATTTTCCATACATTTCATGTTACTTTGTTGGTGAATCCTATCAACAACAGGCAATTTCACTTGTTCCATTTGATCAAGGGAAAATCAAGCATGCTTAGCCCTAACAGGTGTTATGGGTTACAGCCCTTAATGACAGCTCTGGTATTTACAGGGAAATTTCTTTCTGCAAAAAAAGGAAGCTTCTTTTCTGTTGTCAAGAAGGAGCAAATGCCTGATCCATGTTACCTAATCCTGGGCTTTGTTACTAGTATCCATTTTACTCCGTCCTGAACCCAACATTCAATTTTGTGGAAACAGAAAGCTTTAATTTTTAAAATTTAATTTTCTACATTTAACTATCCTGTTTAATCTTCCTGTAGCCATGTCAAACAAAACTAAAAAGATAGAAGAAGTGGACTCTAAATCAGAGGTTGATACACCCCAATATCATATAATAAGGGAGCCACCAGATGGAAGACCGGAATTTCTAGTCATTGAAATTAATCTCCCAGGCATAGTAAGTACATAATGTAATATGATAAATACTTAGAAAAACTCATGAAGTGGCACTAGCTGTCTTCAGTTTCAAAATAATCACCTTGTCCCAAGTCATTGTCTTTATTACATTGTCTTTATTACTGTTTAGCGGAAAAATAAAAGGAACAGTGGAGTATAAATTTAGACACAACTTCAAAACGTAATCGCAATAAACTGAACATTTCTGTTCTCTTTAGTTCATAAGACACTAATGAATAATCAAAGATAAAATACACCTTCATGGCTTTGCATTTAATAATACAAATTTAATATCAAAATTCACTGAAATCTCCTTCCTCTAACCAGAACATCTGTTATGCTGTGATTGGCACATGAGTACCAGCAGTTAATGTTTTAACTGACTATAATTCATTTAATAAATTTTTGCAACTTTCCTTTATTGTTGTGCAGAGATCAACAAAAGATACGACACTAGATGTTGGCGAAGACCGACTAGTCCTCGACGTTAATCCTGACAAGTATCACCTTGATCTTGACTTACCTTTTGATGTCGATAACGAGACTTGTGGTGCTCAGTATAACAGGAAAACAAAGGTAAAGGACTGTTTAGGAGCACATGGTTCCAGTCAGAAGTCTTCTAATTTCAGACATCAATTGAAGTATCCGTTTCAAAACAGGGCCACTTTTGCTCTTGCAGTCACTGATTAGCAATATGTTCCATCTGCAGTTAAGCAGATGCCACACCAAAACCAAATGTTGGGTTTTCCTGTTATTTGATACTTGACCCAATTTTCTCACCTGGTTTTATTTTCTTTTTTTACAGGTTCTCACTTTAACTTTGCCTGTTCTCAAAAGTTGCTGACAAGATGCACATTTTTAAATATGATAATTACCAGTAAATTATTTTTGATATCAAGGAATATTAAGTTAAAACTATACCATTGGTCCGAAAACAAGTCAGACCTGTTTGTAATTAAAATTTGTTTTCCCTCAGATATGTGTTTTCTTGTCATAGGTTTTTTCAAGGTGTATTTTGTTGAAGATGGGCTTATGTGCATTTCTCTCAATGAGTCTTGGCACTGTAAATTGAGTCTGGAATTTTTAACTTATACATATGGGCTATCATCAGATGTCACTGAGAGTTCACTGCAAATTCAGATTCTCACATTTTAACTGGAATGCTTTAGCTGTTTTGATTGTGTATGTTTACTAACCAACAGTGTCACATGATATTAATCCACTGAAAAGAGTCATGAAACAATAAAATATCACTATCTTTTTATTCACTTTCCAGTGAGTATGTACAGTATAAAATATTTCAAGTTCTCAATAAAAAATTGTTGTGCTAACATTGAGTTTTTCTTGATCTTTCTCCTGATAAAATATTTATTTACACTTTCTTATGTATGGGTAATCATATGAACACAAGTGCAGAATAAATTCCTAAATTATTATTAAGAATTTATTCTACGAGTGGTACTCAGAAAATTTCCAAAAATTGCAAAGGCCTATTTGAAAACTTCAAATATCATGAGTAGTGTAAATCCTTAATCGCCGGAGCTTTCATAGGTTTACTCATTTATTATATGACTGGGAAAATTTCAAACTTGTGCACGGTACCATGCACATTTAAAATTAACAATAAATTGACCTGATCTCAGCCAATCACAGTGAAGCAATTTTCTCAGCCATATATTATAACAAATAACAGATCAGAATAGTGCTATAAAGCAGGCAAGATCAGCTACTATGCACTACGTATTAACAGGATTGCTGTTAAACAAGAGCACAAAGCTTGTGATATTATCTCTCCCTACTGACAACCATTTATCTCCTTCAACGACAACCATTTATCTCCTTCAACGTTACTTCTCCTGGTTGATTATTTCTTTTTCTCTTATTACCTGTCTGCTTGCCAATGCATTGATTTTGTTAGGAGAAATTAAAAGTTGATCTTCCTTGATGACTAAAGGATCTTTTGAAAAAACTTGGAGTGGAGTCAGATCTGTCAATAGAAGCAAGACTACTACAATTTTCAGAAAAATTTGACCTTCAAATGAAACAAGTAAATTAAATAAATTCCTTCAATTCTATCACACATCTACCATAACTTATGGATATAATTTTATCTATATTTCTGACGTTCAAAAGACCTTCATATGGTTGATTTTTGTCATGCACCTGTAAGTAAATGTACAGTTAAAATTGAACAATTTCACCAATAAATACAGGACCATAGTACTGTTATTCATTCTCAAACTCACTCACTTTCATCAAGTGTCAACAAAGGAAGCTAGTTCAGCCCAGAAATATTTTAACAGCTCTCCATTGTTTAAGAAAATCAAACAGCAGGTACAAGCAAAATAGGCGTATTCTCTATGGCACTAGCAGGGGCAGGCTTGCAAGAAAAATCCTTGATTGTCCTGACAGCCTAGTACTGTTCTTATTAGACTTTCTGTTGCTTGGTCACTGTTTTTGAACAAAGTGCTTCTGGCACAAAGTAATTCACAGGTGATTCACACAAAGTGTGGACGCTTAAACTCCTACCATTTTTCCAGGACACACAGCAGCAAAGAAATTTTTATTTCTAGTAAAGATTGATGAGAAGATTGTGACCATGCAACATGAAGACTGTCAAGGAGTGTCACCTTAATTTTTTGACAACTCTATGCTACAACAGTTGCAGGACCACTATTTTCGTCATTTTGAAGTGCCTCTTCATACGTCGGCGGGAGATCAAAAGACAAGGTATAGTAAGGAGGTGGTGTTACAGGAGCTGGCTCTCCTGGGAAATCGACCCCATGTGTTGTGGCTGATTCCGTGGGATACTCTGGGGGCGGTATGTGAAGACCCCCTTCGCAAGCGTTGCAATCGTCTATACTAAACGCCCTATTTTCCACAGCTATTGTTGTAGTACTAGATCTCGAACGTAACTGCTGTGTCGAGCGTCTTCTTCTGCTTCTACTCCTCGATCTTCGTCTTTGTCGTTCGATGTATCTTTGCCTACTGTATTTGCTCTCTCTCACAAAACAACAACAAAGAATGAGCAAGAAAACTGACCCCGTCAAAATGGCCGCGGAAAGAAATCCCGCCTTTGTAAGCATCACATTTGAAGTTTTCTCGCAGCTCCCTTTCTCGCACTGTTCACCGTGAGAGCAATCTCTCCAACTCATGCATGATGTTCGAGCAGTTGTTGGTTGTGTTATGGGAGCCGGAGAGGAACACGAATTGTTAGTACATCTTCCCTGACAACACTTCAAATGTCGCTCGGTATTGTTAAAACAATCTTTATCGTAGGAACACGATTCTGCCGTACAGTGTGAGTTAACGCATTTCTCGCCTTCGGGACAATGGCCATGCATAAGACACCACTTGCACTTTCCTGTCGCGCGACATGTTAAACCAGCACAGCAGATCTCTTCCTTCCGACAGCCCTTGGAACAGTCCGAGCTTGCAAAGTCGGGAAATAAACAAGCGGTGACAAGAACCAGGAATATCAGAAAATGGTCGAATACACTCATCGTTGATTAAATGTACCGAGAATCTTATGATCCTCTCAAACTGATCACAATGGGTCCGCAATGAAGGTAAACTGCGAAAAAATTTTACGCACGCGAGGATCGAATTTCAGCTCTTTGAACTTGCTATTGACATCTCGACAGCTTTCTTTGTTCCACTGACGATTACATGACAATATCGGAACAAAAGCAAATGATCGACCGATATTGCGGATTATCAACAAAGCAACAGTGTATTTACGTCTAGGAAACGCCAGATATAGCCAAATAGGAAATCTAGCATTGCATGCGAAGAGTCGCATGTACAATGGCTATTGTTTCGTATATTGTGATGACAAGGCAGCGAAACAGGAGAAACACGCGAACTTGTTGACGGTTCGGTTGGGAAAGGAGTCTGGGTGCTAACTGGCTGCAGATCAAAACACGAATTGAGAACCCTTCAACAAATTTTCTTTAATTAAGCTTAATGCCTGGACTATTATTAGGCGAAGGTCGGCTGAGTCATCAGATTGGAGGTGTTTTGAAAAAATGTCAAGTCATGTGCAGCCATAACCTTGGCCGTGGACTTTGGACTGCCAGTTTACTACTGCTGCGTGACGAGCAGATTTCAAAACAATTGCCTTGCATTTTGTTTCCAAAATTGTTTCAGAAGATGACATTTTCTTCAATTGAGTACGAGTGTCGTTGTAAAAATTGAGTTTGAACTTCCAATGCTAAAAGGTATTCTATAATTGCCTTGTCACGCACTACTGATTGTCACGCACGCTACGTTTATTCCATCGCCCAAAAACTTTCAATTCTCTTTTCATTGTTTTGTGTTTATCAAACAAATAGCGGGACATCAAGGGACCCCACCTCGTCAAGCCTAAAATAAACGTATCTTGCGCGATCAAGGCTTCAACTTGGAATCAGTGGCTGCGAACTGAAATTCACAAACTGGTTCCCCAGTGAAGGGAAACAACGTCCAGTTTTAGGGACCAGTTTCCCTAGCACCCTCTGAAATGGGGGATTACACATGATTGCTTTAAATAATTTTTAAGATCTGTATTAGTGTTTATCTATTTTAATCATCTGAGAAATCTCTAGAGTATTTTTTTTTTCTCAAAACTAATCTAACCGAAGACGTGGTAGAGGGAATTGATTGTTCAGTTAAGAGGAGAGATCACTTGAAAGGAAACAATGCAAAGCCTGAACCAACATCTATGTTATTACAGCAAACACGTTAAAATCACGTTCAACTACTTGTAGTTATACACAGGCATTCGTATGACGGTAGAGGGAGGGACGCCTCCGCTGAACCATAAGGGAGGAGGGGTGCTGCACTTAGAATGCACTTTTCTCCTCATCACTCGCATGACTTGGCCGTCTTTGAATTGCCCGAATTTTGCGGTTTGCAAAGCACACGCCAAAAATCAAAGCTATCACAATAACTGCTGGAATAATGGTTGCCGCCAGAACAGCTGTCAATGAGTTAGTACTGCTCCCAGAGTTCGTGCCACCGCCCGATTTGGGAATCGTCGTAGCAGCTCTTTTACACACTCCTTGCTCGCAAATGTCCGTCAGTTTGTCGCATTCATAATTATACCGGCAATTCCCAGGTTTCAAAGTCTTGACTTCTGTCACACACTTGTTTCCAGTGCAGTTTTCTTGCTTCGAAGTGTCGCAATCTCCGTTGTAAGTGCAATAGTTTTCACAATATTTTCTCCCAGAGCATTTGCCGAGGCAGCATTTCCTCCCCCCGGAAGGAAAACAGGCTTGTTCGTCAGAACATGTAGTTGCAGTAGAAATCGTGATTCTCGCTGTGATAACAATTAAGTGTGTAAGAATCAAAACACATAAATACGAACGCATAACGGACGCTTCCAGAAAAAAATGATTAAAATCAGGGAGACAAACTTGAGACAATAGCTCTATTCTAAACTGGCGTGTTTCCGTTGTATGTTCGGTGATATTATTTTAGAAGATTTCAAAGTCGATAGGAAGCCTTGCGCCGTTCGACAATTTGCACGTACCTTTTGTTATTGTTTTAATTTGTAAACAGCTGCGAAGAGGGTAAAGATTATTTCAGGACAAATGTTTGGAGTCAATCCAAACCCCTTGACAGCTTCACAATAGCCCAGCTGCCTTTTAAAAGCCTCTCTATCAAAGCGAGGTCCAGTGCACAACCATTCATATGAAAATGAGTTTAAATAATTTACATGTGAATGAAACCATTTTCATATGAAAGGATGGGCACTAAGACTCGCTTCAAAGAGGTTAAAGGTTTTCGTTGTTCTGTTTTCTCTTGATAAGATAACTGCTGTTTCAAGGATCATTATCCTAACAGCCTGGGTTCCCTGTGACAAAACTGGCAACAGACCAGCGGCACAGCGCGAAAAACGACGAGCGAAAAAAACTGCGTGCCAAGCCCCCTCTTTTTCTCGCGTTACGCCACTAACTGAACGCCTGAAAGAAGTTAAACAGTGGGGTGAATGGAAGTGACCAGTAAATCAAACCTTTTATTCAAAGCTTCTGACTGTACATGACTTTAATCAGACAGTGATGCTTAAAACTAAACAAGCGTAAAATTTCAATTAAATTATGCAAAACAGGCAAGGAATTATTTCCTTTCACTGTGTCATGGCTTTACTGAATAAATGCTGTTCTATAATTTTGGCGTTTATGACAGTCACTAATGACGTGCTGTTTTTAAGCTCTTAATCTACAAGTTTTCAACTGAAAATTAATAAAAAAAAAACAAGATCTGACAGTTTGCCGGATTGTACAAATTAAATGATACACAGAGCTGGCAACATGATGCTCGAAAACTACAGCGCTGTAGTAACATACATTACAGATATCTCCGTCTAAATTCACTCAAACTGCGAATAAAACAAAATAGAAAATGAAAAGCTAGTACCATGAGAATCATAATTCTAATTCTGATCACGTACAAAACCACCTAGATCTAATTAATTCAATGCCTCATTCTATTTCCGCATACGTGTTTTTTTATCTTTGCATTTCAAAACAATTTACTCTGTCAGATAAAAGTATCAGTTCAACCGGTCTTGGTTTGATTGATTAGCTTTGTCGCAATGCGACTGGTTTGAATTATGACAATTTTCCGGTGATATCATTATGCAGTATTGTTAGACTACTTAGTCTGTTGTCGAGTGCAGATAAATTAGGATAATATATTATAATTCATTGTTTGACAGGCGTCGAAAATATACAATTGTTTAAAGAATGCATAAGTAGCTGTTACCTGAACGGCCCACTACCTGTTGTGCTGTTGCCACCTGAATGAGTCTCAAGGCATTCGCTGAGATCACGTAGTTAGCAGATAAATGTTTGATAAGTTTTTAGCACGTCGACATTCGTTTTATTCAAAATAAAAAAGCTAAGAAGAAAAAGCTACCGGCAGTTCAACTATCTTATTCTCAAATACCTCACAGACACGCAGGGGCAAGGTAGCTTGAAAAGGGAGCGTTATATACTTAATGGAATTAACTCAGCATTGCTTTAATTACTGGCAAACAAAATAATTAACTTTAACGATGCTAAAATCTGTTATATTAATTTATAATATAATATAACTTTGTAGCTTTAACTCTTATCGTGTCGAAATAAAGGTTTTATGTTTTATGTTATAAAGCATCTCACTAATTATTTACATTTCATATTGACTGTTCTCCCCACCATTCCTTCCTTATTCTGGACAAGTCCATTTTCTGAACTACTTCGTGGTCACGACGGAAGGCTTGACGGCCTCGTCATAATCTGGTGGCGGCTCTTCCTTTCCTTTCACTTCTCCCTCGAATTCCAGCGCATAGTAAGACGGCAGAGCGCCAGGAGGCTTGAAGGGACAGGGTCCTGCTCCCGCTTCCATGGCAGTCGCGCCATTGCAAG
The DNA here is from genome assembly GCA_964020085.1 of Micromussa lordhowensis. Taxonomy (NCBI): domain Eukaryota; kingdom Metazoa; phylum Cnidaria; class Anthozoa; order Scleractinia; family Lobophylliidae; genus Micromussa; species Micromussa lordhowensis. The sequence goes on from OZ026605.1 coordinate 4,012,869, forward strand.
CTGCACTGCCCTGTTGCATTCGAGAATCCGCAGTCGCCAAGGGATTCATAGGCATAGCTACCCTTCCAGTTTGGTTAGCTTGCCGCGGCAACACAGTGACGTTCGTAGGTCGCTTTCTAGACTTCTTGAACATGAAGTAGATCAATGGTACAAGTGCGATTACAGCAACGAGACAGGATATCACAATAATTTTGCTTCCGGTTGTCCATGCGCGTGCTTTGCTTCTGTGTGTCTCAGACTGCTTGTGAGGCGACGCTTCAGTTTTCGAGGTGGGATCGGCCTCATGAACTGGCCAAAATTTTTTCGAGTAGGTCTTGGGCGGTGTAAACGAGGACGGTTCATCTGTCTTCATCTTACAGTATCGAAATCCTCGAAAGTTATAACATTTCTCGCCGGATCTGCAATCGTTGTCGTTGACACAAGGACAATAATGATGCCAAACGCAATAGCGCTCGCAGCATCTTCCATAACGGCATTCGCTATCCTCGACGCAGTGAGTAGAATAGACACCCAAGGTGCAACAGGAGATCAGGGCAAAGAGAAGCGAGAGTGACCAAGAATTCATCATTAGTTTTTTCACGAACTCAGAAAAGTTTCTTTGCCGAAACGACGTCGTCAGACTAAACGACCACAGCAAGGCTTGTGATGAATAAGGAAGGTGTTAACTTGTGGTCAGATTTTATTGACTCTTTGTGTTACCATGTGATTTTAAGGAAGAAATAACATTCGTCTTGACCATAGTCAGATCTAATTACTATTGTTAGCCTTGTCCCTTCCTTGTTCCCACGCCCCTGTTCAGCTCTACAGACAAATTTCTTTATTTGGCAGATTCAGGGCCGTAGCCAGAAGAAAATTTTGACTGAGGCAATGTCTATGAATAACTTATGACAGAGGCAATCAGTCCATGGTTGAGTTCTCTTCCTAGGTATTAGGTACTATAAACAACAAAAGCCAAAGAAATGACCGAGGCAAGTGCCTCGGTTGGCCTGTTACTAGCTACGGCGGTGAGATTACGTTTCGTAAGGAAAGAAAATTGTTTCACGCCAAAATGATAAAACATACCAACTTTCAGCTCACGAAAATAAACCCTCCAAGGAATTTCGAATGTATACAATGACCGATAATTTTAATATCAAGACTATTTTTACAACTTTAGGGGTCTTAAGATACCAGAGCTCTTATTTAATTTTGATAAAAAAATAGTTCTTACAATTTGCTTTGCCTTGTTATTTGGCTAGAAAAAATATGTATTAGTTCGCGTTTGCGACAGCGACTAGGAAGTTGCCGCGTTAAAAGTAAATTTACATTTTCCTTTGGAAATACATTACAATATGATATATTTCAATACAACATTCGTTCTGATTGGCCAAAAAATAAAAATAATTACGTTTCCATGCCAACGCGAGCGCAGAAAAGCCTACCTAAAGCTTGGGAACGTTATGGCAACGAAATAAAGGGAATTATTATCCAACTCTGCTTCCTAGAGTACAAATAACGCGCGAAACGAGTACAAATAACAGATATTTGTACTCGCCTCATTCCTCCCGGCCGCGTGAAGCTCAAAACCTTAGCAAGTCAGAATTTTGGGAAAAGAAATCGTTGGATAATAAATCTCTTATTAGACGTTTTGGTGTGTAGTATCGCTGTATATTTTTACTCGCTGTTTGTATTTTGACTCACCCTACGGGCTCGTCAAAATACTGCACAACTCGTAAAAATATACAGCGATACTACACACCAAAACGTCTAATAAGATATATGTACTTTCAGATTCATTCCCATTTCAAAGTCAGGGGTCATTCCATCAGTGTCACACAAACCTCTTCTAGGCGTTCAGTTAGTTGGGACGCAGCGTGGAAAACGGCCGAGTGAAATAAACGAGAGAGAGGCTAATCACTGGGTCCGGTCGCTGCTCGGGAAAGAAGCCCAAGGAAAGAAGATTAGATCGGAGAGAGCCAAAGCAAGTTTTAAAATAGTCTCATCCATTTTACTACTCCAAACCGTAGAAAACTGAACCACATTGAAAAAGTATTTACTTGAAGAAAAACTATACATGGATGAATCTATGTATTTATGGATGAATCTATGTGATGTACGTGTTTACATAGCTCTGATTCTCTTCGTCGCCCAACGATACGCTCTGGAGAGTGACGGAGCGGGGGCCAGACCTAATGTGGTTTAGGACTGCGAAACCACTGCTGGCATAGCTGAAATCCTGACTGCATCGTCATAACTGGGTGGTTCATCGATTTGTCGTTCAAATTCCAGTGAACTGTAAGGTGGCGGAGCACCACGAGGAGGGGAATGTTCATCCACAAATATCACACTTGGATTTCCTGGTTGCGTTTCACGGTAAGTCACGCGAGTTGTGTTCAGCGCAGCTTCTCTTGTCATTCTTGCTAGAGCAAGTCGTGATATAGCTTTCTTGCATAAGAAACATAGGCTTCCAATCATTAGTGATGCTGCGACGAAAGCCACTGCTACAATCGCTTCGCTTCTAGTCCATGCGTTCTTTACCTGTCCCGATCTGTGATTGTCGACACACTGTCCATCTTTGCAAACTGAGCTTCCTTTGCAGTCATTGTCCCGTACACAGTCGATAGGCTGTGTGTACGGTGCAGAGGTAGTGTCGGATGTTGACGAATGGGTAGTGGGCTTAGGAGATTGAGCCGCTATCGGCCGGCAGCTTAAACTTGGGAGGAAACAAGACTCTCCAGGCGAGCAATCAGCGTTTCTCCTACAAGGGCAGAACGTTCTCGAAGTGCAGTGACCCAGGCAACATTTCAAAGCGTGGCACTGCTCTTCATCATGACATACATCTTGTGAATGGACCCCACTAGTGTGAGAAATTAGAAACACGCTTAGCGAAATCCACCAAATACACATCAGCTCTGTGGCATCTTGGACCACTGAGAGAACGGACAAACGACTTGTGAGCAATGAAGGAAGTGAGACACAACTCTAGGCTGATCTGTTTACTCTTCGTGAAAAGTTTCACTTCCTCATTCGCAGTCCTCTTTCCGAAGTCACGCGACACTAGCTCCCCATTGCAGGACGGGAAGCGTTGCGTGACCTGCGCCCCGCGGGAGGCCCTATCAGGGTAGGAGCTGGAAACGGAGGTAGTGGTAATTTGTACTTGCGCACTGTGCATCGCAGCAGTCGCATTTTTGTGAGTACAGTGGACACTACAAGCAGCAAATAATTATCAGACTAAAAACACACAAAACGGCCAGGTGGAAATCACGATCGACAACGAAGTAGTTTGTGTGCATCCATCGAAAAGGGGGAAGTTCAGCCACTTCTTAAAGCGGGGGTAAACGTGAAGGCTGTTTTGAGGTCGCTTAAGGCGGGGGTCCACCTGAAAGCCGTATTTTGGCTTGGTATTATGTTCTTAATGCAAATATCTCGTTTACGTTTCAAGCAATCAAGAATCTGTTCACTCATTACACACATCTATGTTTTGCGCCGTTTTGTAAATTTTTTGGTGATTTTTAGGTTTATTTGGAGAAAGATAGTTTTTCTCAAAGGATTAGTAAAATTTATGGAAATAGGAAATTTTGAAGATTTGGTGTTGTTTTAAAATTAGAGTTTGAAGTTAAAAATTGATAGATACACACCAAACAGTTGCCTAACAACCTACCCGAGTGCCATTGTGGGGTCGGGCAACTGTCTGGTGGTGTTCCATAACCTTTTCTCCCCCTTTCAATCTCTCTTTAAACTTCCTCAAATTTCACTTTAATTCAGGTAAACCCCCACCTTAACACGGCCTTTCTGCCTATATCTCGGTCACGTTATCTCTCTGCTTATCTCATTGACCACAAAGGATAGGTTAAATTGAGGAAAATATGAAATGTTGAAGATTTGATGGATTTGGAAAATTGAAATTTGAAGTGAAGAATTAGTAGACGGATACCAAACAGTCCCCTAGCAACCTAGGGCTCTCTTTTGCGGGGGTCAACTGTCTGGAAGTGGCCAAACCATCTTAATCCTAACAATTTCCTTTTTTGTATCACTTCAAATTTCATGCTTATTCATGTTTACCCTAGCCTGCGTTGTAGACGAAACTAAACCCCGGTATAGTCCGTCTATACCGTTTATACCGGGGTTTAGTTACCCCCGCCTTAAAAACTCCAGCAGTATGGACCACTAATGGCCCAACACAGTCAGACTATGCTTTTACCTACTAAACTACCTCCTTGACACCTCCCATCCTTGTGAAGACACGATTGATCATCGCAGTAACACAACTTAAACGGCCTTATGCGCCTACTGGCGCCATGAGAAATGATGATGATGATGATGAAATTAAAGCCCGAAAAAAAAAATCAGGCCCGAACGGGATTCGAACTCATGACCTCTGCGATACCGGTGCAGTGCTTTCCCAACTGAGCTATCAAGCCAACTTGAGAGCTGGTCACATTGTGAGGTTTGTAATATACCCGTAGATGATGAAGAATAAAAGTGAATATATGAAAGATCATATATTTGATTGGTCATCGCAGTACATACACAACGTTTAAAACCAACTTTTTAAAAATTTGTGAAATTAAAGCCTGGAAAAAAGAAAAAAATCAGGCCTGAACGGGTTTCGAACCCATGATGTCCGCGATACCGATTGGTCATCGGAGTACTGCGATGATCATGATCAATCGTGTCTTCACCTCTTTCTTCGCAGTTCAAACACATGATCTTCATATATTCACTTGTATACTCCGCATCCTTGTTTATTCCACAGAAAAATTTAGACTGGTCGCAGGTTAGCTTTTCCTCTGCAAAGTGGACACACCATGAAGTGGCTGGTTAAGTACTATAGATACGATGCCAATCAACAACACTTTACTATGCAACTGCACTTTACTATGGTTGCCTTAAGATTTTGAGTCAAACTGTGTTGCCTACAATTATGACAATAGGTTTGATTCTGCCGTTCTCCTCATTCCGCTTCCCGAAGGTCTTCCGCGAGCACGCTGGGAGCAGTATGTTCTTATTTTCCCAAACAGTTTGTAATCAGAACTATTTTGACTCAGATGTTTGTCCATAAATTAAGGCCATTACACCACCCCCAATTCTTTGAATCTGAAAATAAAAACGCCCACAGTTCGACCCAAAAATTAAGTTACATCAATATTTAAGAACACTTCAAGTATACTTTTAAAACCATAAGATTTATTTAAAAAATATTTAATCTTACATGTTTTACATCCAGAATTTCTTGTAACAATTCTTTTCTAGCTGTTTGAGATGTTACATTAGCCCAAAGATTCAACAGAGAAATATACGCATAGATACTGTTAATACCAATATATAACATTTGGCAGTTATGTTGCCCAAAAGGATACTAAAGCACTGCTTTGGATTGGCCCAATCACTGTTCTAAAATTCTTGTACAGGCATGTTTCCTGTGACCAGTAAATGACTTACATCTTGATGTTTGTTTTACTATTTACATTATTACAAAAACATTATGAAAAATTGAGTTTCTGCACAAGACCAGCAAAACTAGAATGATACACAAAATGCATGATCAGTTCATAGAAAAGCCTGTCCACCCATGTCAGGACATAAGTTAGGCAGAGAATAGTGTTTACAGCAACACTGATTTGAGAAGCAGCTTTCATTACAATCTATAGTTTTGGATAACATAGGCGAGGCCCCATTAGGGGGAAGTCTGGGCGTATCCGATCAATTCAACCTTTCAAAAATTAATCATTTTCCTGCTCTAACCCTGAGATATCTGCTCCAAGTATTCCATCTTGTATTAATTTTTCCCCCAAATATCCTGTATCCTATTAACTTTTTTCCCCGGAATATCCCATATCCCGAAAACCGATGATAGTGCCTCATAGGTGGCTTGACTTGTTACACAGAATTCTCATGCATAATTCTTTCACCTATCATCACGCCGATACAATAGAAAGTGCTCATCAATTTCAATGAAAATACCTACATTTCAAACCACTGTGCAGAGTCGACATTTAAAAATGGAACCCTGTAGTGTCAGAGTGGATGGCAATAATGCATTAGTGTGAACGGGATGTGAGAACTTATGTCTAATTCGGGAACTAAAAATGACTACCAATGACTACTATTTGTGCAGGTTGAGCGTCAAGACTGGGTTAAATCTGTCTGACTTGTACCAGTGAACGCAAACGGTATTAACCTAATGCAGACTTAACCCAAGTTTTATGGGACAGCTGTTCAGCTTGATAGAAGTTTACGACACCGATTTGGCCGCCCTGCAGCAGGGGCGAAAACTAACTACGTTATCATTGCCAAACCATGTGCTGTACATTTTGTTTGAGTGCTAGAAATCTTTTCGAGAGGGTGGACATTTGGAAGTGGTAAGCAGACAATGTTCTTTTCAAGTCTTTTTGACTGGATATCATGAGACTTAAAGATATCACTGTTAACATTTCTCGATGCCTTATCACAATCTTTCAGGTATGTACAACAATTTATTTTATGCCCTAACAAACTTACCATAAAACAAACTACTCGTGGTCCCTCATGAAATGACGTACCAAAGCAAAGCTAATGCAACAGTACCCTTTTGTAAAGTGAGCATAAAAGCAAATGTGCTAGACGACATCTTTGTTCCTATGACCTACCCAAATTCATTAGCTTCGCACGTACGTCTACACCTTTGGGGTGGCCCAGAAACGCATTACTTCTAGTCTAATTTATGATAATGTACTAAATACTAAATACTGTCCTATATTGAGACAATCCCCTGGTCGATCATATCTAATCTACGCCAGAGCCAATGTAGAATTCCTAACAGCCTCGTCATAACTTGGAGGGGGTTGTTCCTCGTTTTCGGTTTCGTCGTTCGTTAACTCCAGTGTACTGTAAGGTGGCGGGGCACCAGGCGGTAAAGGAGGAGAAATTTCGTTTACTTCTTCCACTGCAATCACGATTCCGCCATTAGAAACAGAATTTCCTGTTGGTCGCAGTTCATGATCGGTGGCGTGAGTAGTATTTGTAACTTCCCCTGTCACTCGTGTCGTAGCCTGGGCATTTTGCGTCGCGAGTGCAGGCGGTTTTCTGGCTCTCTTGCACATGTGATACAGACATGAAATGACTGACGCTACAGCGGCGAAAAAGATGATTCCAACGATTTTGGTTGTGCTCCATGTTAATCCTCCTTCATCCTGATCAGTGGTGTCTGTGTTGTGCACAGTGCACCGTCCGTAAACGCATGTAGCGCTTCCAAAGCAGTCACTATCCCAATTGCAAAAATTATCTGGCCGTCGCGTATATCGTTTGGAGGTGGGTGAATTTTGGAGCCATGACCAGGTTGTTGTTTCAGTTGGAGTTGAACTTACGCATTCCCCCGAGTTAATGTCACATTTATCCCCAAACGAGCAAGCAGCATCCCTCGTGCACCGTCGGCGACAAAATGATCGCGAAGCGCAAATAACACAGCACACTTGCCTTTGATCACACTGCGAGTCGTCGTTGCATAGTGAATGAACGCTGCAAGTGAAGCAGATTAAGGCTAAACAAAGCGAAAGCGACCAAATATGCATCAACTCTTTATCCAAAATGAAAAAATCAACAAACAGCAAGGCCACACAACAACTTTGCTTTGCTCGTCGCGGAAATGAAAGCAACGAATGACAAAGCACCTTTTTGTATATGATTAGTAATATACAATACAATATACAATATATAGGACGTCACAGCTGCCATGGAAACCGGTAAAATTAGAAAATGGCGTAATGCTCAGATTACAAAACACGCCGGAAATATTGGTTCTTTCTTGGGTCCTTCTCCATTGAAGGTTTCTGTAAAGTTTTCCGTGTTATAGATTCGATTCCAGATATTCAGAATAATACAAATTGACGCCCGTTTTTCATGCGCCTGTCCTGTTGTTGGTCATGAATTAACATTGTCAAAGTAGCTGTACGCGTGGAGGCGCGGAGTGGATCCGCAGACTACTTTGAAAATGTTATGAATGAATATTCATAGACGCATGAAAAACTGTAGTCTCCTCCGCAGCCGTTATTGGGGTAGAAAAACTGACGTCTATTTGTTTTTTACAATAATTAATTATCATATTGTCAGCGCTCGCTCGTTGACGCATCGTATAATTATAAATTCAGCTCACGCGAGAATTTCTGCAGCACCTGTGGTCGAGTTGCGTAACGTGGGGTGATGGGGACAGGGGGCGGGACGGGGGCGGGAACTCTACGGGAAGATAATATTTCTCAGGTCAAGCCAATTAAATTCACTGTGTTCTTCCGTTTTAATATATCATTATGCACTGCCAGGTGATCCTAATACAAAACTTTAACGCAAAACATCACTCATGCAGAAAACAAAACGATTAAGAAGTATAACTCAACAAACAAAGAATTCATTAATCAGTATTTTTTTTTAAAAAAATAAAAATAGGTCCTTTATTTCAAGTGGTTTTAAATACAAAATCGGAAGTTGAAATCTGCTGTCTAAAAGATGGCAGTTAAAAAATGGCCAAGATTGTTCAAGGGTCTTGAAATTAGTGTGTTCTAACCACTATGTGACCGTATTTCCGGTTAAATTCACCGTAGGCCCGCGAAGAGCCTGCTCGAAATCTGTTGTTGATTCAAATCACTGTACATGATCGTTCTGTAAACATGCTATTGTGTTACGCTTTTGTTGAAATCCTACGAATACCACATACAGTGAGTGCATCGTCGTAACAAGATCGCATGTTTACAGCTCGATCACGTACAGTGATTTGAAGCAACAACAGATCGATTCGCGCCTGTAGTCAAGTTGTGAAACTTCTCAATGTTTTTATCGAGTACTCCACTAGAATATTGTACGTGCGGTGTCAGTGTGAACACAAGAATTAATTCTAAGAGAATGGCAACTGGGGGCGGGACGGAGGCGGGAACTCTACGGGACGACACGCGCGGGAAGATGAGATTTCACGATCCCGTCATTTCATTTATCACTCACTCGATCAAGCCAATTAAATTTACTGTATATTTCAGTTTTAATATATCAGTATGCACTGATTCTAATACAAAACTTAAACGCAAAACGTTATTCATGCAGAAAACAAATATGAAAAGAAATATTAATCACTAAATCAGCCATTTAAAAAAAACGAGGTCCTGTTGTTTCAAGTGCTTTTTGAAATATAAAATCAGCACTTGGAATCTGCTGTCTAAAAGATAGCAGTTAATAAATATGATCAGGATTAACCGAGCGTCTTGAAACAGATTGCTATGTTCTAACCGGAGCAGAGGAGCCCTATTTGACCGTATTTCCGGTTAAATTCACCGCACCCGTTAACCTCCGCCCCACCGCGAAGCGCGCTATTAGAGCCTATTCACCGTACATGGAGCGCGAATCGATCTGTTGTCGATTCAGATCGAACTGTAAACACGCGATCGTGTTACGCGCCTGTTGAAATCCTACGAATGCCGCATGCAGTGTGCTTCGTCGTAACACGAACGCATGTTTACAGTTCGATCACGTACAGTGAGAATCAACAACAGATCGATTCGTGCTACAATTGTACGGCGAATTTAACTGGAAATACGGTCAAATACTCCTCTGCTCCGTGTGGTTCACCTTGGTTAATCGAAAAATACAACTATGGATACCTATTCGTACAGATGCTCACAAAACTATAAAAATAAGATTGTCAAGAACTTAAAATAACTATCCCATTACACTGTTACCTCATATTTTATTCTCTGAAAATCATGTAAAATTTAAGTGCAAGTCTATTTTTGGTGTAATTGTTGTCCCTGTTCTGTTTCTCAATTTTGTGCGAGGAATGAAAATCATGAATATTGTGCAATACACATTTTTATCACATGCCGCTTGTTTGTAGCCAATCTAACGCCCGCTCTGATTGGCTAACTGTAGGGCATTTCTCTCCTGTAATGTCAACAGGCCGATTACGGGCCTGCAAAGACAGAGCAAAACGCTCATAAAGAACTTATCAATCTCAACATTCAGTCTTTGCTGGAAAATCTCAAAACTCGACCTTGCTGTATTGGCATGGTATACGGCATGGTCTCAGTTTGAGATTTTCCTGTAAAGACCTCACTCTCGGTTAACAAGTAGTTTTAAATACCCTTTATATTCATAGCGGGAAACCAATAAATTGAAGACCTCTGAGATATTATGTACCTCTGGGTAACTCAACATATCTATCAAATGATTTTTTTTTTCCATCAGAATTGGTTACTTTTTGGCCTGTGGCCTTCGTGTTGCATCACTACTCTTCAATTAGTCAGAAATTTCTAATAAAACTTTACTACTTTTCAGTATACACAGGGCCCTAGCCAGTATGAGGCAAACCATTTTGTTTCATTTTGGTTGTTTTTCTCTTTGAAGGGAGAAAGTAAAACACTACTAAATACATTGCCACAGTCGTACTGATAATTTCTTTCTGGCTAAGGCCCTGACATACTGTAGACAAAGAGAGAAAGATATAAAACGAAACAACTCACAGTATTACATTGATACCATACTGTGTATTCCATTGTCACATCCTGTCAGCCATTGATTACTCTTGGTAGTCTTCTACAAAATTAATATAAATCAAGCCAACTTTCCATAATGCAGAAGTTCCAAGAGTAATGTAACTTACTAGGTATAAGTAAAGTCAGCATACGAGCCTAGTGGCTCATCAGGCCGGAGCTTATCCCGGTTTCAGTAGCATGAAGTGACTAGGAGTATTTCTACTCCCCCCTGGATGGGATGCTAGTCCATCGCAGGGTTACCCCCAGCATCAAATTTGCCGGTACCCATTTATACACCTGGGTGGAGAGAGGCACTGTGAGAGTAAAGTGTCTTGCCCAAGAACACAACACAATGTCCCCGGCCAGGGCTCGAACCCGGAGCGTTCGCTCCGGAGTCGAGCGCACTAACCATGAGGCCACCACGCCTCACTTACTAGGTATAGATCAAGTAATTTCAAACTAAGTGCACTTCAAAGCAATTTTCAATTGACTGTGATTGATTTAATTGTCAGTAGTAAAACCAAAACCAAAGAAATTTTCAAACTGGAAAATCACAAACTAGGACACACACAATCCAGTGAACTTATCCAAACTCAAAGTGAATATTGTAGCTCTGGCCTGGGTTGTTCGAAAGGTGAATAACACTATACACCGGATAAATCACTATCCAGCGGATAGCGTGGTTTGTTTCTTAACACTTATCCATTGGATAGCGATTTATCTGGTGGATAGCATTATCCACCCTTCGAACAACTGGGGCCTGATCGGCAGAAAGAGAGTAGAAAAACATGTCAGTCCATTGCAACTGGAATTGGTTTTACTTCTGGTTTGATGAGCCAGTGGTGAAAGGTTTGTTAAATAATCACTAAGCACAGTGATGCAAAATGAAGCACGTGTGACACACACATAAAAACCCCTCTTAACCATACCATAAATATTAAATCTTAAGAAATCATGCAAGTGATGTCAAGGAATTACCCAATCCATTAATTCAGAATAAGTGCTAGATACAAGTTCAAAGTTGAGTTCAAGTCACTATGTGTTTAGGCTGACTAGCACTTAGACCCCAGTAGCCTGATTTGCATTTCAAATTAACCTTGTTTTGACACTGGTTAGGCTGGGAAAATTAGCTTTCAATTCACTCACCGACTCACTCACTCATCCTCTTGAATCGCTACTTAGCCTGCAGTGCAGGCGGATTTTGGCGGTGTCGAGTGGATATTCCCATCGGACGTTCAGGCCGCCATCTTGAATTTGTAAAACAGTGGCGAGTTGGGGTGAGGTGAAAAGTTTACTTTGGCGGTGTCGAGTTGATATTCCCATCGGACGTTCAGGCCGCCATCTTGAATTTGGAAAACAGTGGCGAGTTGGGGCGAGGTGAAAAGTTTACCAAGCCAGTGGGAGGGACATTCTCGCATCGCATTCTCTCCCCAATTCTCCCTGTCTGCAACGAATCCAAGATGGCGGCTAATCACACGAAAGGTGAAAAACACCAACAGCCCCCACCAAAACCGCCTGCACTGCAGGCTAATCGCTACTGTGAGTGGAGCATAAGGCTTTCAATTCACAGGTAAGGGAAATGCTACTAACTTATCTTTTCTTATACTGGCATATACATACATTTAAAAAATATGTACTTTTCAACTTCCAATAAAAGTTTATGCACTAGAATATTCTAATAAATATTAGATACTTGTATACTAATGAAAAAGGTAAATCTGGGAGATCACCAATTTTATCTTCTCAACCCCAGGAAAAGGTTGTCAAAAGTTAAGCGCTACCAATTCAACCACAAAAATGTTTTAAATATTCCAAATGTTTCCCCAAAAAAATGCCAAAAACCGACCAAGAATAGTGTGAAAAATGTACTTTGAGCACCTTCCTTCAGATCCAATGGATTTGGTGACTTGTACATGAAACTGGGAGATTTGTTCTGTATCGGTGAGACTCCCAGATAATAACGGAGGGTTAGCATGGGTGTACTACGTTTAACATACTGGCTTGGGCTGTTTGAAATGTGGATAATGCTGTCCACTGAATAAATCACTATCCAGTGGATGGCATGATTTGTTTTGTCAACACTTATCCACGGGATAGCAATTTATCTGGTGAATAGTGTTATCCACCTTTCCAACAACTGGGGCCTGGTATTCAAAATTCCCACTCACTTGAAACCTAAACTTAAACTCATGAAAATATACACTGTATACAATAACTAAAATATACATAGTTACAGGAATAAGAAGACTCTCTCATCCAAGGTAGAGTTACATGAATTTGGCGTCGTCTCATCAGATTCTGCTGTACACTGACATAGATTTTACATCATTACGTCAAAACAATAAATAAAGCTGTAGATTGAATTTCCATTATGAAGGACATGGTCTGTACCAACAATATCTATTAATTAACTTCTTAGAAGTTTGAGAAGTCTTGACGTTGCTCACAGTTTTGATCAGTCAAATTCCATCAGTTACACCTAGGAAATAAAATACATTTTAAAGTTAGCTATTAATAAAATGTACACAGAACAGCCACTTGATTGAGTGAATTTGTGATGTGTTCTCAAGTTGAATTAATCTGAAAGAAAAAAAATTACATCCCAAGGGGCATCAAACCGATGACCTTGCTGGATACTACCTATAGTTGGATGATCTGACCACCAAGCCATTAGAGATGCAAGGTTGTAGATCCAGTGCAAAGGGTTTGACGTTTACTGGCTTACACTAGTCTTTACTATAAACTAGTTACTTAAGCTCAAGAGCATATTACAGTCCATTATATGGCTGTCTCACAAGGATTGGGAACTGCCAAATTCACAAATTTGAATGGCTGACATCAAATGTCACTGCGGTCTAGATTTTCCCATCTAAACATCTAGACTGGTTACATTTTAAAGTGAAAAAATTGCAAACTAAAAATATACAAAAATATTGACTATTTTATTCTAAAGATATCTGTTCCATGGAAGTGCCAAAAGGCCTGATGAGAGAAAAAAAAGTGAAGAGGAAAAGCACACTTTGGCAGATTTAAGTTCAGCATATCCTTGTTCACAAGCAAAATGGTAGCTAGTACAAACCAGTTACATTAAACAAATTAAATTTTTCTTGTTTGCCATATAATAAACGTTTTATTAACCGAGCTTAGTTGGTCTGTATGGGAGAATCTTGACCTCAGTCATTGTGCACAGACCTCACTGTGTTCGGTCTGTACTCATGACCTTGATAAAGATTCTCCCATACAGACCTCCTGCTCGGTTAATAAGAGCTAAATCTTGACCTCGGTTGTGTGTACGGACTTCACTGCATTCGGTCTGTACTCATGACCTCGGTCAAGATTCTTCCATATAGACTGACTAAGTTTGGTTTAAAGTGCCCCTGTGACAAAAAATCAATTATTTTTTTCCTTTGGATTTCAAAACTATGTTAACTAAACACTAAGTGACCCAAGTTTTAATCCTTGATTTAAAAAAGGCACCTGTTTATTTTAACTGGAACTTTCCTATTTAATGATCCGCCATTACTAATTTAAGTTCTTGAGAGAGCTGGATCGAGGAAAAAATGATGTCAAAGGCTTACTAGTTTAAGAATGCAATGCGTGTGTACGCTGCATAATTAATATGCAGCACGGGAGTTTTGGGCTTTCACACTTTTAAACTCGCACTTTGCATACATAATAAGCTGCGTTCACACGCTGAAATTTTAAGCTGGTGAGCCTTTGACGTCACTTTTCCCGGATCCAACCCTCTGAGGACAAATCGGTCAGGTTTGAACGTGAGTGATGGCGGATCGTGAAATCCAAAACTTACACTCAAAGTAAACGGCCTTTGGATAAAAATGAAAGGTCAGAATTTTGCCAGTCAAGTGTTAAGAAGACACACTTTCAGAATCTCAAGAAAAAAAGGAAGTGAGTTTTTTTATCACAGGGGCACTTTAATAAGAGCTAAGTAATGACAGAGTCAACAATGAACATTAGACTGTTTCTCGTTAGCTTTCAAAAGTTACCCTGCCTTTAGCAAAACAGGAAAAACCTTGCATTTGACATGATTGCGTCTGCGGTAACTGCACTAACATAACATAAGAAAAAATGAAAGCCATCATGTTACATTTTGACTTACAGCTGGTTTTGTGATATGATCTTAGTGATGCAAGCTCAAGATTCAACAAAAATTGGCAGCATTTCTAGCACATGGATAAAACTGAATTCCTGGCAAAGATAACACTTCAAAACAAAAATATCAATGATTTTGGATATAATCTACAGTATAGGTCAATTACAACTTGATAAAATTGGTTTACAGGATTTCAGCTTGCTCAAATATAGAAACAGTCTCAGACACAACTTCTTCCTGCACTGCAAATATCTTATTAGTCCCTCCCCATAACGATATCCCTTCATTAATTTGTCAGTCTTTCATCCTCATACATTTGTAGGTGGTCATGTTGATGGGCAGGGAAGCCAAGGCAAAAATAATAAATGGGAACTTTAGGGGGGAAATGCAGAGACCACAAATTTATAACTTTAACAATAATGAGCCAAGAGCCAACTACCATGACCAGTTACAGTCAAACCAAGTGAAGCGTACCCCTCAAGATTACATTAATGAATTGATTATTTGAATGTTGAACCCGTCAGTTGTTCCGAACCCACTAGTCCTTCCAACAATACGGCTGATGGGTTCAATATTCAAAAAATCAAATTTGTTATTGCATTCTTGAAACGACTAGTAGGTTCAATATTCAAATAATCAATTCATTAATGTAATCATTAGGGGTACGCTTCACTTGATTTGACTGTAATGGTGACATCATATATCCAAAAATAGACTGACATGTACCAAGTAGCTTTCATTGTTCAAGCAGCTAAGCAACAAGATGTTTTCTTGTGACTGACTATTTTTGGAGGTCTGCAACTGTTAATGCTAGTATTTGATAGGGTGAGAAGAAATGAAAACTTCAATTCTTCAGTTAAGATAATTTTATCCAAAATAGCAATTTCTTCCTCAGCTGCTATTGCACAGCATAGCTGTATGTCTAACTTCTAAGTAAAGCACAGAGGGGTTGGTGGCACTTGACAAGGTTATTCATGTAAACAAAAACGCCTCTAAGAAAAAAAAACCTGCGAAAAAAATACTCTGGGGGGGATACTCTATAAATCATTGGGTAGGGGTGTGTCGCAGGACACTGAAACCCTTACCCTATACTTGACCATGATCAGCTTGATTTTGCAACTCTATTCTATACTAGGCACCAAAATCAACCCCTACCCAATCCCAGACTATACACTATCGTAGTCAGACATCTTCTATCTAAACCAATATCCTAAAAGTCACTTTCAAATTTCAATTTCTATCACAGAACTAGTGGTCAAAATTCGTTGTGGACTCGCTCAGCTACGACTCACGAGTCCAGTTCATGATGACATGTATCATTGTCGATAAGAGTACAGACCATGCTAAACCACATTTCAATTTGTTTTTTACCACAATACAAACATCAAAGAAAATGTTCTTTCAGAGCACAAATTGAAAAAGGCATTGCATCACAAATTGACTCGAGCAGCATTGTCTGGACTCTTATCAACAACGGCAAATTAGCCAATCAGATTACGAGATTAGTAGCAATTGTTGCAAAAATTGGAATAAGTTTACATGGATACTTGACCCTTTGGTGTAGCATAATGTTTCATATGTGTATTTTTTCTATTTTCAGCACACTGTTGAGAGAGTGTATTATCCTAGGCATTTTGCCTAAGGGGAGGGGGGAGGGGGAGAGGGGAGGGTTGACCAGTTACCCTTGATATGGATTTCTTTGCTCACAAGATAAAAATATAATAAATGTCCCACAAATTTTCTTGTATCTCAGTGAAGGTGACTATGTTTTTTCAAGATGGCTGGATATTGGCCAAGTTCATTTTGGTATGTTCATTAAAATGTATCCAAGGTCCATAAGTGCACAAATAGAGAACGAGGCCAATATCCAGCCATCTCGACAGAACAAGCTTGGTCAATAAAGAACTTATTATGTGGGATAAACAAAACCATTTTATAGAAGGAAAGCAGGCAGATATCTCCATCTTGCCTTCTTTGGGTAGCCAGCCATAGTAAAGAATTTGGTTCATCTGCCCGCTTGCCAGGCTTGCCAATATATCAAACTAGGTATTTAAGGAAAATATCAAAATGGAAACTTTTTCCAACCTGTGCTTCCTCAGATGAAGTCCTTGAGAGAGTTCTATGAACAGGATCATAAGGTGGTGGAGAGGACGATTCTAACTCCAAATTACTGTCTAGTGTTAATGAGTCATATTCAGGAGGCGGTCTTTGAGGATAGGGAAAGCCACTTGCTCTGTGGTGTTGTCGATAAAGAGCGTAAGTCTCAACTTCACTGCGTGGAGATGAAAACGAATTAACACCATGCCCGATGATAGTCGGCGCAGAATACGCACCTCGGGATAATCTTCGTCTTCTGTATCGCTTAAAACAACGGTAAGAGATGTATGTAACCACAGCAAGAAAGATCACAGCGCCAACTGTGCTTCCAACAATAATAACAATGCCTGGATCGAAATGAAAGCTGACTTGAACTTCATCGGAATTGTCCTGGACAACTGGTCGTGGAGCAGGCTTGCACTGACCCGATTCACATTCTTCCTCTTCACGACAATCTCTATCACTACTGCAGTCAGCAGGGAAATCAATATCTTGATCTTGACAGCGATGACGAAAGCAAATCTTTCCGCCTTCACAAAGATCGTTAGAGATGCAGCCGCCCTCACAATTCCACCATGTCTTGCACCAACCTGAACAGCAAATGCTGGTGACTGAGGAGTTTTGATAGCATTCAAAGTCTTCGATGCAAGCAAGAACAGATAGCTTAAGCTTGAAAAGACTCTGGAGAACTACCAAAAACGTGAAAACATGCAAAGCAATTCTGAAAAACATATCGACCTCGAACAAACCACGGGAAACCGATAACCCGTGATAAATATCCTGATTGGAGTGTAGGAGACTGGCACTAGTAACTTCACTAGAACCCACTCCTTGCGCCCCTCCCCCGAGACTTGCGCGATATTCTCGCGGGAACTCGCGGGGACACTCGCGGGCAATATTATTTCTCTCGATTTGACACGCGCTTAGCGGTCGTTGTGTTGCTTGCAAAGCAAAAACTCTAAAATTTGAGAATATAAACCGTGGCTCGTTAACTCTAAGCCGCGAACTATATATGCAAATTTCTCACTTTTCGGGATAATAAATTACATGGACTTTGTTATGTAATCGTTAAAAACATCTTAATTAAGAAAATCGAGGGAAAGGACAGAAAAAATTACTTATTGCTGCAACATGAAATGCGAGAAGGAAATTCGGCTATTGATTGAAGAGCAGAAATAATTCGGAACTGCCGCTGCGTAACCACTTGAGAGAATTGCGGATAAAATTAATTGTTAGAAGATCGTTGACAGGTGTTCAAGAAAATAGCAGGATTGATGAAGCACTGACTTCTCAAAACAAGCAATATATAGATTGCATGCTTTTAAAAAAGGAGAATTGATATTTTAACCAGGAAAAATCCCATAAGTAAGGAGCAAAACCACTCGTGAGCTCTTTTTTATTAAATTCTGAATAAGGTTTAAGTGGGAAACTCATTACAATGCAAGAGGCTTTTTCAAAGCTATTTATGGTATTATTTGTAGCATCACAAACAAGTATTCTATAAAAGACAACATGTTACGTCAATATAACTAGACGAATTTTAAATACCTAAAATAGCAAACTCAATAAAAATGTTTCTTTAATAACCATTTGAATTTGAATCGATCCGAGTATTAAGGCTCCATTTGTCCATTCAAAGTCTTCGGAAATCCAAATGAACAAAGAGCAAAAACAACCATTATAATATTGTGATTGGACATGACGCATATAAAATATTTCACATAGATAATTTTGTAACTTATCAGTTCTTGAACTTAACAATCATAATTTTATGACAAACGTACTAGATTAAATTATTTATTTTAATTCTGTTGGCATTCCGCGATAAATTATTTCCAATATCGTTTTTTATTACTGTTCTACATCTGATGATCTAAGCAACAAGAATACGATATAGCCTGACTTTGTAGCCATTAAGTATATTCAATCTTCTCCTATCTTGCATCGACAATCTCCGCCAAAGCTTCTAAACTTTATAGGATTTTTCTCCCGGGGCTACGTTTTAATAACTGCCTGAAACCTAAATCTTGTCAATGTCTAGACCAGAATTCATTGTCATTAAAAGCTTTGCAGTCCGTGAGAAAATAAGAGACATACTTGACAATATTAAAAAAAAGCTGTAGAACGATTACAATTTAAAGATATATTCTTGTCGAGGTAGTTGAAAAATTTACGGCTGGTTTTACATGAAATTACAACCGCAAGTTTAACTGATTTTGTACTTGCCAGCTCCTGAAGTACTCAGCGGTCAAAGAATTGATTAAAAATCGGCATTATAACTCGCGATCTCCAACTTTGGTTCGGTGGTTTCCCAGATCCATTCAATATAACCGCGGGCAAAAAAGCTGCGTTATTAACCAACAGTGCGAGTTTTAATCAACAACATGATGGACCGCACGGAAATTTCGGATATTCCGAATTCTACGCGCCTGAAAACTCTGGATTTTGTCTGTTTACTGCTTCACTTCGATGTTAACTGCATTTTACCGTTCAAGGCAACAAATCAAGTGAGTTTTCACTTCTTCATGACGGCGCAATAATTATTTTTCACAAGCCAAGTAAACACAGCTGTTTTCATCTTCTAATCTTTATCCGCGTCGTCGAATTCGTCTTCCTCGCGAATAGGAGGCAACGCAAGTCCGCTCACAACAACGGAAATCAGGGCTTCCTCGTCTTTATCCAGGCTCAGTGTTTTTTTCTCGGCAATAGCCGTGGAAACATGGCTTTCAGCATTTAATAACGGAAAAGAAGCGAGTTTTCCAGCGTCCTCATTGTCGCTGCTCTGTACGTGAACTTTCTTTAGTTTTCCCTTGGCCAGTCGTGTTTGCATTGATTTTCTTTCACTTTTCATTCGGCTCAAACAACAGCAGAAAAGGCATGAAAAAATTAACACGCCAATGATAGTCACAATGGCCAGGAGAGCTGGGTTGAGAGGCATTTCTTCTCGTACCTCCTTAGTTGCAACACAAGTTCTGTTGCGACATTTCGAATTCACATTTTGAGAACAATCGACATCTTCTGTACAAGGCTGATTCCACGTGAATCTGTCAAGCAATGTCGATGTGTTGGAACAGGACGATTCCTCGACACATTCGCAGAACCCATCGATGCATTTTGTGTTCCCCAAGTTGTCGCAGTCAGACTGTTTCTGACACGCGAGTTTGCAGACTTTCGAGCCATCGACGCAAATGTTACCACAACATGTTTCCGAGTTAGAGCATTTCTTGTCTTCGGAACAGGTCGACCGTGAATCAAGTCTAACTCCGGATAATATCACCAGCAGCAGCAAAGCTACGACTTCAATGACCTGCATCATCTTGCGACACTATACCACGTTGTCCCCCCATCGAAGTTC
>OZ026605.1:4037900-4092900 GCA_964020085.1 Micromussa lordhowensis
ATTTGCAGTGAATGTGTGTCAATAAAAGTCTCTATTTAACAACATTATTCCATGTGGCATGGTTGGATATGAGATGGTAGATAGCCAACAAGGTGCGTAGCTCCGAGTTGGCTATAATCATCTCATATCCAACAAGGGCGAGTGGAGTGATTGTTACATTAATTAAAACGCCCTCAAAACATCAAAAATTAAACTTACTTAAAAATAGAAACGCCCCAAAAATCACGCTTATGCTTACCATATTCGTAGAGCATGGTATAATGGCTCATAACCCATGATGGCTAGGTAAATGAAAACTCTTGAATTGCATTATCCACTGGTCCAGTTTTTAATAATAGTCTATAGCATCTCCAGCAGTATTAGCAATGCAACAAGAAGAAGAAGACATCTGTCGTCGATCATTGAGCTGATTGTTTCCATAAACTATAAGCCTTTTTCTTGCAGTACTATGATTTCCATCTGGATTGAACATCTTCCATGGCTAATTTTTGCCTTCCTTGGCCCTGAAGAATTCGCGTAATTGCATGACGGAATGGATTGCATGGTCCAGTACTCTACAGTGCAGGCAGTAAAATCTTAAAAAAGTAATTTTACATAGCTACTTTTACACAGCTTCACTAAAACGTATATCATCTTTTGGCACGATATTGATTTAATTATCATTTCTTCTAGGGAGAATTATGAACATGCTCCCAGCAATCTTTGGAAATCTACTCAGGAAAGTTCACATTTTTTAGATACTATCACAAGCAGTGGAATGGAAAAGTCTGTATAAAATTGGACACTTATTACATATGATCATGATTGTGAACTACTTCGACAACAAAAAAAACAACATGTGACAATTGTAACACTGCAGCAACATATAGCCTAAAATGTTATTCGGCCGAGAGATGACTGACATTTCAGGCTAAGCAACACTATAGCTTAATTAGTGGTGTCACACAGCTGGTGAAGCAAGGTGAGTACTGTTGCGCAAATTTACTCAGACTAGTCACATTCAAGATTAGAAATTGAATTTCTAATCTTGAATGTGACTTCCCTGAGTCTATAAATTAAAGGATGAAACATAAGCCCAATAAGAAGTACCATTATGTCGACTGCCATGATATCAACAGCTCTCCTTAGATAGGTACAGTAGAAAGTGTAAAAGGGGATCCCCTAAAAAACGTTTTAAAATCTGTTGGGATCTCCTGCCTCAGTATAAGAAATTATGAAGTCCAAGTAAGCTTGATAAATTCAACAGAACTTTATTCTGACAACAAAGCACTGCTACACGGCCATGTTGTAAGATGATCATGAGGCAATGACAATATTAGGCATGAGAGTGGCATCAGAGCTTGCTTGCAGTGTAATTCTCTAAAAGTCACCAGGTTATCATTCTTTATCATTCTAAATATATAATACTATGTAATAATATTATGTACTTGGAGAAGGACTATCAAAAGAGAGCTGAAAGAGAACGGTTTAGGAACATGGGCAGCAGCAGCATCGGCTGCGGAGGATAGAACAGCCTGGAGGCAGAGAGCCTATGGCCCAATTCTCCATTTGGAGAGTGGATAAATGATGATGAATAATATTATGTAATTACTTTGGGGATCTGTATATCCTCATCATGGAACTTCTATCTCTTTGAGCAAATAATATTATTATTGAGATTCCAAACACTAACAAGTATCACTGTTTTCTGTGATTTAAGTGCGCATTGCCACTTGTTCTTGATGTTGCCATCTTATTAACAAAACTCTCCAAAACATGATCAGCAAGAGTTACTGCAAGTCACATGTATCGAGGGGATGAGAAAGCGCCATATGGTCTGTTATTTTCTTCAGCATTGTTTAAAAGTCATGTTATTGGTCTGTGACTACCTGCTGCTGTTAAATGTAAGGTCGTCTTCCGCTTACAAAAATGAACACTTGAAAACAGCAGCACACTTTGCCTGAACACAGCCAACTTGATATTTTTTATGGTGATGATGAGCACAATAATGATGACCAGCTCAATTTTGATGATAATTATAGTAATGATGATCCCTCGCCAGTCCTAAAAATAGCAGTTGCAAATTTTTCGACATCTGATTTAACTTTTCCAAAATGCCAAATGCTCAGAAGATGTTGGTGGTGGTGCGGGGGAGTGGGGGTAGGGGGGGGATGTCCACCTTTTGAACTGATTCACACGTAGCATTATTGTTCAATCAATGTGATCAAACTTGACGTTCGTGTACATTCGGAGGCAGGATCTCATGTGACGCGTTCATAACCTCCTCGTAGGATGGCGGAGGTGACTCAGGCTGTGTGCTGACTTCATTGTATGACGGAGGTCCACCTTCAGCTATGGGATCTGGAATTTGACCGCCAGACTCTTCGTCTCCTTGTAAATTTGAACTCGTTTGCGACCTGCCAACTTCTCCATTTTGGTCATTTTGCCGTGGAGTTGTTCCTCCGGTAGCTCTGCTACTAAAAGCGTTCCTTGAACGACGTTTGTGCTTCATGCAACAGCAAACCAGAAATAGAAAGGCACCAAGGCCGACAATTACAGCGATCAATGTGGTAACGTTTAACTCGGATTCCTCTGAATCTTCATCCCAAATACAACGCCCGTTATAACAGATATAACCATGATGGCACTGTGCAGTATAGCTGCACGATGTCGTGCAGAGATTGTTATAAATATCGCATCTTTCTGGCGCAGAACAATCGCCAAGTTCGTAACAAAAGTCATAACAATTCACACGGTCAACACACGAACTCTTTTGATCTAAATGCCTGATTTTACAGCAGCGTTCTATACCGTAACAGTCATCGTCAGAAAAGCATGCTGAAGTCCAGTGTCCGTTCAGAAAACTGCAAAGAATCGGCAGAAATACTACAATTCCTTCCATATTGCTGAAGCGACTTTAATGCTTTATTTACTCTTGGAGCGGTTGCGCAGTTTGTTTGTTTTTATAGAAAAAGGGCCACATTTGCATTTGGGTAAAAGATTTTGGTACTATGATCAAATTTTTACCCCTTGAATTTTTAGGTTCATCACATAGAATTAAAAACGAAAGATTAAAAACGCCTTTTCACCATTTGCAAATATCTGCATTGGTTCCGGAGGAAAATGTGTAAAATATGCAAATAGAATGACTGATGACGTCATACACTCAACTCAATATTACATCAAGAATATAAATCTCGCTATCTCGGTCAGGTTGCGGAAAAACCACGCAACGCACTTTACAGCTAGAACAATTTCCGTTCTCATGACAACCCACTTGTTTACAGTTCCCTCCAACCTGATTTCAAGATCTGAGTGATTTTCAGCTCGAAAAACTTGTTGCCACGGTAACAAAATGCTAAGCCAAATTTTGTGGAGCACGTCTAGTACAATGCTTACTGCAAAAAAATCAAACATTTCTGATACAAATTGGCTGAATTATCTTTATTCATCATATTTAATCAAAATTTGGTTGAGTATATGGCGTCAAAATACAATGATGCAAGAGACCGCAAACGAAATGCTGCTGGTGTACTCTGAAACAGCTGTCCACGATTGCAATTCTTGGCTTTCAGTTTGGACTCATGATGTTGTCCCGTTATAAGCTTTCTACGTAGTAATCAGCCTTGGTTCGTATATGACGTCATCGTTTGGCTAATTTGCATAAAAACTTACTTGAATATCTCTCGAACGAAAAGAGATTTTGAAAATGGTAAAACAGCATTTTTCTTCTCGTACGGACTACTTGTCTATGTTTTAAAATGACTTAGATTTTGAATTGAAAGATGATATTTTCGTCATAGTAGATAGTAGCACTAAGCGCCGTCCCTGAATAATCGCTGCGCGCCGCGGCCCGGATTCGAGAAATTTGGTGTACAGGTGTAATAGGCCATTTTCCAAGTTCCCTTGTACCTCTGTTTCAAAACGAGTCTAAGTGCAAACCATTCAAATGAAAAGAGTTTGATTTGCATCAAAATTAACCTGTTGGCGGAACGGCACTTTTAGACTCGTTTTGACATGGAAGCAAAAGGGAACTCCTATTAACAATCCATTACAAAGCAAGTTTAACTAGAAAACATAGTTTTACATATTGTAGAAAAAGGAGAGGTGCATAGCAGCACTGGAAATTCTTTATTTTCTCCTTTTTATTTTTATTTTAGCTGTAATTAATTATATAAATAGTGCGAAATAAAGAATCTTGAATCTTGAATCTAGCGATGTTCGTCAGTTCAAAATGATTATATTTCAATGCTCGACCATTAAGTTCTCTGTTTTAAAATTCTTGCAATACGTAGTTCTGTTTGCGGGGACAACAAGCCCAAATTCTCTCCTCGCATTTCCAGTTACATGTGCAAATACTCTGTTTTCATCGTTTGCCTCTAAAAAGTTCTATTGGAGCATGTCAAGCAACTGATTTTCTTTAAATTTGCGTCCTGCCGTTAAATTTTCTCACAGATTAAAAAGATCAAACTAATTTGTCGCATCTATCTTTTTAAATGAACGACACCCTCAAATAAGCGCCCCCCTCGAATAAGCGCCACATTTGAGGCGAGAAAACCGCCGCGGCGCTTATTCAAGTACATGGGGTATTGACTTAGAATTTTGTTCACAAAAGAGCGCGTTTTGAGACGGTGTAATAGCTTCAATATATGAAAAAGACTGCTTGAGTTTTAGGTTAGCAAACAGATCTCAGTGTAAGAGAACATTTCTATCTAAATACTGTATGTAAATACGGTTCTTGATGGAGCAGCGGTGGCATACTGGATTGCGTGACGGACGGGATTGCGTGATTCAATCACTTTCAAACAGTGAAGACAATGAACTCCTACTAAAAAGAAATAGTTATATAGCTAATTTTATACAGTTTAACTATAACATAATTTTTTGGGGGCACAAGATCGATTTTTATTGCTTTACGAGCATGTTCCCTGCAACCGTCTCAGGAAAATGTTTAGACACAATCACGTACGTTCGTGGCGAAGTATTGTTGCGCAAATTTACGCAATGTCTTCTTGTCCTTTCACGGTAAATTTAATTTTCTGTTGAAGCCCTAACAACTTCTTCGTAGCTCGGCGGTGGTGGTAAAGGTTCACCGAAAGCTGATAAATTACTTACAGGTGGTAGATTACTATCATCGATATGCACAGGATTTTTGTGGTTTTCATCGGACTCGTTATTTTGCTGCGCTGCTCTGTTTCGTGAGGCCAGTTCTGCCTCTTCTTCTTCTTCCTTTCGCTTCTCTGCTGCCATGTAACACAGCCATACAACGAAAACGATGACTGCAATGAATACCACTCCCAAACATGCCCAAAGTAGAATGTAGTTCATGATCACCGTCAGCTAAGCAGCTTGATCATTAGTTGGATAAAAACGTGCATCAGTTGAGGGGATCAGTACCCAGGATCAGTAGTAGCAGTAGCCCGTAGTAGAATGTCCTGGTTTTTAGTTTTTCAAAGTAATTGTCAACACAAACGTTATTCTTTGAAGATCGTGGTCAATCCTTCTTTTCTGCGTTCTGGTTATCCGAGAAATAGCTTTCGTTAGCACTTCGAGTACTTGAGTAACGCTTAGCTTCGAATGCGGACGTATTTCCGGCTCCAGTAGCCGGAAATACGCCTGCGTTCGCAACGTGACTTATGAAAGAGTAACACAATGAGAGACCATATAAAGAGACTGTTTATAAGAGATATTTATTTACAACCCATTGAAGCAAAATAACAATGCCATAACCACGTTCTAAGAAGTCTTCAGAGGACCCATTCAAGTTGTGATTCGTATACAACCCTTTTTTTGTTCCTCAGTTAAAACTTCAATCTAACGGTGTTCCTTCCTTCCCGGGCTCTTTTCAGTTTCATCAATTCATGCTTCAAAAAGGGGAGCAATAACAATGTTCAATAATAACAATTTAAACTTTGAATAGAATATATCCTTCACACCCAATAATAATTTCGTCGCTAATTCAACAACAAATTCGTCGTTTTTTGAGTGAATTCGTTGACACCTTGCGTGAAAGTCGAGCATTAAACATACGACTGAATGACGAGTAAGAACAAACAACAAGAAAGAAGGGTAAGAAAGCGAAAAAGGTGTATGAGGTTTAATATACTCTGGCTGCATGTACGACGAGCTTCTTGACTGTAAAAAAAATTCAATCCATTCTATAATTATAAAATAATACAGACAAACACGCGAGGTCTAAATAAAAATACAAGGTGTACTTCCTTGTGTAGATTAAAATCTACTCAGCGAAGTCCTCAAACGCAAAGATATTACTGACGTCACCTAAACATTACGATAAGAAAAACAACGTTTGTAAACAAACATCTTCCCTATCGATACTTTACAGAACACGTTCGAAACTTGTGTAATAAGAAACACATTTTCTACGTTGTCTGCAGAGTAGTTTCTGTTAAATTTAAGGTTAAACATCACTGAAATAAATAGCATATCAATATTACGATAAAAATCTGAAAATCACGGTTTTTCGGTGCTTATTTATGCAATGTGTTGACGCCCTGTCGCGGCTAAATGTTCCGTAGAAACCCTTAAAGCTTCTTCGTAACTTGGTGGCGGGGCTTCAGCAGAAGTTGTTAAACATCCGTAGGGCGGCGGACCGCTATCAACGATTGGATCAGGACTTAGAAGCGTTTCATCGCGCTGATTTTCATTCGGTTGATCTTCACCTGTGCATGTGTGCGATCCGGCTTCGCGGGCATTTGAATTCAATCGACCTCCTTGTAAGCCTATCACGTATACTGGGCCCGTGTTGCTTTGGTTTGGATTTCCACCCACAGTTTGTTGCGTAGCTCTACTGTTGCGTGATGCAAACTCTTCGTCCCTTCGGTTTCGCGAAAGAAAATGACAACAAAATCCGAAAAAAATCGCGATTACAACAGCCGCACAGATGATAGTAGCTTTAACAGCATCAACCATACCGAACTCTTTTACTGAACAACCATCGCCTCAAACAGGATGTGAAGTCTATAGACGGCAGTCACCAAACAAAACTCTTGAGAACTTATTCCGCAATACCTCGCATACATTTGCTTTTTACAGCGATCGACACACCAAAGCAGCAAAGACCTCTGCAGATCCCTGCAGATCTATCGTCTCATAAATCTCTGCGGACCTACTATCGAGGAGATCACTTGTAAAATTATTTACTTTCTTGAGGAGGTCATCGACAGCAAGGAAACCTTTAAAACATCGGTGGACTCAACTCCAAACGTTCCATGTTTGATTGTGCTGCCGCCATCTTGAAACGTAAATATGTGACAAAACTACTTCGGGCTAGGGGATACTAGTAATAGCATTGTCATACTTAGGGGACGCCGCAACTGAGTATATCTGTTGCAATAGCGGCACAGACGTTCGGGAGTCTGATTTTTCTCTCTTTAATGGAATTTCAGAAAAGAGTTTTCCTCATCTTGTAGCTTACAACACAATCAGTTTTTGCCAAACGCGAGACTTCGCTGGCTACTAATCACGCAATCTTTCTTGCGTGACGAGACCAAAAGTGGAGAAAG
Source organism: Micromussa lordhowensis (assembly GCA_964020085.1). NCBI lineage: Eukaryota > Metazoa > Cnidaria > Anthozoa > Scleractinia > Lobophylliidae > Micromussa > Micromussa lordhowensis. The sequence goes on from OZ026605.1 coordinate 4,045,406, forward strand.
TCAATTTTTCTTTTTGGTACAGGGTCAGCTGGAATGAACATGAAACTTTTCATGGCGAACTAGATAAGCAGTTGGTTGATTTTATTTCAGTAAACGCATAGGAAACCAAAAAGGTAAAAAAGATCGTAATTAAAATAGACTCACCTTTTGTTCTTGCTTTAGTTTCTCCGCTTCAGTGTTGAACTGCAGGTCTGTGTGAAACAGAATATTGGTAAAGTGCTCTTTGCAGGGAGACATGAACTAAGCCCAGGCAAAAGTTCGTCTCGTCTAGTTTCGCCCGTTTCCTTTGCTATCGAGGTGCCCATTTGTAAGCTCACATTTTAAAGTCGTTTATTAAATTATTATTCTTTTATAATATTTAACAAGCGAGCGTCTGCATAGTAGGCTAATCACCCGGTAAGTCACGTCACGACCTTCGCAGCCGTTATTAGAGTCGTCACGCAACGCTTCATTACATGACCACCCTAATAACGGCTGCGAAAGACTAGTTTGATTTCATCCACCGTACCGCCCTCCGCTGCAGAGTCACGGAAAAGCCTGTGGTGAGTTTATTTGTACCTGTATTTGTGTAGTTCCATTTGCAGTAGACTTTACTGTAGTACGTCAGGAGTATAGCGATGTTTCTCGTTACGTCACTAATTGCTTATTATTAATGTGCCAACCAGAGGTTTATTGGCTGTTGAAACAATGCATGCTATTGTTCAGTGGCTGGCAAATTTGAATATCAAAAGAAATATGACGTCAATGTTTGTAAACAAGAAACATCGCTATACGGTAGCTATGAACAGGACAGTAGTGAAAATCCTTTACCAATTTATTTGATGCACAATGAAACACGGCACACATTCTTGAAAGGTATAAAATAGAGATTTAAATATAATAAAAACCTGTACTTTATATAGAGTAAGATGTCCACTACCACAAATTGGGATTATGTCATTGGCCTTCGGCATCTTAGGGTCTCTCAAGACACATTTGTATCTACCTCTTGTGAAAGAGTGAACATTAAACTATGCAATCACCCGTGTGTCTAGCGCGAGTGGAGGCGCGTGTGAGAGCCAACGCGCGATTCTTTGGTAAGGTTACTCACGCGCAACGCGCATGCCTAATGAGTAGTTACGCGCGAGCTCTCTGCTCACAACACCATTTGAAAAAGATGACTTCTGCACATACTGGTCTATTCTGACTTAGATCAGCTAAACAGCAAACCCTATCCTTTAATATGAAAGCAAGCTTGCCGTTTAATTGGTAAATCGACAGAAAATTCCTTCAGGGCTGTGGGCTGAAGAGCTCCCCGTCTTCTATTAGTGATATCAGGAAAGTCTCCCGTTACCACATACGGAAATTTCCGATTGTATTTATCCTAAACGTCCGACTATATCGTACAAAGACTTTCGTTTCAGCGTTTTGTACGGCACAAAAGAATTAAGGAGGCGGGCAATGATGCATGTACAACAAGGTCCCTTGCACAATTGCATTCTTCCTTCTACTGGTTACGTCATCGTCATCGAGACGTCTTGCTGGGGCATCTTGTCTGTGGTAATTTCTTCTTCGTTTCAGGTTTCACTCCCGATTTCTATTAATATATTCTTGATGTGCTTGTAGTTCTTCGGCAGAGGAATCTGTAAAACGTATGGGCCTGCTTTTCTGTCCACGGAGGTTCATTTGTGTCTATTAAATGTCACGCCCACTCCACAATATGTCACGTTACGATTTGAAATATTGATATTGTTCAACATCAAGGTGCGTTATTCGTGCCACGAGAAAATCGCTTCAATTAATTTTCACAGAGTGAAAAGGTTAAGAATGACGTTGCTTTGGGGCTAAAATAAACGCCTTCATTCCAAAATGGCCCTTTTACCTTAAAGTTCAATCATGAGAGATATTTGTGGTCTACACTACAATGCCGTTGTGTTTGCGGTCGAATATCGTCGAATAAACATGACGATCATTAAAATCAAGTTTTGACAGTGAATCGAAGGCATTCTGCAACCTTTAAAAGCCAATGTTTCCAAGCAGGGAATTTCCATGCAATAATAACTGTTTTTCTTTCGTCTTACGTATAAATGTGTCCAAGATAGTCAAACCGCTCCATCACAGTTTTTAACATGGATTAAAAAGTACGTTGTCACTGCCGGCATGTTTGTAGCTCCTCACGAGCTTGAAGAAACTTGAGTTAAGTCGGAGAGTACACCTTGTTGTTCTTCTACATTATACCTACCGACAGCTCTCTCGAGAACCAACGCTGACTCCCTTGGCCACATTCTGTGGCAGAGAAATCCGACTAACAGCAGCAGAAGGACCAACAACAGCAGAACGATGCAAAGAACTAACCAGTTATAAAGCTTGTGCCTTTCAGCAAGATCACAGGAGTCACAGACGGCTTGAGTAGTCGCATTTTCGCAGAAAACTGTTGGAATTTTCCATGAACTTAACGCCACGACATACAGCCACTCCACAAAACGTTTCCATTTCAGTCCAATAACATGTGCATCCATTTTACACCTCAAGAATTTTAACTATCATTAGACCGAAATAAAAGCCCTGAAATCTCGCTTTGTGGATGCGATTCGCTGTTTCCTTGACACATCATCTCGATTAGTCGAATAATGAACTTAATACGCCGGTCCTTTTCCGTTAGTGTATCAGTATATCAGGACCTCTGGGTAGATGATTGGCAAGTCAAGCACATTAAAATCACATTCAATTTTGCCGACTATTTCAGATTTTCTGCTAATCTCGCTCTGGGCGCCGCATAACATTAACTCTGTCAACTAAGTGGTTAACTTTTAAGCGGTGTGCAGACAATTTGTTGACATTAAACGAGTGGGTGCGTTTCATAGGTTTTTAATTTGTTGGTATATAAACAACATACAAACAATGAAAGCTTTTGATTGGTTTCCGTGATGTGAGTGTATTGGACCTCAGTAACATCCAAGGCGACTTTAAACCCTAGAAACTTAACACATCGTTGAACTTTTAAGTAGTTTATCATAGAATCTTCCCGTAAATTTCAGAAATAGACCTTTGCTAATTGAGGCTGCGGCAAATATGTTATATTTTTCTTCGGTATTTATCATCATGTTTCAGGCTCAATGTTTGAATAACATCTGCCAGCTGAATCTGCGCCGGGGTCATTTCAAATTCGAGATGGTTCGTTTCATTTCTTCGACTGCTGAAACGTAAGCTTATCTCTCCCGCAACCTTAGCTAGATTGTTGATAACACAAAAGTGGCTTCAATTTTTTGCCCTTGTTGTCTTCAAAAACGTTTGAGGATAAAAGCAAAGAAACAGACCGAGGGTAGCAACTTTCACAATAGTGAGACCGTACTGACGCCTGGTTCTGTCTGGGCCCTTGGGGCATTCCGCTTCAATTATTCTTGTTAGTGATATTAATTTCAAAATCGAATCAGTATAACTGAAAAACAAGATTAGATTATACAACAGCTGCCGCATGTGTATATATATGTCAGGTATTATCTGCGATGCGTTTTTAACTTCGCGTTTTTTTTTATTTTCAAGCAAACGGATAGCAATAGATGCGATAGCTAGGAGAGAGAGGTTTCAATTCCACACCTGTTGAGAAATGGCTGGCTCTGTACCAGATGCCTCAGGATTATTTGTAATGCGATTATAGGAATATGACTTCATCAGGGATGATGGGATACGAAAAGAGACGGGTTAGGAAATATATATACTACTGATAACAGCATGCCCACAGGGAAAGTTATAATTAAAATAGGAGGGACATCGTCGTTACATTCCAAGGCCTTTGATATCAAACAGAGGTAATCTGAGGACTTGACTGTCGCGACTTTAAAACGTTTTAAAAGAGTGTGGACGATAGAGATGTTTCCTCCGTTAGAAACTATAGTTTATTGACATTTAAGTTAATGTAAACTGCGTGAACTGATCAAGTTGTACCAAATTATGTAAACTGTTTCAGAAGTTTGTTTAGCTGGGCAGCAAAATTTTTTCCCCTTCTTATTCAAGATGTTCCCTTTTTTCCACTCGTTGTTATTCGCACTTCTCCCCAACTAACAAACTGAACAATTCGAAGGCTTGTCACAGCCTTATACACATAGTGTAATCGGCATCTTTTCCCGAGGCCCGCGACAAATATGTGGATTAGGCAAACTTTAATTCAACGTTATCTATAATAAAGCTTTGTTGTGCCGCCACTAATGATTTTAATGCCCTAATCTAGCTAGAAAACTAAAAAAAACCAGGTATTTTTGCACGAAACAAAGATATGCAATATAAACGGACAGTGTTGTGGTGACCACTAATAATTTATCTTTCAATTTCTCTCTGTCACGTCAATAAACTTGCCCAGCAAACTGACAGCTCAGGTAGATTGACAACATACAGGAACTAGGATATCCTAGTCGCGGTTCGCATCACTCAATAGTCAAACATTGAAATGAATGGGAATTTTGCGAACATAAGAGTATACTGAAATGAGATTTTTTCAGATTGTAGACAATGGCAAACTGTACAAAAGCTAAACACACAACAATAACACGTAACGATCGGTGACGCGCATGGACTGCCATCTCTCTTTCCCAGTCCTTCGCCAATGCCACATGATGCCACTTGTATGCTTGCTTGCTTGCGTTTGAGAATGAGATATCAATCACGAAAGCTGGGTATCCTTATTCACAGTCACATCCTTTAATTCAAGAACTTGTAGATGAGCTCTTACCCTCTAAATCTGCGCTATGAATTGGCCCCTTAGAGAAATAGAACAAACCCAAGGGCGGTATGCAATAATCTTGACCGGTCAAAACCTTTTAGACAACATTTGTTTTTTGCCTATTTGCCTCGCTCAAGTGTAGCATATCACGTGCGAAAAACGAACTCTGGAACCGTTGACTAAATCGTTCAAGCGCATCGGCACTCAACAAATTCAGTACCATTAGTTTATCGGCCTCTTATGGAACAAAATTAAAACGTTTTCAATACAAAGGGCTCTTGAATTCCTCAGTCTTAGGATCAAACTACTTACATAATGTGCTTCACTGATATTTATTATCACTAAGTTCAGTTAATAATCCTTCAAGTATCCTGGTAATTATTGCGTCATTTCTTTAACTCTCTTTGAGAGAAATTGTTAATCTCTTTTAAAGTCAGATGCCCACGACTGATTAATCATATTATTTCTTTATCGAAATAAAATTCCTCGCCGCTGTGATAGAAGTCACTGCTTGTCGAACATTTGGCAGATACGTAATAGGCATTTTAAGTCACTACGACGGCGAAGTCGAGAACAACGTTCATTAAAATGAATTTATATTATATCCACGAATCTCGCGATATTCAAAGTCATTTAGTTTGTTTCTCACTGTCAAAACTATCACTAAACTGAATCTGCAACAAGTAGCTAGGCAATTACGACGTAACTGCCTGATGAAGAGATTGTATAATTTAAATTAATATCTTTCAATTCTAGAAAAAAAGCTGTAAACTAGTAATTTAAGGGGTTTAACAAAGTTTTAAACTAAAAGCAAATATGTCAGTTCTGGGAGTCTTAATGATTTAATAATACGGAGACACGATTAGCATTCTAATTCACTCGATGATGTCTATTGGAATTTGGGAATTTAGTTTTTTACCGTCGATGGAACGAGGTGGTCATTTGACAGTTCAGCTAGTATATTTGCAAGCACTGGAACACAACTGAACATCTCCGAACTTCAACACGAATTGCTCCTTTTCTTCTTTGTTTGACTTTCTTAGCTGCTCGTCCAAATACCTGACAGCTGACTGTTATGAAAATCATCACAATCCAGACGTACATTGCTCTACATTTATCGTAACCTTCAATACCTCGTCATAGCTTGGTGGACTCTGTGAGCCTTCATAGCGTTGGTCGCTGTATGGAGGGGGGTCTTCGTCAGGTACCGGTATACTCTGAGAATCGACAACAGCCTCGCTACTTTCTCCCTCTGCTCCGCTCTCTTCTGAGTCCTCTGGCCTTGGCCGGGGTTTGTGGTAAGCTGAGGAGAAGTCATACGGCGGCAGATGCACTGGTGAATACATAAACTCGCTGCCGAACGCATCAAGCTCTCCGTTCAGCGCAAAATTCTCAATTCCCCTGTTCCTGATTATGTTACTTTCATTCCAATCGTCCCCGGTTTGCGAGCTTTGAGTGGCTGCTGAGCGCTGATTGCGTTGCTGTTGCTGAAGTCGCCTTCGTTTCATACGCGCCATACAGAACGAGATCAAGCAGAAGTTAATGAAGAGGATTGAAAAGCCTACAAGCGCGATGGCAAATTCCTCATTACCCGAAATCAAACTGTGAGAAGATTCGGTCGTTTTCTCGTGCTTCTGTGATGTAGTAGGGATTAAATCTGTCAAAGTTTCACTCTCTGTTCTGTAAGGCAACCCCATCGACGGAAGCTGGCCGTCGCCTTCATCCGGGGTGTCTGATTCCGCGTCAATACAAGCGCCACCTCGACAGATCTTTCCGAAGCCACAAGAAACGTTCGACGGACCACAGTTCACAACCCCAACAACTAGAGTACTGTTACTGCTTGTAGCATTCTCACAATTCTGCGGCGGTTGACAAGGTAGAGAGATAGCGACGACCTCAAACGAAACTGTTAAAAACAGTACGAATTTCAGCGACATCTTTGACAGCTTTCGTGAACTTATCTTGCGAAACTTTTCAAACTCTTCCGTTTAACTAGTTACTTGTCATTTCTGCTTAGTCACTTAGGCCTTAACATATTTCCTCTTCATTTGTTCCACTTGGGTGTTCATGTTTTTATTGTTGACCAGTGAGGCGATCATGGTTACTTAATTTTCGTTGGCTTAATAAATCCGCATTTGCATGAGAATATAGAGCACCGCTACCGACAGCACGTATCAAAGCAATAACAAACCTAAGGGCCTTTTTCCATTTACGGGTACTCTGAATTCTGTTTTCCCTATTGTTTTATTGCGTACTTCGTTGAGATGCTTCATGGCTAGCGAACTGACCTTTCAGTCTATACAGTACTAGGTCAGAATTCCGTTGAAGCCCAAACTAAATTAGACCGTTTCTGAAAAGTATTGACTGACACTTATTTACTGAAAAGAGAGAGTCAATAAGGCAGTTATCTAATAAATATGTAAATGTTAACGTCACTGCTCGAAACTGTTCGCGTGTCAAGTAAGTAACCACAGTGTCTGTATATTTATATAAATGGACAAGGTGTCATTTTCGAGATAAAATAGGATACCAGTATTATTTTATTTCCCAGTAGCTTGTGACACTTTCTGATAAACATGTCTTTCTCAATAGTCTGAAACTTTGACCACTTTTGTTTCTGAAGTTTTTGTAATCGACACCACAGGAACAAGATTGGTTTCATCGTTACAACTGAATAAGCAATAATTTATTTGTTTATTTCTGAGGCCGCAAGTCCTTCTGGGCTGGTGCAGGATACGCGCTAGACAGGAGTTCCCGACACTTGTATTACAGTATACATTACATGTGATCTTAATTTTATTTACCCACGATCAGAAAGGTACAGAAGATTTTTTGAACCTCGGCTCTCCAGAAAGACATTATTAGGGCAATTCCCAACGTTACATTATGAGTTTTTTATTTTTTTCAACTTGAACCAAAGAAAACTGTGACGACATAACCGGCTTGCTTATGATTTCGCGAACAAGAAACTCGACAAATCCGCGATGAATCTTTGCTTTTTTCTCCTACTTCCCGCTTAGATTCGTTCCCAGGGTGTCTCGTTTTCGCCTCGCCCGTTTCCCGCCCTTTCCTCTCCCGCCGCCTTACTCTCCCCTCCCATTGTTGACCTTTTTGTCACCTACGCACGCCCAAAGATTATTTTCGTCTGAGTTCAAAAGGTCGATTATATTTAGTTATAACTATCAAGAAAACTGTTTGGTCTTTGAATAAAACTTTAAATATGCCACAAAACTATCCATTCAACCCGTGGGCGCAATGATTGGTCCTCAATTTCCATCGTCATCATCATAGTCCTTCTTACGTCAAGAGAGCCAGTAAGAGATATAAATAAATACCCTTTTTCGCATCAAGAGAAAATTCAGTCTCTTCCTTAGTGGTATAAACATGGTATAAGATACATTGACCGACTCACTCGACAAGTTTTAAAATTAATCTCTTACTTTTTGGCCTGAAATTTAATTTCGAGCCGAGAATCATTTCAAAGGTCGATCCTTTCACAACACCCGACTGAAGATATGTAGATTAACCAAGTTAAAACAAAGTAAAAGCTAGAAACAGGAAGCTTGAATTTTGCGTCATGTTGAAACAAGCGATGTCATGGAGTAATGCGTCAGTTATAGCGTGATGATACCAAGTAAGTTTGAATCATACGCATGGAAGCCTTTTTTTGGAAAATTTACGTTTGATTAGGTAAGACGTCACTTAAGACGTAACAATGAACTGAAAAGGAGCAACTAAGGTAACGATTGGCGAAGATTAACATGTATATGGTAATTAATGCTGTGGGCTAAATTTTTCCGGTAAGGTACCCAGCACGCTTTTGATGTGAATTAAATTCTGAAGGCATTAATCATGCAAATTACCATTTTACTCACACAATATCAGATATTGTTTTATTTTGAACGCAATAAATAAAGAATTAAATATGATCATAACCTTTGATATGAGAGAAGAGCATAAGCTCTACTATTAACAAAAATAACCTAATAAATACTAACTGGATTATTTCACTTAATCCATAAGAAACAAATATAATACAATAAGAATTTTCCATTGAGAAGCGAAAATCGAAAACAATTACAAAAGAGTAACAGAGGCATAATGCTCCCTGACCTACTTTGAGAGTTTCTCTTTGTCCTACAAAAAAAGTAAACATAATCTATTTTCCGTGGTTTTTGACTTCCCTCTCGTGGGACGATTATCCTGACTCGCCTTTTCCGGATCCCCCAGACTGACGCGCGCAATAAACAAACGCTTAATGCGCAAATTCGGCTCAGTTACGAGCTTTTTACAGCCCTTAACTAGTTCTTATAACACGACAGCAAGTGTACATCACCTTAATATCACATTTTTCGCTGCACCCATTCGCCGACTTTCGTTCTCTCTCGAAATTTCTCTCACGCGACGGCATGAACAAGATAAAAAGACCGCGATATTACCCTCAACCTCGCAACCTAACAAGAGTAATTTGACGCGGTTTTCTGCAATGATCTAGTAAAACGTAAAATCACTTAGACTAAGTTAAAGGTAAAATTGAAAAGTAGAATCTAAGCATGCTATCAGTGCCACTGATTGGAACACTTTACATAGCGACGCGTGGTTGTTTGAATTTTTTATAATACCACAGTCAAAGTGGTTATGTCGAGTTATTTCCTAGCCTAGTTCTAACATCATAAGTGGGAATCCAAAGTAGTATTCACCTTAAATCGTGTCATCGTTTATGGTCACTTCTTGATTTCAAATAAACAGGGGTGATTTCAAGTGACACCCACACCCATGAAGGCCGACAAGGTTTCGCGATCATTCTAGCGTTATAGACAAGATACGTCCTCAATTCCTTTAGCCGCTTCACTACAGTGAATTCCAAGAACGTCCTTTAACATTCAGAGATGACGTTAGCTGCCATTGCGTTGGCGTTAGTTGTTGTTATTACAGTCAGTTGTTCACTCTGTATAACATGATCATAAGGCGGTGGGGATTGCGCGAACAAAACGCCGTAGTCAGGTGGCTGATCGACACTAGGAAGGCGTGTATTTTCAGTTCTTACCGAGCTCTCTCCGATAGCCGTGTTTGTTATCTCTCCATTCTCATTCAAAATAAACCTGAAAAGGCTGAAATATGGCGGAGGTCCTGTCACCATACTGAGCGATGAAAATCGTCGGCGCATAATATATTCTGGAATTTCCATAGAACTACTTTCGCAAGTGTTCTCATTCGAATCAGTTGCTTCGCCGTTGTGCGACCAAGGTCCCTGTTTAAGGCATATATAAACCAAGAGAATAACCAAACCAAGAATTAAGACTACAGATACGCTCATGATAGCCACTATCGCTTCCACTCCACCGGCTGACTGAGAACTCGAGCCTTCGCATGCCGTTTCGTCGTCGCAAAGTCCGTTAGGGCATGTTTTCACTTGTTCACTGTTACACTGCGATGAAACTCTCGCCAACGAAACAAAGAACATCGCCAAGCTTACTAACGCAAAATCCATCAGTTTTCGGCTGAGCCCCATCTCGTTCAGTAACAAAATGGCGATGCCGTCTCAGAGACAGAGTTGCTCCCGTTTGATGGTTTTGTTATCCGAAGAAATGAAGCACCTTCGCGTATCTCTTGTTTATTTGTAATGACTCATAACATACCTTACCCCACTATAAATCATCAGCCGGATTGATAACTTCCGGTACCTATGACGTCACAAGCGTCAATCGCTTTTCCTACGGAAAATCTCTTTAAATTAAGAGGACAGAATCCTGTTTATCGTTAAGCTCTTTGTTCTTTTTAGGCGAAAGTACTCAAGACTATATTATACTGTTTCGATCAGCGACACAAATGTTTTTCTAAAGGCTGCGAAATTGATAAAAGCGTTTTGTGGCCAACCCTTGACCTTCAATAAAGGAGAAGTACCTTTTTTTTTAATCCCACTCAATTTCACGTATCCCATGACCCCCGTCTACAGGCACCCACAAAACCATCTCTAAAATTGTGTAATACTGGAGGTGTATTAAGAACTAACTGCTGTCAACAACACTTAAAATTGTGTTTAACTACAAAGCTGATATAGTTTAATTGGGAAATAGCTGGAAACGTCACCTAAACAACAACAAAAGTCAAGGTTGATGTTTTATGGCTAGAATCAGATAGTTTTGAATGCTGCCCTTTTAATCTCCTTCAGCAGGAATTTATCTAGAACTCTGTCATCGCAGGGAGAGATATTGGACTCAGCTATACAGGTTGGAATGTTATGAATAGGGAGCAGAGGTGACTCATTGACAATAAAACCGACAGTACTCATTTCCTTGGCTTCTGTCGTGACAGACTGGCTCCTGGTCCGAGTAAACTACAATAGTTTTACAACCCGCCCATCTTTTTCGCCCTTCCTATCTAGATAACAACTGTGATTACAAGACGGGCCAAAAATTCATTTTGGGCGCTACGCCCGGAACCTTCATGTTATTACAATGAAAGTTCCAGCGTCTGTCTCTTCGCTGGGCTCTTAAGGTTGAGTCGACCGAACAAATATTCAGACCGCCTTCTGAATGGAACATCTGTGAGAGATATTGCGCGCGTGTTTTTTGAGGTAAATTCTGGAATGTGGCACTCGGCGAAAACTTTGTTTTTTTTTCGTTTGTGTATTAGAAGCACGTTTTAGTTTGTTTTGATGGAAGAGTGTTTTTAGTGGCGTCACTGAGATATCGAGAAAGGAAGTGCTGTTGTCTATATCTTTCAGTTTTAGTCGAGTCAAATAACTGTTGTAGATGAAAACGTGTTTCGATTGAGTGAGTAGCCCCGAGAAGTCCGAACCAAAGACAATGCAAAATGGTTGCTTAGAGGTTGTGGTTTGAGCCAAATGATCTGTCATTACAGAAGCAAAGACTCTTGTATCAGCAATATTTATAATTAAGAAACCATCGACAACGAAACACGCCCACGTTGTCGTAAAGTCCGTATTATTAACCGATTGATATCTGACTCAGTTATAAACCTTCGCTCTCTTGACGATAGCCTCACTTCTAATGGCCATATATTTGACTATTTGCTGTTCCCAAATAGCATTTCGAAGGACATACATGCCAACCTTAAGGGTACGACTTCTTTGACCACATCTTCGTATATTCATATTTTTAAGCCAGGCACTTGACATGCAATCCAAGTTTCTTTGTTTTGGTAAAAATAATGCTCGAAAACATAAGCCCCCCTTTTACCTAATCACGCCGTAACACATCTGGTTCGTGCAACATTTAATCATGTTTTACCGACTTGTTGGCTTATCGTTTCCATGGAAACAAAATTCTTTGTATCAAACTTCAATCCAATTACTGGCGTAATTTTCATATTGATCCGACAAAGAAAGAGTATTAAATAGCTGATTGAAAATGCTCAGTATGGTCCAGAAAAACTATATCGAGACACTTTAAACTTCGATATTTCTTTTGCTAAATATTTTGCACAAATGTTTTGCTCTGTGCCAAGTTGTTCAAAAGTCGACTAGCTCTAATTCAGGATTAAAAGTTAACATATGCAGAGGTTTTAATTTCTATCTGCAGCATTTGGAGATATAAAAGCGTGTTGCGAGAGTTTAATTTATTTGAAATTGTCTCTTTCTTAACTCAAATCTTGTGGGTACAACATACAAACAGCAAGTTGCAAACTGGACTGAAATCAAGGGTTAAGTGTGCTTTTAAAAACAGGGCTCTCTTTCGGCATTCACCCAGATATTAAAGGCACATTTTTATCCGGAATAACCTAGCGTTTATTTAGTACTAGAAGTGAAAGTTACTCAGGTTATCAAGTTGTTATTATATTTATTTTATGAAACCTATTCCTATCACAACAATCACAACAATCGAATAACCAAAAAACCTAAATTTTGCTAATCAATAAAGTAAGCAATAAATATCAGATACTCTCAATTTGTGTTGTGGTCACTTTATGTTCCGTTACGTTGTTTCAAAATTTGTCCCAATATGTTGTGTTACATTCTGTTTAACCGAGCCACACTGTTACGTTTAAAGCAATTCGTTAAAGTGCCTAAAACCCCATAATTTTTTTTGGCTACGATCTGAAACTTAGACAAACACACAAAACGATTTGCCAAAATTTTCGGTTTGTGCTATTTTTAAGGGCTTTAAAAATTAACATAAAGTAGCTGAAATTTGATACATGACCGAGCTGCCGAGGAGCCTGGGTCTTTTACTGGGTTGACGTCACAGACTGTTTTTACTTTCTCGAGGTAGAGAGGACCCTGGGAACGAGGTTGTTTTGCATGCATGTTTATAAAGAGTTAATGCTATGTAAATGAATATGTGACGTCAACCCAGGAATATACCCAGACCCCTCACCAGCTCGGTCATAACACAAAAGATATCAAATTTTAACTACTTTCTGTTAATTTTGAAAGCCCTTAAAAAGTCACAAAGTGAGAAATTTGGCAAATTCTTTTTTTGTGCGTCTAAGTTTATCTTAGCCAAAACAAGAATTTGGGGTTATGGGCACTTTAAAGGTGTTGCCCTTTTGATTTTTAAAAGGAATGCTGTGTTACGTCACGCTGTGTTGTGTTATATTTCCTTCTCTCGTTTATGTTGCGTTACGTTTCTGTGGCGTTACGTTTCTGTTGTGTTGTTATTCTGTGTCACGTTATTTTGCTACTATAGGTATCCTGAGGAAAACTGCAGGCCTACTTCCCAAATACATCTCCATTTTTTTATATAAAAAAATTAATTTTGATACTCGTGATAGATCAAGGCTTGCGAACTGAGTTTCAGCGGTTTTGTACTACTAATTAATGAATGGCTATGTTTGTTTTTAGCTTTAACGAAATATTCGCCTTTCGCATGCGCAAAGCTAATAATTTGTTATTACAGCGAAAATACTAGTGATTTCAACACTAACCGTTGAAAACATTTTGAGCGTCACCCGCCAATCGGCGTGTATTAACTAGTTAAAATGGGAACTTTGCAATGTTTTAACTTGTTGACGAATTGTGCGAACTATTTCTTGGCTTGAACTGACATCAAACCAACTTTCGCAATTAATGTTGTATCTCAGCGCCCCTTCTTTATTTTGGCAATCTGTCTATGTGGCGTCTTTTAAGGCTTCAAAGCCTTTATACCACAATACCATTCATAATGAGGTTGTTGATGTGTTCACTGCGCTTGATTTCGTCTTTGTGTCTTCTCTTGCCCACCACTCTACCCACCAAATTCTTCCCAGCATTACGTTCCTCTTTCGGCCAGGATGCGATGCGGAGGCCTGGGTCGACCTGTAAGATGGAAGCGCGTCACAATTCTCTGGAAAAGTCGCCTCTTGGTTAATTTCCTTGACATAAAAATTGGAAAAGGGCCAACGAAGTTCTTCTGCTTTACTGTCTTCCAAAGTTGACGCCAGAGTATTCTCTTGTGTGTTCATTGTCGAAGGACCTTCGTCTTCTTCGGATAGATTATCCGCTGTCTCCGACACAGAATCGATCCTGCCTTCGTTGTTCATGTAATATCTGTAGACAGTGCGAGATTCACCTGCGCCAGTCTTACCCTTTTTCGGATCAATAACTAATCCATCGACCATTAGTTCTTGAATTTCGGGATCAATATCTCTCGCCATTTCAAAGCTTTCCTTCTCGTTTTCTCCCGAAGACGAGTCGCTCTCTTCACCACCTTCCTCGCTGGATTCCGAGGAAGAATCGTCGTCGCTTTTCGGAGATCGTTCGTTTCCCGAACCTTTTTCGGTTTCTTTGTCTGACTCGGCTAGTTCATCCGAACGTTCCCGCTTGATCTTCTTCATGGCTTTGCGTACGGCAGTTTTGTAGGCTTTTTCAGATGTGACGCTCTCATTTCCGTCGGATTCGCTGTCGCTTCCATCATCTCGTTTACAGATTTTTTTAATATGCAAGTCAAAATCAAACACATCTCCCTTCTCCTCGTCATCGGGTTCGGATTCCTCGTCGGAAGAAACATGAAAATCTAATTCGGAATTTTCGGACACAGCAGTCGAACTGTCCGAATCACTGCTGTCTTGTTTGTATCTTTCCAAGATGGATGCCACAACGTTCTGTACATGAGTAAGTGTTTCCTCGTCCATGGGATCCACGTGTGGATCTTCTTCCTCGCCGCGTCTTTCGGGGCTCGCGACTGCCTCGTAATCGTGCAGTTCAACTTGAATCTGTTTTGGATCCACCGACTGCCTTCTGTGAGTGGAAAGGAGTCGCACTGCTTTTTCCTCCATCGAGATTGAGTCCCAAACCTGTTCGTCCTCTAATGAGTCTAATGAACCGTATCCATTGCCAAACGAGCTGCGTCTGGAATGCTGATGTTGTTTGGAGTCCTCATTTGTATCCAGTGACGCTATACTCCCCCTAGAGCTGATGCTAGCCTTTGCATCCGAGTCGTAAGATCGTTTACGTGTCTTTGATTGCTTTTTACCCAAAGATAGATCATTTACCTTTGGGCTCACAACATAAACACCTTCTTTCCCTTTACTCCACAAGCGCTTTCGTCTAATAAAGGGCATGACTGTGAACGGGATAACATTTGAGCATCTTTCGACAAAACAAAGGTTAATTCAAACGGCGAGAGTTCTCACAAGGCAAAATATTTCTGAAAGAGAACAAACGTGCGCAATTAGTTACATCGGCTTCACCGCGGGCAAAGACGTTATGAAATACAATTAGTTAACACAGCTGTACGTGGGATAAAAATAAACGCTCATTTATCCTGCAAACAAGTGTCAACTAATGCTTCTCATATATATGGGTCTGGTATTAACGAGACAGATCACCTTCAATTTTTCTTCCATCACAATAATCAACAACAGAGATTAGTTATTCATTTCCAACTAATGACAGTATTAGGAACAATGCCAGGCAGATAATTGAAACGCCAAAACTTATCATCTACAGCTGTTATGCTATTAAAAGAAATCTTAATTGAAAGGAAGGTTGTTAAGGTGACAGGAAGCCGTTTCTTTTATCGTAATACCGTTCCTTCCAATTTTCGAGCATAAATGTCGTTGTTTTCCGGTGTTTTGTGTACTGGAAACGCTAAAATTATTTACATTTAACCAGAACGTGCTTGTTGAAAACAATATAGGCTGTCATATATTCCTATATGTAACGTATGACATAGGACCTGAGTGACTTGCAATATTCGTTTCATGACCGTCTGTTTACAGTGTGTCCTCGCACAGCTGTAATGAGCGTTTGAGATGCAAAATAGTTGTTTTCATATTTTGTTTTAAATTGAAAACGTACAAATTGTGAAAATTGTTGCTTACTGGAGAAAAGCTCAAAAAACCTGGTAGGATGATACAATAAGCACTCAATGACTGGCCCCAAAGGAAACAGTGAGTTTTGTTTCCCCGACGAACCTCGATGTTCCTCAAGGAGGTCGAGGGTAAACAAAACTCACTGGGCCAGTCATTAAGTGTTTTGTTATAACTCTCAAATCAAAAATAGAAAAAAAAAAAAAAAGAATCGTGCGCTTCACGCCGGCTGTCGCACAAATTTACCGCTCAAGGAGCACGACTTGATCACGTGCGAGTCGAAAGTTCAAGTTGTTGTTCCTAAGGGAGTTAGTGAGTTTTGTTCGCCCTAGTTAGATTGAGTTTTGACCGACGACTAGAGACAATCGGAAAACGTGTTTGTTAGGAGGTATAATAAAAGCCCTTATGCGCGATGACATTAGACTAGAAAAAATCACCACCAAGCCTCGTTTTTAAAATGCAAATTGTAAAATTTAATCATGAACAAATTCCCAAGGCAGCAAAGATGAAAAGAATACCCACGTGAAAATATCACAAAGGCAACGAAGATTTGGGAAAGTTTTGCTCAAACGAGGCTTGATGGTGAATTTGAAGCATGTTACGTAATCGCCCGCGTTTTCACTAGATTTGGTGGGAAATAGCCCTTTTCACGGATAACTTTGCTCATTTTACAATAAAATCATGTATGTGAAGCAATTTAGGGCTATTTTGTACTTTCAGCCCGAAATTTCGTCGCATCCACGTTGGATTAGATTGTAATGCAAATGAGAAAAATTAACTATGAAAATTTGGCTATTGCAAGACATCGCCAATTGACTTGTGCCAGGCCCTTGGGAGTTCTTCGCCCTCAAGAGGAAGAGAACAGCTGGGGACTAGGCTCCTGTGCCCCTCCCCCTCCCCCTCAATGGAATTATTATGAAGAAAACTACCGAACTGCAAGTATTCTCAACGCCAGGACAAAGACGGCAGCTCCCATAAAACAGAAATTTCTAAGGTACGAAAATCGCACAAAACCTTGCTAGTAAACAGGACCTTAAAATTCCAGGCTTCCTTCTCTGGTAAGAGTCAACAAGTTATTTCAATGTTGCAAAGGACGGGCGTCAGTGTTAAACAATATTCTCGTATAATTCGACGCCTTTATCTTTCTTTTTAAAGCTTTCTGTTTTTGTTTTTTGTTTTGTTTTTTAAGCACAGGGGGTTTCGTTGACAAACTTCATTCCTTGGACAATATATTTCTCACAACTGTTGTTTTCAAGCCAAAGTAGTATTATTAACGCTCGAAAAATTAACAAACAATCCTAAAGCTTACAAAAGAACAATATTTGGTGTCTGAAACAAAATAATTCCCCTGCTCCTGCAGGCAAATATATATTGCCACAGCTGTGATGTTAAAGCTATGCGAGGTCTCCAGCATGTGAGACAATTATAGAAAAGAGTTTTATTCAATAATAAACAATGCACTGATTTCGAGTTAACGAGCAGCGTGTGGTTAGCAAAACAGAAATATGCTTGTGGGATAGTTATTGTTGTCAACACGATGAGAAACAAGCTGGAGCAGTTTTTCGCCCAAGCTCGGTATTTGTCAGGAAAATTATATGGCTGAAGGAATCATACACTCTTTTCGCCTTTATAAGCCAAATGAGAAAACACGATCTATACATTTTGCCCTGTAAAACATGAAAACGCCGAGCAGTTGGAAAGTGACGGCAATTTTAAGCCATTGACTTGGGGAAATTATACTCTCTTTTCCAACCAGTTCTCTAGGATTAACATTTATTTAATCAATTTTCAGAAGGTGTATTGAAATATCGTATTTGACGTTCAAGGCTGATATAGAAATATCACTGAGTTGAGAAATGAAACAGTTTGTCGATGTGGCAAAACGTGAAAAATGGTGAAAAATATTTCCATTTAAACGATTAAAATGCAAGAGCCCGAGAGTAAATTTGAAACGCGTCACCAGTTTATGTCACCGTTTACACAAAAGAACTTGCTCAAGATGGCTTAGTGGTGAAGATGACTTCACTTTTATTTGTACTTTGTATTTGTGCAATATACAACAGTATCACCGGCCCCGTCAATGTTTTGTACATGTAGTACATATCTTCCCTGTGACGGTGATAACCAAACAATTAAAATTGTCTGTGCGTGATAGGCTTTAAATTGCAGCGATTTGAATTTTAATTTATCATGTACTAGTTGAAGGTTGAAAAAATTTAAAAGCCAGTTGTTTTGTTTTGTTTCTTTTTTTTTTTTGCGCAAAAAAAAAACAAAAAAGAAAAGAGGATTTGAACGGCATTTACAAAAAGCGAAGTAAACATGTTCATTGTTTATATTCTTACTACTTCAGCAGAATGGCCTCGTTCGTTTGAATTAACTTTAGTTTTTTTGTTCTAACGGTCGACTCGCTGAACGCGATAGTATTCGGGCAAGCGTTAGAAAATCGTATTGTTAATTTTACCAAAATGTGAATAACTACTACGAATTGAGTGGAACGCAAGAAGTCAAAATTATATTCGACTTTCGACAACCCCTCGGAACATGAAAACTCGATACATTAAAACAAGTTGGATTGTTTAAATACGAGAACTAGCATATCTGCTATATAAGCATTCCTGCATTGTTGATATAATCATTCGCGGCTAATCATAACGGGAACTCTTCGTGCAGAACAGGAGTACGAACGTTATTTTACTTGACGAAAAATAATTTAAAACAGAGGCGTACCTTGTAATTCTTTCTTAACTTGAATCATATTCTAAGAGATGGCTGACTTCAGGTTTCCGTTTTAAAAGAAGAATTTTTACCAGCCTTGCCAGTAGTATATTATTAGTGCTGTCGTGTTTTCTGAAGTATTAGAATAGAAATGTTTTAAGATCTCACCTGCCATTCGTATGCAAAGCAATGACTGTTGCTATAGGCCAACTAAACACTGCAGGTGTCCAGTTATTTTCGGCTTCCTTTATTTATGCTATCGATTCATCCTTACTGGGCCAAACAAGAGCAAACAAGTGAAAAGAAATTCGTGGCTTTTATTCACACGGAACAAACAGCTAAAAGCCTTTTTAAGCTTTGCATTTCACAAAAAGTCATTCACTGGCCGAATCAATTATGATGAAAAACTTTTAAAATTTTAATCGGAAATGAATTGAATCCAAATCAAACCAGATGGCGTTAATTCGAAAAATCTCCTGTCATTTCGTCACGTTACACAAAGAAACCATGGAAATTCCTAATCAATTGCAGTTTTCAAAAAAATAAAACACGTAGCAATTATCCCCTACAAATGGAGCTTAGTTACTAACTAGTTTTAAATCAGTAAATCACATATCTGTTACACATTTTCCAAGATTTGGAATATTTCTAGAATTATAAAATATTGAGCAGAGTACCGGACAACCCTTAGATACTCGAGCTAACAGACAAAATAAAAACTATCCTATCCAATCTGACTCAGAGATGGAAGTGTTAATGAGGTACAGTCTTAATTACTGCATAACCACTCATGCAAATTAAGATGCAAAAAGCCCTGTTTTGACAGAAACTCTAAACAGAACGAAAAGCTTTTAACTGTCAACTTCTGAAGAAGCTACATTAGTGCCGTGGGAACGTAATTTAACGATTTTAACGTAATTTAACGGCTCCTGGAGTCATGGTCCCAGGCTTTCCTTGCGTAGAGCGTGGAAACTGGGGATGAGAACGCGACAGTTCGCTTTCTCTTTATGATCAACGTAAAATACAGAATGATGTGTTTTGTGAAGAAAGTTTCGGGAGAATCGCGCCTTATACACTCATCTCACATACAAGTGAGTGAAGATGTCGATCGTTTTCGGAATGGGTCGGTCCACGAATTATATTGCCTTTGAAAGCCGGCTAAGACTCGTTCTCACGAAATAACATGAACCACTGCTGTAGTTCAAACTACGAAAACATTGACAAAAAAACTATGACTACTGACTAAAAAACAAACTATGATGCCGAGAACACCTCAATAAAATAAAAATAAAATAAAAAATAAAAATATCTGGAATCGTCGTAAACAGAACTTGGAAGATGAGGCAAAGAACAGGCAATTGGATAAAGAGGATACTCAATGGAGCAACTTGAAGCGTAACTCTTGTGTTAAAATATCTTTATTCCTTTATTTGTTTATATTGAGTTCAATAAGCTTACTTGTAAAGTACGATATATAAAAACTGTGTAAGAGCTGTAAACTGCGGTTGTTCGAAATCTATTTTGCTCTTTGACCCTCGTCAGTCGTCCGGAATATAAGTGCGTCGGATATGGATACAAGAAGGGGTGTCTTCTTGTTCTTCTCGTTATTGCAACACATTCCTGGCCTCGGCGATTGAAATTTCTCAGATTAATATTGTTAGTACTATTAGTATTATTAGTTTCATTACTATTATCAATATTATTATTGTATGCGACACAATTAATTTTATCCACCAAACAAAAAGTATTTCTCTCAGATCGTTGTCGTGGAAAGCCCCTGGGCACAACAACAATCTAAATCAACACCTATAAATGCTAACTTTATGGTATACTTTTCAAAATCCTTAGCCACAAGGCAAAAGAAAGCTGGATCACTGATCCCAAAGCATTATTTATCCTACAGGAAAACATTGTGGTTTCGTAAGGCTTATGACGTCAACGCTTGAGAGCTCGCGTGACGTTCTTGTCGCTTCACGCTTCACGCTTTACGCTTCGCGTACGTCTCGTCTCCACGCGCGTTGCGTTCTACCGAACATTTCCCACAACTGCTCTCTTACAGGATAGCTAACTTAATTCATATGTCTTTACGAATAGGACAAAATAAATCATTAAAACTTTTCAGTCTTTAGCCTCGGTGTGATTTCCTTTGTAATATATTTCCCAAGCTATGAGCCTCGGAATAAATTTTCAATAATAGCATTGATATCAAAATGGCCTGTTATTATACTGTTTGCACAATTGTGTTCTAAAATGTCATGGGAACCACTTGACTTGAACAATATCAAGCCTCCTTCACATGTTCAATATTGAATATTTTAAAAATATTTGACTTGTCATCGTGAAATGCTAATCGCTTCACAGTTCAGTTCTTTCACAGACATTGTCTTTGCATCAATGTTCCCTCCTCGACTGTGTCTTGTAATCGCAATTTTTCATCAATAAAATCACGTAATAATTTAAGCTGCTTCTAGCTGTTCATATATACATTCTGATTCAATAAAAAGATTCTGTACTTAAAATAATCTGACGTGCTATCCTTATATAAAACAATGAAAGCTCTCTTGGTCATTTTAAATTATGTAGTTTGTTGTGGACACTCACTGAGCTCTCACGACGTCTTCGTATTTTGGCGGTGGACAGTAAAACAGTGAGCTGTATGATGGCGGTGGATCTTCCATACGGAATGACTCTCGGTCGTTTGTTGTAGCTTGATTCATGTTTCCACCAGCTAAGGTGCCATTTACGGCAGGAGAAATAATATTGACGGCGCTTTCACGATTTGGAAGCATCCAGTCGTGGATTGCGAGCGGTGGTTGTCCGTCAGAGAATTCCTGGCCGGGTTGTGTATTTCCGTAATTGCTGCTCGAGGGACTATTGCCGTCGAATTCGCCATTTCGCCTGTATGTTCCAGATTCCACGCTGTTGTGCTTACTTTTCAAACAACTGAAGAACCGCTTACGGAAAATACACGCCATTATCACAAGCAGAGCCAAGAGAAAACCAATGGGAACAGGCCAAATAGATTTTAAGACTGAATTGAGCATAAGCTTCTATTACGCTTTTCTCTGATTGCACTTCCGCGTTCAATCCAGACTTCCACTATCGCTGCACCGAAAGCAAAACAAGGAAGACCTTTCGAAACTAAATAACACGGAAGATCTAGCTGGCTACCTGAGAATGTCAGAAATCCAACAGCGACACTGCAGCGCGATCCAACTCGTTTCAACAACTGATAAAAAGTGCGTTGACACTCGAATATTTCAAACTTAAGTTCTGTTTAAAGGGTCTAATTACTTCATTTACGAGTACAGTAAGGCGTCAATGGCGTTTCGTTCATGACGTGAAGCCCCCGAATATCACAGGCTGCTTCTAAATACACCAGCTGCGATATTGAGACTCCCAATATCACTCAAACCACAAAGTATAGCTAAATATTCAACCGTCACTGACAAAACCATTACTTAATCAAACTTCAAACATCTTGTTTCAACCCATTAGGGTGGTAAGCTCAATGACACTTGTCGCCAACTTTCTGTTTCTGTCTAATCTTTCACATGGTCAACATCGTTCTAATTTGCGATTCGTATAGCTAATGGTATAAAAACAAAACATTATTTGACTACCAGTTTCAGATACAATATTGTATGTGGAGGTATATTGTAGCTGTGTATAACACCACTCTTAAGACCTGATAGTTAATTTTCAGTTGTGCCAAGTTTTTAATAAACCAAAAACCTAAAAATAGTATGTTATCGCGTGTAGGAGAGTCGTGAGAGAAAACCTTTTGTCAAAGTGCATTTGATCTTTTGTTTATGTGCTTTAAAAAGATTTTAAGCGGAACAGCTGTCAGTTTACAACACCACATAGCAACATTAGAATGAACAGAAGAAAGAAATATTGAGTTGTTACAGGTAATACAATATTGTTGTTGAGCAAACACGGCTTTTTTGCCCAGCAACGAATGAAAGATTAAACTGTTGTTTCGCTCTTGCTTAGAGCTTCTGTAAACAAAATCACAAGTGTAAACTGACGAGGCATTTTTTCCTTAAAGTTTCAACTACTATAAATTCAAAACCTGCTGTTAAATCGTGCACCGCCAAGAAAACTGATGCCTTTAAATATCGTGACATTGTGCCTTCAGTCGTTTTTTTTTAAGGTTAAAAATTAGTTTTATGTGAAGGGAACTTCAAAAGAATAATTTACCAAGGTAGACAAAAAGCAATGAAGTGATAATTAACTAAAAGGAACAAGGTTGGAAAACAATTGGGAAGATTTAGACGGACTATTAAAAAACATGGTTTCTAATCATAGCTCACTTGAGGAAGGAGTTGCAGTGCACTAGCGGCTAGTGTTTCCGTGGTACTGTCTAGGGTGGGGGAGGGGTATTGAACGAATGGCGTCCGAGTCTGAATATAACAAGGACCCTTGTTCCCAGTCCATGGAAGCGGGGATAACTGTCTACTCTCTCTCTCTCGTCCCAGACTTTTAATAGTAAGACATTAACAGTTACTTATCTAATGCGTATAGGTCCCTGCGATCAAGAAAATATTGTCGAGGAAGCGCTGTTTTCGTGAATATTTCACCATCTGTGCGCGCACGTAGCATGCATTTGTCGCGGAAGTAAATTTTATTTCCGAGATGCCAAAACTGAAAACGATGACTGTTTGTTTTGTTAGACACAATTTGTTTCCGCTGTAGTCATTTCCTCGTTTACCCACCAAGAAGACGAAGAAGAAAGATATTTTTGTTCTGATTGTCAAGCCTCTTATTGGCTGGCTTGTTTTGTACGTGATGTGGTTTAAGTATGCCTAAAGACCTGTAATAGTTATTGAACGACCGTAAAACTTGTCTTGTATAACATACCGTTGTTTGGAGAGTTTAACGGCCAATCATTCCTGTTAACCGCTCCTGTTGGCACCTTAAATACAAAAACTTCAACCATATTTGAAAAGCAATATTCCTTCCAACGAGTCCTTCCCCAATAATAACCGTATAAACCTTCTTAAGCCTGTCGGCTTTAGAGGGAAGAATTGCTAGCTTACCAACCCCTACAATTGCACACCAACAATAATCACTCTAGAGGTCTTGTATAAAAATTGATGTCTCGTGATTTATTCGTAAAATTTGTTCTGTACAATTCTTCTATATTACTAAATTCAAATTGAATTTTCTGATGCACTGAGGCAATATATGTACACAGAATATTTTGCTTGTCGACTTCAATTAATTATTGAAAAGAGCTACGTAAATAAAATTTTGCTGAAAATTGTGATGCATCAGTGATTGAATAGTCCGCATTCGATGCCTAAAACTTCTAATCGACAGTGACACAAGTATATCAAACAACGGTAGAATCTGAAAGCATCGAATTAGGACCAGTTCAGTAAACAATTATTATTCATCATAACTTGTCAAGACTTCTCACACGAATATTAAAATGCGCGAAACAGAGCATCTTGCATTAAAAATCAAGAGAATTATGTACGGCCATTTTTAAAATTGTGACAAACGCAAACGTTCAAACGTAGAAGAATGGTTTCTCTGTTGTTTTTAGTTTGTTTGCTAGTGATATCTTGTACCGCTGTCGAGAAAATAACGACAGCAGTCATTTCTGCACACATTACGCGGCATATTTTGTTTGCCACCGTAAGAACGATTGACAGCAGCGAACTGACATTGTCACACAACTGCTTGATTGACCGCAACTTAATTTTAAAAACGGTTCCTATTTCGTCAAGGTTATTAAAACAATTTCTAACTAAACTTTCACGATATATTGTAATACGAACGAGAAATATGTGCTACAGATAAAATATCCAGGATTAAAGCACTTCATGTTGAAATACTTGAATATGTGATTAATCCACATGCTCACGCAAATAGTCACGCAAGGATACGAAAGCGCGTGACGACCCAAAAATATCTTTTTGTGTTGTCTACCTGTCTTACAGAGGAGTGAGTTACTGGTCTTTTGAGGGTTCAGACCCTCTTATAGCCCTTAATAGCAGAAAACATTCATACATGAGAAAATGCTAAAAACCAATCTGGTTTTAAAGCTGTTATCTCTGGAGTAAAAAGTATATGTATTTTCCGAAATGCTATCAAGAAAGGTGAGCTATTAATTCTAAACTGGGTAAAGTAATCACAAAAAGAACATTCCTCAGTGATCATTTCATACGTCCTAAACCACAGGCGTCCCAAACTCACGATTCGAGGAATCGATCAAGTATTAATGGTTTATGTACGCGTATCGAGTGAGACGTGACTGCCTTAACTGCGCGGTATTGTGTTACACAGTGGACTGTTGAGAATTTCAGCGCTCTACAAGGCATTGTATGGAATTTGAACGAAGGATAACACAATACCGCGCAGTTAAGGCAGTCACTCACTCGATACGAGTACAGAAACCGTTAATACTTGATCGATTCCTCGAATCATGAGTTTGGGACGCCTGTGCCTAAACACAAAGTGTTAAAACCCCATTAAAAACATGATTCACAGTGCCACATAAACGCCCTGTTCAGTAGCTTTCATTTGAATGGTCACACACCAGAGACATAAAAGTTAGAACCATGTAGTCAGAGACAGCATAATAAACATTACTACATAAAAACACTGCTCGCTAGCTTTCATTTACATGGTCACAATAGGGTTTTATCCAGAGAAATAACAGTTAAAACCACCTTGCGCAGTTAAGATACTGTCCATCAGCTTTCATGTGAATGGTCAGTCTTTTGAATAGCCTGCGAGCAAGCTCACGAGTGGCGCCTCTTCACCAGACTCCTTCCCGCCGGATCGCTTTGCTCTTCGCCGCTCGCGCACGTGACTCAAAGGTGAGCCCGCTAACAGGCTATCTTTTGAATTTCATCCACCTCGCAATCATTAGTGCAGCAAATTACATGACTTATGTTAGACTTTTAAAAACACAATGGTTAAGTACACGGATCTAATCCTGACCGAGTTACGAAGTTACGAGAAGCGAGCCCAAACCAGCCAAAACAACAAATACCTAAAATTAACTTAATACCCTCGGCATTTATAAAATAATATATAAAATAATATAGCCAATACCCTGAAGCAGCATAACTATGAACTAAATCTAAACTATGTGTTGCACTTGCGTATAAAGTGGAAATAAAAGTCTTGAAGGAATGGTCCAGTCGGTGAGAGTGTGTCACATGTAACATTGCCGATTGTCGGCGAAAGAACCAGCCGGAAGTGATAAGTGCTCTGATAATAGTAAGCCACCGGAAGCTGCCATCTGTGACATTTTTTCCACGAGTCCTGAGAAGAGTACAAAGAAAAGAGGACAATGGACATTAAATAAACTATAGCAAAAATGGGGAAAATGTAGTGTAAGATCCATGCTGTATTGAGCTACAGAGCATAGTCAATATAGGAAAATGGTTATGAAACCTGGCCAAGTTTTTGTTGGCTATTTTGGGGGTTGACCCTGCACAAAACCTGGCAAAATACAAAAGGTGGTTATGTGTGCTCATGCAACCAACCAACAGAAGCATTTCGATTATGTAATTCATCCATAGTCTATGAGCATAAAAAAAATGTGCAGGGTCACAACCTTGCAACATAAATCATAGCCTGTGTGCTTGTTTCTTTGATGTTTACCGGGCTTTTTAACCATTCCCTCTATAAAGTCATTCCACAATTTCTGTAAAAAGTGAATTTATTTTCAAGTCTACTTGGAAAGGAAACAGTAAAAGTAATGGAATAGGATTATCAGAAGAGTTACGTTTATCTAACCTGTTTTAGTGTAGTATCATACGGCGGCTGCGTCTTCTTCTCAGGGCAATCATGCTTGTGAGAGTGAGAACACAACAGCACTAAAGAGATTGCCGTGGAGCTAAAAACACAAGACAGGTATGAATGCACTCAGTTGCAGCTGAAGACCGCGGAGGTAAACGGAATCCCATTTATCTGACACCATATGAAGAGAGTAGAGAATCCAAGGGCTGCAAAGTCATTGAGTGTTATTCAACAGCGCTTTCCAACCATATCACGTGACCTGGCTGTCATGGCTTCCTTCCCGCCGAAAAGTGGTTTATTTTTGTATTAAACATTTTTGAAATGCTGTTTTGCAACACACATGTACAAATTTCTCCAATGACAGTCGAAAATCGGGTGTTATTGGGTATAAATTTATTTATAAGCGGGTATAAATATTAAAACCAGTAAGAACTCTTAATCAAAACAAGAAAACTGTCGAAACGCGGGAAAACTATGACACTAGTTTAAAACGCGGCAAAAACGCGGGATAAACATACAAATCTTGGACAGTGCGGCCAAATGAAGGTCCCCCACGTGAATGGCCAGAAACAAACCATCTTCATCGTGATTGGTGGATTTGTGCGAGCGCGATAAACACGTGTCTAGGAGCTACTTTTAAGGGCAACAAATATAAACCTGACCAAAGTAGAATAAACAAAGAGGACCGCTTACTTGATTTCGAGCGTGATGGGTTGAAATGGCAAATCCGCGCTGAATGGAATATAATGCGATGAGTTATGAGAGCTACAAAGACAAAACAACACGAAAGATAAAGTCAGAAATGAATACACCAGAGGTAGCACTACTTAGAAGTCAAATCACTGATTTCTCGCTAGCGGAACAAAACAATTCGACTTGTTACATATTTGAAACACCTACACTATCAAGTGACGGTAATTGTGTCTCACCTTTTGTTACTGTACGTTATGACGTAGTTGTTCTCCAGGATGCGAAGTTCAGGGTCATGTAATTTGGTGCCAGTCAAACCTACAAAATTAGAGTAAAACAATACGAAAAGAGAACTAAAAAACTAAAACGTGTAATGCAAAGTATCACTACAGTCTTGTACACGATTGCATTTCACAGCCTCAAAAGTATATTTTACACAAGTTTTAGATTAAAAAATAAATGGGCCAAAAGTTGACGAAACTGAATCTTGTATCTATTCAGCAAATGGAACAAAACAAAAAAATCTAACACCTGATTTTAAAATTCATTTGTTCACAGTTTTCCTTTAGAAAAGTAGGGGCAGATGAGAGCTGTAGAGCAACAAATCAATCATTTATTTTAACACGTTTCGTCAAGGAGCTCAAAACTCGGCCAAAATACGAACGTGTACAAATGAGAACTATAGTAATTACAGCTAATATCATTATTCTCTTTTAGCTAATAATTTTATTCTGTTAAAACTAAAATTTTAAAGACGTTTAACTACACCAACCAGCTAACCCTTGACATAAGCCAACATTAATCAATGATATTTAATTGCCTTTTATTCACATAACCTTTTCATCCCTTCATTTCTTTTTATAAGACAAAATCACCACTTACTGACAGCCAGGCTGGGTTTGTCATCATAGACCTCTTTTCCTTGTAGCAGTTTGGAGGGGTACTCCCTGTTTTTCTGATTGCAGCACTGGCTGCTCTTGGGCGGGGTTGTCTTCCCCTCGCTCACAGGTGTCGGTTCACTGGGCTTGGACAGTTTGGGAGTTGTCCGCAAGGTTGGCGAAGAATGATTTGCTACGGCTGAAAAAACAAACACTAACGTTAGAAATGCTATTTCAATAGCTCTTGATCCTTTTCAATCTTAATCTCTTTTCTGATTGGCCTGCGTTTCTAATGTTAGTTGTTGTTTTTTCAGAATTTGAACGTGGTACATTTAAACAAGATTTCAATGTACATGGATATTTATATTCCTATAACTGCCATGTTGACAATGTGCTGAAAAGGCGAGGAGAAATCAGGGGTTGTTCGATATGGCAGAAGTTATGGGTGTCCGTCAGAATCTGGTCTCTCAGAATTGCCGACCCGCTATCCATGAGAACGTTGCTTAGAAAGGTACGAAGAAGTTCCGATTCTGATTGGGTACTTAAATTCGAAAACTCTAGGTGTATTTGAACAGTGGAAGCACTCCAGAATGAAAATTACCGTCTGCCTCTGGGGTTGCCGTTGGTGTCAACTGCTTTGTGGCAGTGCTCTGGCTTCCCCCCTGGTCTGTGGGCGAAACGGAATGAACTGATATCGAAGAAAACGCCTTTCTCTGGTGTGGTTTCACAGTGGTCGCGAAAGTGGAGATAATCGAGATAACCGGTTGTGTTGCTGCCAGGCTGGGTGAGTTTGATTCGTTCTTGCCAGCCCCGGCGTCGACTCCGCTATTGCCTCCCGCAAGCCCCTGACTGCTGTTTCCTGAACTTTCATCGTCCTTGTCTTGTAAGATATAAATAGTCGCCATTCCTGCGATGCTGTGTTGGGAAACAATTCCAAATTAACATAACTTACACATGAGGTCCAAAAGAGCCAGGGTATTACAAGCATGAACGTTTGGATTGATGACCTACTACGACACAAACCGATCCGATTTATATATACTCAAGCGTTTTATACTCGAGACAAGTAGCCCGAGACCGAAAACTCTTCACTCCGGCTTCACAGAGGAGGGAGATATAATAGCGATAGGAGTGCGGTAAAGGGCGTTTTGGACCAGGAAAGCTACAAAAAACAAGGCGGCAATGAAGGATTCATTGTCTAAATTTAATGATATAAATTACACCTTACCTAACAACCATGAAAAATACAAGCGTGACGATAAGGAACTGCATGAACTTTGGCGAACACCAGCCTGGCTCCTCATACACAACACCGTGTCTCTGTTCAAAAAAATCATTCAAATTGTAAAAAACTAGAAACAAAAAATCATGGCTTGATGGTGCGGGAGGAATTTAAGAAGGAAATGAGAATTAGAATCGATGGCGAGGATTGAAATGGATTACAATATCGTTAAAAATTATTTTCGCGTATTTTATAATCTAAATTCTAAATTGTAGCACTTATTTGTATTTGTAATGGAACTTTAGCATTAGCTTTTAACGCATATTTTATTTTAGGGAGTTGTTTTCACATAGGGTCCACCCCTTTAAACTCCCTTTCAGAGTAGCCTCTTTTAGATTTTATTTCCGTTTCAACCCCTGAATAAAGTCCTGAATGTATATGTCAAACTTGAAAACATGGCACTTGCGCAAAGCACGTTTCACTCCAGCCCGAACTTTTTATGTTAAGGCTCGTGAAGCTTTTCTTTTATGACCGTTTCGCTACGTTTTACGCAGAATACATTATTGGCATCTGCGAGGAACTATTCGATGACAGTGCCTTGTCAAAGTAACTACCGCACTTACACATGCGCAGTGATGATGATGATGGTGGCAGTGATGGTGATGATGGCATTTCTTTCGACGTTCTTGAGATTGTTTGTTGCTGTTTATTGATGCTCTGTAAAACACAAAAACACAATCACAATCCGTTTAACCAACAGAACTAAATCATTAACAGCGGTGAAATGGCTAGAGTGATAGCGCACAAAAATTTCGAAATAACGCCTGAAAATGGTAGGAAAGGAGAACAAAAAGGACCTCGGATAGCCAACGCTGGACAAAATTGAAGTACATACGAAAACGTCCATTCGGTCACGCTGTCGAATGACTGTAGACCGCACCAACCTGAATGAGCTACAGCGTGACAAGCTCAAGCTACTGAACGTGCTAACAGTATCACATCGCCTTCGTTGCAGCTTCTGGTTCACTGTTTCCAGCTCGTCGATTCTCACTTCTAGATTATCCTGTGGAGCAACAACAGAAATGCAATCCAGCACAATAATTTTCTTAGTCGAAACTACATGATCTTTCAGGCGACTGAAAACAGATTATAAGACGCGAAAGTTTGGTCCGAGAGTGAAACTGATCCCATCTGTGGTCTATCTTACTATAATTCTCGATAAGTTTCTTCAATGATTCACTCGCGCGCGACTAGACAACGTGATCTGCTTCATCTAC
This sequence comes from Micromussa lordhowensis, assembly GCA_964020085.1. Taxonomy (NCBI): domain Eukaryota; kingdom Metazoa; phylum Cnidaria; class Anthozoa; order Scleractinia; family Lobophylliidae; genus Micromussa; species Micromussa lordhowensis. Next base: position 4,075,901 of record OZ026605.1, read on the forward strand.
CTGCCGTAAAAACTGAAGTCGCCAAGAGATCGTTTTATTATTATGGATGCGTAGTTTTTAATGATATCTCCTTATGTGTTAAGAATTAATGTATTAATCTATAATTATATGGTTCATTGTAGTTATTAATACATCTTATAAAGTTTTTATAGTTTATTCATAATGTAATTAGCTTGATTATATTGACGTTGTTGTATCTTTTATATAATATTATCCATGTAAATAGTGTATTTTAGTGCTCAGGGCTCCTGTTGATAGCAGGTTGCTTTTAGCTCCTGAAGGGACTACCCTGAGCTTTATAATTAAATAAAGGTGTCTGTCTGTCTGTCAATGACCTACAAAGTCATCCACAACATCCATCACTAATTGGCAAGTCAGTTTTCCGACGTTTTCCTAATTCCTTTCCAAGCACGATTCTGCACAATTAAACTTCAAAAGATTTAAGTGGACACCCACCGTCAGTTTACAAAGCTCTTTCACGGCTCCTACGTTCTCCATGAAGATTCTTTCCTAAGAAAGCACAATCCATAGTATTTAACACTGAGTCTAGATTACAGAGAGACAATGGTCTCGGGGAATGTTACCTGTTTTGCACCCAATCGTGTTTGCACCCACTGAGTTCGCAACACCGGCTGAACTCACTATTAACTTTCTATTCCGAGTTCGCCTTCACATTCAGGGGATTAAAGAACGAGAAATAAACATGTCTTGTGTAATTTTGTTTCGTTATGCCCACAATGTTGTCTTTTTTGCTCGGTAAGAGAAAACTAAGTTTTAAGCACTTGATCGCTAGTTGAATTGATGTGGGTGCGAAACCTCCAGCTACCGACTGGTGACTACGGAATTGAGCTCGAGATGTACATGCAGAGCTCCAGGGTCTTTGAGCTGTGTTCTTGGTCAAGACACTCACAGTATTTGTCTCCACCATGCACAGTGCCAGATTCATGAATTACGATGTATCCCAAGCATTGTTTCAATGCGAAAGCCTGTCGATACGAAAGACTTGGAATGAAAAATAGGTTCATCTCACCCCGGGTGTATAGATAAGGCCTACTGAGTTTTGAATGCAACTTTGCAAAATGTGGCAACAGTGTGGGTCAGACCTGTGCGGATACTTGGCACAGTGCAGGAAGAGACTGCAGGTGATATGAAGAATTATGGACTCCAAACAGGGAATGTAAGCTTATTGAACAACTCTAGACATGTAGCCTAGACAATTGATAATAGCTATAACTAATTTGGATTCAAGGATGGAATTAGAACATACCTTATTGACCACTAAGAATCTTTCTATTGTTTTTCCATCACGTAGAACCAGATCATCCTGTAGAATGCAAAATCAAACATAAGAGGTGACACCAGTGAGAACACAGTTCGATGGTTAAACCCGAAATCCACAGAAGTAATATTTCCCTATCATTTGTTCACCTTTCTACAACAACTCCAAAAGACAATTTAATCACCTCATTAAAACGAGGCAGAGGCAGAGGCCCTAGACTCCAGATCAAGCGCTCCAGGGTCATAGTGGAGTGTTCTTTAGCAAGACTCTTTACTTTAACAGTGCCTCTCTTGTGAGGGGGTATACCATATACGAAAGGGTAACAACTTGCTGTTTATGTCACTTGGCCTGTGAATGTACGTCTAGCAACCGTGCCCATTTCAACACTTACTTACTCTATTACTGTTCCGTACATGTGATTACATGGAATCCATACAACTAGAAGCCAAAGGTTCTCACTCACCGACTCCTTGACAGCTTCTGGTAAGACCTCTTTGACTTCCTGCGCCAACACCCCCGTGTCCTCCCCCTCACAGTCACTTGTATCTAAGCCCGCATGCTCCATGTACTCCCGACTGTAGCGGTATTTGTACAGCTTCATTTTGGACACATTACGAAGCTGCTCACTTGTATCCACCTTTACGAAATCATCAATCAACCGATCAATAAATCATATGAATGTTGTGCCACGTAGCACTAAAAACACAAATGGTGACACAGAGAATTAACTCTGTAGTGTAAATTTAAGTGCTAAATAAACCCGTGAATAACCCACTGGGCTTTAGCCCTAGTAAAGGGAATCAGGGAACCACATGAGGTAAAGAAAAAATCTTTTTACCTCGGTGGGAACCGAATAGGCCATTTCCGAATTACCTTTAGCCTCTTTCTCAAAGCGAGTCTTGGTGCTCATCCTTTCATATGAAAATGAGATTTCATTCACATGCAAATTAAACTCATTTTCATATGAATGGTTGAGCACCTGGCCTCGCTTTGAAAGAGAGGCTTTAGGTAACTCGGAAATGGTCTATTCGTGGGTTCGATCCCCACCAAGGTCAAAAGATTTAGCACTTAAATTTACACTACATAGTTAGTTCTCTGTGTCACCGATCAATAAATCAGCCAATTAAGGACGGTGCCAACTAAACGCAAAGGTTTTTGCACCAGATTAGGACCAAGCGGAAAAAGTAGATCTTTCCAAGGGCTATTGGAATCCACAAAGAAAAATGGGGGTAACCACGCATTTTTTTCGCGATAATTAGCCTTGAATCTCAACAAAAATGCTGACATCAGCATTTTTCTGAAAAAGGAGGAAAGGATATTTCTTCACAGATTTCCCTAGAATTCGCCCTTACACACAGAAAAGCAAACACAGATCTTGAAAACTACATGGTAAATGGTAACATAAAAACTACTTTTGGTGTGTTTTTAATAACAAAATCGTTGCAACAGCGCATTTAGTATCAATAGCTTTAGATACAGTCTAACTAACTTTCCTCACAACCAGAAACTAATCAAGTGTTGAATAGGCTTGCCACATCCATGGCAAAACATAAAATGTAGGGTTAGCCACGCGTTTTTTCATCTTTTTTATTCATCTTTTTTGAAAACTTTTACGGTGCCCGTTACATTTTTCCTGTCACCTCCCCAGTAAGTGAAACAACTGCGTCTCTAGCAATTGTTTTGCGCGCGCACTACGCAATCTGCAGGTACCTGATGCTTACAGTTGGATTTCAGTCTAAATTTCTACAGATAACAGCTGTTTTTTAGCTGGAAGCCGTTAATAGTAAGTGGTTAGAGATACGCTGCTGTGCTAGTATTCCCGGTTTTTAGTTCAGGTTCATTAAACTTGAGTTGGTCACAGTAGGAAAATTTTGCTTTCATTTTAGACGTGTTAGTACTTGGTAGCGTAGTTGATTACGTCAATGCCAACCCTAGCACGCACGTGGCGATTAAACCATACCTTGCGTGATGCACAGAACGTGTGCACACTAACAAAAGTAGGCACCGTCCTTAAATCGATCAGTCAATCTGACCAGGATTTGCTGGCATTTGGCCGGGATGTGGCCTGGATTTCACCCGGATTTCACCGGGGTTGCCTAGGATCTGGTAGGCGGGATTTTGCCGGGATTTTGCCGGGACGTATGCTTGGAGTTATCCGGGATTTGCCTGGGATTTGGCCGGGATTTGTGTTGGGAGTTAGCCGGGATTTTGCCTGGGATTTGGCCGGGATTTGACCACGATTTGACCAGGATTTGATCGGGTTTTGATTTGAACAGAAAGTAGCCAGGATTGGCCAAGAATTGAGTGGGATATGTCTGAAAGAATATACATGTAGTTAAGCTAATTAAATCAATGACAAAATGTCACCTCTTCAATGCTTTCCTTGATTCGGATGTCAGATGGATGAACAAGCCGGCCAGTCACCTTAAGGTTGCCATAGACGGACAGTGCTTCCTCTGGTTTGTCAGTATTGATACCCACACGACCCTAAAATAAAAACATAACAAACAAATCAGTACGTAGTAGTTATGGTTAGTTCCTCTCTGAACCAAGCATGTAATGCACCACAACTCACAGAACATTAAAAAGACCATACCATTCGAAACACAGAGTCTGAAGTTTGCCCTCTTGACCAGACGGCCTCCATGTCATTTTCAAACTGGCCTGGATTGGATGCCTGGCAAAAAAAGTTGTTTCATTACAAACTGGGTTACACTTCTGTTTATTTTAAGACCAAAGTACTTAACCTGCTAGTTGATAAAGTTCTTTATTCTCATAACCTATTTGCCTGACAACATTTACTGATACATGATGACAAACTTTATTAAAACTGGGTTTGTCACCAGGTGGGTACATTTAAAAATATTTGAAAATACAAATTAAGTTACACTGGTGGTTAAAAGAGTTTCTGAAATTATTTATTTTTATTATAAATAATTTCAAAAACGCTTCTAACCACCAGTGTAAGTTAATTTGTATTTTAAATATTTTTAGATGACAAATTTGATAATGATCAGTGAAGCACAAAGTAACTTTTAGCTGAAATCAACTGGAATTGAATCAAAGAGTGTTCATCAACTCACCCTGATAATGATCCTTTCTGACACGTTAGCACACACCAAAAATTCCTTGTTTTTTGTATGAGCATACACAGCAACAACAAGCAGGAAATATCTACAATAATTGTAGTACATCACATCATAATTTTTCCTCACTGTTTTAAACATTGTATATGACTCGTTTCTTAACCATCTGTTGTTATTGTAATTAGTATAGGCCGGCTTTAGCAATTGAATAACCACTAGCTGGAGCCAAATTCTCCTAATAATCCATTATAATTAATATACTATAATTATAATCAAGGAACTACGGCAAACTAAAATCAAAATATGCCGTTTAAACCTCTTTCCTAACAAGCATACACTGTGTACACCATGATAAAAAAGTACATATTAGCACAGGGCATAAAACACTAAAAATCCTACTCTTTTCCTTCTAAAAAAATATTAAACAATTCACTGCACATGCACAGGACAAGATAATTTCTTCTCAGATGACAAAGTCCCTCAGTCTTAAATCATCTCTATTTTTAAATTTGTCACAAACAAAAGTGAAGGAACGAAAACAATAAATTGCTAGTTACATGTACTTGATCATTCTGATAATACCTCTGGTCAGGATTTGGTTTTCCTTTTTTTCTCATGTTGTTAGCTGTAGTCTCACTGCAAGAGATTTGAAGGTTACAAGAAAGCTCCCTGAAAACAAACTAGGTAACATTCATCCCTTCACAAAAAAAAACATTATTTACATGTAGTCTCACTCCATAGTGTTTTCACAGGGCTCAGTGCTCTAGAAGTACACTGCCCAGGTACCAGTCATGCAACTTATGTTTTCCTTTGGGCAACTAGAAAAACTTTCTTTTTCATATAAGCTTAAGTGCTGGGTACCCAAGACTTCGTGGTTAGGAACCTTTGGGCTCCTTGTATTTTTTCTTAGACCAGAGCCTTGTTTTCAGGAGATGCATTAGGTACCAGTAATATTCTCACTGGTAAACATCCAGCATACTATGGGATAAACAAGTTGTCAGCTGTTAAATTAATTAGAGCTGGCAACACAATACTTAGGTTTTTGGAACTTGGACAACAGGAAATGAAAGCCAGTAATTTTTATATATTCAGGAAACAGGGGACAGACGATCAGGAATGAGGAACCAGGATATATTAACCTGTAGGGGTTTCATTAATGTTTTCAGCGGCAGCACAACTTGTTTTCACAGGTGGGCAAACCTTGAACTGAGCTTCTTTATACGAAATACATTCCTCTAGATGATCAAACCAGGCAGGGAAAATCATTCTCAAAGCTGGTCATTTTGCTTAACGAAGCCCCTGTGCTACAAATTGGAAATCTAGAAAGAAAACCTGCCAACTAGCAATTAAGGATCAGCGTTGTTTAGTTCTTAAATCCTTACACATACAGAAATGAAATACAAAAATCCAGCACCTAAAATGAAGTCTTCCCACAGTGATCTTTGCTTGCTCTTTTGGTGTTATGTCAAACCTGCAAGCAATGCAAAATAACACAAGTTATGTATACTGGTTGTAAGAAAATTAAATCAGACAAACTAGTCACTTACTGAATAGGTTCATAGTGCCTCTTGCTTCTGTCTGCTTGAGACTGTTCAACACCAATTTGACTGGCTTGAGATTCCATCTAGATCAATATAACCACAAAAAGAGTTTAAGCTAATGCTAATGTGCACAAGAAACACACAATGTGCATGGTATATATACAATATCTAAAATGAACTTAAGGTACACTGTGAGAAAATTTTAACTGCATACAAGTTTGAGGAACACTCTTGTAATGTACATACCTTTATTCCATAAAGGTGTAAACAGAATTTGTCAATGGGTCTTAATTCATTTTGCTAGGAGACAAAACAATATGAGAGTTTCGCTGATTCATAATACAGGACTTAATTAATGTTAGCAGTTAAGCACTGTATGCATGACTGCTAAAGAATCAAGAGTGAACACTTGAGGAAATGTTTAGTCTTAGGGACTGTTCATTTTTATGAGGTAATGGGACCTGGTAGGATTCTGGGGGGGGGGGGTCACCCGAAAAAAGGGCCTTAAGGGGGGGGGGCATCTAAAGAATAAGGGAAAAGGGGGTCACATAAAATATTTTAAAATTATTTTTAGCTAGAAATAACATCTATCTCAATAACAAATGCTACACAATTAGTTCCATGTTAACTCGGGTTTTTCATGGCCTCATCACCAGTCTGCTTGTTGTAACAAGACATTATTAATGTTATTCAGGCGCGGATCCAGGATAAATGGTGACCAATTTCCGAAACATGAGTGCCTTCTAGAGGGGTCCAGGGCCGTGTCTCCTTAGGAAATGTTATGGATTTTTTTATTCCTTAAGTCCTCTTTTTGGAGTTTCTGAGTCACTCAGATATCAGTCAGATATTTCAGAATTCAATTCTGAAATATCTGACTGATTTCCTTAAAACGGTGGAAACCGGTGTGGATCCACGCCTGTTATTGTTATTATGGTCGATACAAACCTCTCCTTGGACATATTTAGGTGATTGCGAAGACTGCAGGTTCATGAAGGCTGTGATCTAGAAAATAGAAAGATAAAAAAACTTATGAACAGTATTAAAGTAACTGCTGTGAATTTTGTTTCATCTTCCACTATGTCAAGTTCCGCTGATTTGATCTAAGAAAGAGATCAAAGTGGAGCACACATACATTGTATAACCTTCCCTTTTTTGAAGAATCCTGATGATCATCAGTTAGCCAAGAATACCAATGAATGCAAAATGAAATCTACTAATTACAGTCTGTACTAGAGAGAGACAGAGATCGACAAAAACACTAACAACAATGACAATAAGATTTTATTATCAATTATGTCTCTTAGGTTTCTTAAACTACCTGAAGGTGGTTCTTCTTTTGACAAACAAAGGCTTCATCAGCAAATGAGTAATTAAAGCCTTTATCAGCATCCACTCTGAACTGAGGAGGAGGTCTGAAAAGAAAAACAATCATTGTAAATCAAACCTGATATCCAACTATTCAACTGTCAATTTATACAATGCAATGCTTAAGCAATAGAGCACTTTTTCCAGTTTTTACATAGCCTCATCGAAACACGAGGAGGGTTGGGAGAATTCGAGACAGTTATGCAAACCCGAAAATGTAGTGGGGGTTTGCATAACTTTTGAAAATCCTCCCAACCGTCCGAGTGCTTTTATAAAATAACTCTCAAAAATATGTGCAAATCTAAAACGTCATATTGTGTTTACATACTCTTATCTAAACACACCTATCGACCCATGAGAGTGTGCGTAGTGGCTCAGTTATTTTATAAAATGCAATGCAATACATATTATACAATGCAAGAAAATGCAGCAATCAATCCACTGGCTGGCTATAGGGAGCCTACTAACTGGGGACACATTATGTATTTATACATAAAATGTCTTTGTACACTTGAGGACACTCTTGAAAGGGAAACTCGAATCAGCATCACTCTTGATGGGTTACGAAGACAACAAGTGTAGTAGGCTCATGAGTTCATGCTTAACCATGGTGTAACTTATTGTAATGTTCTCTTGACAGTTAATGCTCTCTTGCCGCAAAGGCAAATATTTGGATGTTGACAATTTGTTGAAAAATCTGGCATTGAATATTTTTGGCAGAGATGGATCAGCACCCCATGCTAACAAGGATGTAGCAATTAACCCTCCTAGATGCTTCAAGTCATAAAAGCATGAATTGCAAAGTCCAATAACGGCACAATACAGTAGATCTGTAACTGATCCCTAAGTCCAGCACAATTCTAAATAACAATTGTTAGGATTTTCAAAAGCATCTTGCATGTCTTAGTTTTGGAATGCTGCTTCTCAAACTCATTAATAATTCATCAAGTTTAAACAAAGGAAATCATAACCGTGAGAGTGTTTGGATACCTTAATTAGCATAGATTTTGGCGATTTTATTTCTCCATTTTCTCCTTAGTGTTAGTTTCGATTGAGAAGATATATCAAACACTCAAGTCCGTGTTTGACCACGTACATTTCCAAATACCTCGAAGTTTGTCAAAAATACTCTGCTGTGCGTCGTATTTTCAACTCTCTTCTTGGTGTTTGGAAATGTGGTCAAACACAGTCTTTTGTGTTTGATATATTACATGATCTCATATTAATTTATAGGATCAACAGTCAAGAGTACTCACAGTTTTTGGGAAGCATCATCAAACATGCTACAACACTCGTCAGTTTTAAAAGAAGACCATTTCAAGCACTGGTATGAGTTTTCTGGATCGGGCGTCGCTGGTGTGGTAAAGGGATCGGGAGAATCCAGGCAATCAGAGCCACTACCGTCCACACAGAAATCATCTGAGAAAGGAAAAATATAAAAATGAACATCCACATGTAAATATTAAGTGGTGAGATAAGCCAATCAAAATTCAACAAGATGTTAAAAACGAGAAATATTGGTCACCTGGTTCTGATTTCAATGAATTAAGCCTGAGTGACGACATGCCGTTCGTTGTTAAAGATTCGCTGCACTCAGAATCTCTCTTTCTCTTCCGTCTGGGTTCAGAGGCACTGCTATAAAAAACAGAGTGATCGGTTATGATCATAAGGTATTACAAGGTTGAAAAACATTTATGGATAGAGGGTACACTGAGCTAATACATATATACATATCATTAAAAATGGAACAGTGTGCAATACAATGTTATATTATAAAGTTAAAGTTAGAAGTATCTATTGCTAACAATTAACTGTACAGTAACAATCCAGCCTTCAGTTTCTTCAGTTTCTTCGTAAGCGACTCTTCCAGAATTTTTAAGTTCTGCTGTCTGAATATTTTGACTTCTTAGTAAAATATTAATTATATCGAAGTGACAGTTTTCTAGTCAAGGCAAAAATGAAACATTAACTCTCACTTGACTAAGATTAGACAAATCTCACTTCAATTATACAGAACCAACAAAAAACATAAAAGGTTTGAATATTTATTCAGGTCGTATTGAGTGACATACATGTACCTGAGGGACAGTTGTGACTGGAATTCTCCAGAGTTGTTAAAAGGAATCCCTTGCTGAAGATATAATCCTCCAGAGTGCGAAGATGATAACACTACATTTTGCGTGCCTGCCAAGCTACACAGTAGCACTAAGTGATCAGAAAAATCAAGTTAAGCAGTTATCTTATGCAACGTGTTATTGTCTTGGTCGGTTCAAAGTGATCTTGGAGAGATTTCAGCCAAATTCTTTTAAGGGCAGAAAATATGCATTGCTTATGTTATTGCTGCTGCCTGACAAAAAATACTGAAGGACTATCTCAGGGCTCGAAAAAAAAAAGAATTCCAGATTCCCCTTGGGACAGGTAGCTCTCCAATTTTGCTTGTCCTGGGCAAGTCGCAGTTTGCTCTTTTAATGATTTAGTTGGCAGACAACTTGCCTGATCCTTTTCCCATCAGGTAAGGGAGAATTAAAAGTTACTTGCCCAGCAAGAAAATCTACATGTACTTGTCTTGGATTACTGAATGGTACTTTTTTCAAGCCCTGCTATCTTCAGTAGACTATATCCCTAATCACTGCATACTACAGACTGAAGCCATTTTTAGATTCTGTCAGAAGGAATACAGCTGACTTTAACCTCTATTATTTGACTTACTTACATGAGGAACAGGGTTTAAAGTCAACGGCACACCCAAGGCAATCAGAAACGTTCTTTAAAATATCTTTAATTAGGTGAAGAAACGAAAAACAGTGCAACACTCTCAGTTTTTAAGCACGTTGTAAAGCGCAAAATATATAACAGTCCGTAGTAATTTTTAGGATTAGAATTTTTGGAGTAGGTTAATTATTTATTTGAATTAGTTATGATATTATTGTTAACTTTTATAGGTAGTTTTGTTCGATTTCCAATTATTGTAAATTAAATCAGAAAGAGCCACTGGCTGGAGATTTAATAAATGTACTATTACTACTATTGTTAGTTAGTAAATTCTCAGCTCCGACTATTGCATTTCTAGCTTTTTGATTGGCTAAAAACTCTGACTATGAGCCAATAGCCGGAGTTTTACGTCATATGGAAATAGTGCGCCAAGTTTAAAAATTTTCCGTACAAAGTTTTTCAACTTCAGCCCTCTATAATGGCCGAAATAAAAATCGGCGGCAAAACCCGGTTTGAGAATTTGAGAATAGACAAAATAACAATTATTCCATTCGCCCTTGTTGGATATGAAGTGATTATAACCAACTCGCGCTCGTTGGTTATTTTATCACTTCATATCCAACTCAGGCTCATGGAATAATAATTATTCCATGAGCCTGAGTTGTTATTTAGTCTATTCTCTTACCTTGATCTACATCTGGTGAATCAGGTCCATCTGAATCTGGTGGCGTCAAAGGAAAGTTTCCGCTTCTGTGCTGTCCTCCAAAATTGGGAATGTCAATAGGGCTGGACAAAATTAACAAAATAACGTAAATCACCACACAATCACAATTTCTCACTCACACCCTCCACAGGTTCAACTTGGAACAATGTTTTCAGGAAGTATAGATCTGGCCCGGGTTTTTCGAGAGGTGGATAATTGACAACTATTCACTAAAGTGGATGTGGCTAGCGGTGGATATTACCGAGCCGCGAAGCGGCCAGGTAAATATCCACCGCTAGCCACCGACACCAAATTAATTTGGATAATTTCTTCACTTTTCACGGATGCAAACCGGACGCCATTTTCTCTCGAGTTGCTCGGAGGTAAATAGCACAGGATATCCGGAGTTTGACGAGCCAATCAGTGCGCGCCATCAATGCTACTATCTACTGGATAAATCACTATCCAGTGGATAGCCTGGTTTGTTTTGTTAACACTTAACCAATGGATAGTGATCTATCCAGTGGAGTGCATTATCCAGCCTTCGATCAACCAGGCCCTAAGGGCTACAATGGTACATGCAACCAGTTCAAGTACAACAATCATTTGATTTTGTCAGGGTTAAGAGGTATTTTGAACAAGTACTCACTGTCCCACAGAGATCCCTTGTCCATCAATAGGAAAGCCAGAGCTACCTGTTGGACAGAAAAAAAGAATCATCTGATTCCTTTGAAAAATAATGGTGGGAAGAGAAAGAAATCAACGAATGATCCTCAAGTTAAAATTCTCTAATAACTAATAGTGATACTATACCATTGTATTGTGGTCCTACACTTAATGACAAAAAGTGGTCATTATTAGCTATTGCATCTGCAGCAAATCCAAAATTGAGCTGTCCTGTGCCATCGATGCATCTAAATGAAAAGTAAAGATAACTTTCAATATCTTGCCGTGTTTTAGCACAATTCTTCACCTGAAAAGGAATAGTGGGCTGACACTTGGATGTTGCTTTTTTGGCTAAAAATCTTTGAGCTACTGACATATTAGCACCCTACGTTAAAGAAACAAAAAGCCACAATGGAGGGATTTTGCAGGTGAATTACAATGTGGAGAAAGGTTATGCCTAGACATCATTAGGCTCTCCATTAGTCTTAGACGAGTGAAAAATGACAAGAAAATGCATGACAAGAAAATGCATGGCTAACAATTAGCCTGAAACCAAGTACCACACAATAAAAGGCAAAAAACGCATAATGCCACATACATGTACATTCCCAAGTTCATTCGGATCATGTGTATTAAAGGCATCCATTGACCGATACTCGACCGATACCGTTGGCCAAGTATCGGCCGATATGTCGTTTGATCCACAGTCGACATGTCGCCTGAGTATCGATCAACATATCGGCTGATACTAGGCTGACAGTATCGGTCACTACATCCACCAACAGTGTGTCGGTCGATACATACACTTGGTCGCTTATTACATTGGCCAACTCTGTTTCGGCTGATATCTTGACCGACATGTCAATCGACAAGTGACCAACATTCAGCCGATACTCTATCGACACCAATTAGAACCACAAACCGAAGTTAGGAGCCTTCACATCATGTTGGAGAAAACAATAAAAATCAAATTAACTTCCCTTTAGTTTTATAGTGGCTTGAATTTTAAATACCGGTACACGGCACACTAGTAGGTGGTCTGGAAGCAAATAAATTATGTCAAGTGGTGCGAGGTCTGGAACCGAGAAATCTTTGGAAACTGCTTGGTCGCTCGTTAGCCTCTTAGTTTATTATAAGGGATGAAACTCTTGTTACAGCCTTTGAATTTCGTAGCAATACAAAGCCAAATTTCTATCCAAATTAAGCAGAAAGGTTCAATTAAATACCCGAGGTCTTACTTTGTCTGAATGTTTCTAACTGTACAATACCTTGGCATCATTTTAAAATCTTTGATTTGGTCGCACGTTCAATGCAAAACAACAGCTTGAAACGGACAAGGATCTTCTAACCACCATGGCGATTTATTAAAGTTTTTTTTTGAACTTGAACAACTTTTCATATACAACTAAGAGAAAAACACCATGTCTCTAGAATCACTGTAAATATATAACAGCCTTGTAATCGGCCCTTATGTATAAGTTCATATGAATCGAAAACCAAATCTGTACGATGGGGGTAGACATCAACATTGTTTTTTTCCGCCACCTAAGGGCCTGATTATGTGAGAAGTTTAAGTCTGGTATAAGCCTGGGCCAACAAGGATGAGAGTTGACAAGAGTTGACTATAATGAGAGTTTTGGTCCACTCTCATTGACTATCAATGACGTATCAGTCGACGGGTGCCTTTAATACACATGATCCATTCATTCTTTATCTCTACCTTAACCCTACTTAGTAGCATGGACACACAACTTCTGTCATGAAATACATGTAGTCACTTTAAACTTTTTGTTCCCTCTTCCAATGCAATAGAAACCTACAGCTTTTTTTTTTTAAGTCATTAAGTAACATTACAATAAAAACATTTGCATTCAGATGAGCAGTCTTCCATTCCAATGTGTAATCTGATTTCTTCTCTGATTTCAAGAGTTGACAAGAACTTAACTTTTGCTAAAATCTAGTTACCTCACAGAGCAACCAGAGGAGTTAAACACTAACAAATTATCAATCTAGGTACAAATTGCATTACATGAGTGACAAAGGTTGAACATCAGGCACACTGCATACAAAAATACAGTCCTCAACGTTCTGTGAATTTTTTAAACTCTACACTTGACATAATATGTTATTTTTTAAAATTATATGCAAAAGGGACATAAAACAATCTATTGTCATTCAGCTGGATAAAGACATTATTTATGTGTAGACATTAATAAGGCAGTCAAAATACTTTATTTGTACTCTCAAACATATTCACTTACTGTCAAGAACTGATCAGACTAAAGTTGATCAATTACCTCTGTTAAAAGTCATATTTTTATCTCATACACTGTCATATTTGCTCAGACAGGATCTGCAGTGCTTTGTTTCAGATTATATCTTGTGCAATATTACTTTATCACGCAAGGTTGAGAAAGGTCATAATTTTAATTCCTCTTATGTCATCTCGATTTTATAATGAAAGTGTGCAGTTTGATGATGTCATTAACAACAAACCTATCTCACTTTGTCTGGACCAAAATTTAGCCAAACAAGATCATTCAACTGTTCAAAAAATTTAGCGTGAGTTTACGGCGAACTTGCAGTAAAGACACTTCAAAATGCTAATCTCTAAGTGATATAAATCATACATGTTTAGATGAGAAAAATCAAAAATATAAACCCAGCACAAGACAATGTACCTATCTTGTTACAAACATCTGGTGAACGCGTGCAAGGATTAAAGGTCTTGCTTCAGTTATCTCAGCTGTGAGCTATGAGCTGTGAGCTGAGAGCACTGCAAGTTAAATTTAGCATATCACGGCATACCTCGTATCTCGAAGTCACGCAAACATGACATGAAAAATTGGAATAATTCAGATTAAAATTTAATCCCTCTTCAAAGCGAAAATCCTACACGTACAATGGCAAAAACAATTACTGATTTATACAGCCACGTAAAACAATACGCTTGGGTAAATAACTTGAGAGTCCGCAATGACAAAATCGGTGAGTTATAAACTTACGTAATGATTAACTGATTATATTATTAAGTTAATGAAGCACTTCCTAAAGTCTAGCTGTAATTATCATACACAAAACGGCAAAGAAACAAACTAAAAACTGATGGATAATGGAAGAATAGAGAAAGAAAGCGCAAATACGTGACGAACAATAAAAAAAATATAAGAATAATATGTCACTAACGTTAACTCGAGAGCTTGTTTTTGCAACGAGTGTTTGCTCAAGTACCGAAATTACACAATCATCAGCCACCCTGATTAGCCACTCTGTATTTGAAAACTTTGAAACGAAAAAGTGGTTCGTTATTTCCTACTTTACGAAAGCTTATGCTTTCCTCAAGTCCATAAAAAGTGCTAACAACTTGTTTCACAAATATAAAAGGAAGTGCAATTCGTGGTCGAGACAAAGCGAACATGAGTCAATATTTCCTGCACAATTAAACTACAAACACGGCAGCTTCAAAGTCAGAATTCTGAATAGCTCTGTCATAACAACAAGTAAAACGAGAAAGTTTTGTTGTCTTTTATGGGCCCTAGATCTCCTTTTATGCTTTTATCAATGCAAAGCGTGTCTAACAAATGTTCAAGTTTGTGAGAAAATCAAACGCGGTCATCTAGATGAAGATTTCGGCCAGAAATAATGATAGTCGTTACTCCATTAAATAATAAGTATTTTAAAATAGAAGATCTTAACCTTTTCTCTACTCTCCAATATTGGCGGAAATCAATCCTTTGACCTAAATTAATCTTTTTCAAAATAGCATGTAAGCTTTTCCTAGGTCTTCGCAATCGCATTGAAAGTTCCGAAGAAATGTTCTTTAATCAGTAGCTTCAACATACGATCTGTGAGTTGCAGAAGCTTTGTAATAACACATCTTGTAGTTGACAACAAAACATAAAATGTAAGTGGGGCGGACATGCCTAGGCAAAACAAGGACTTTTCGCGGGACGTATTGAGTTCCCTTGCACTCACATTGCGTTGTCGTGTCGAAGTTTTCGC
This sequence comes from Micromussa lordhowensis, assembly GCA_964020085.1. Classification (NCBI taxonomy): domain Eukaryota; kingdom Metazoa; phylum Cnidaria; class Anthozoa; order Scleractinia; family Lobophylliidae; genus Micromussa; species Micromussa lordhowensis. The sequence goes on from OZ026605.1 coordinate 4,091,255, forward strand.
CGAATCAACTTACCCGTCTGCGATGCCTTTGTCGTCAGAAGGAAAGCATTCCTCCAGGTTAGAGAAAGGAAAAGCATCGTGATCCAATTCTGAAATAATAAAAAACGAAAGAACCGCAATGTGATTAAATCTCCATGCAGGTTGTAATAAAACACCTTGCATACAGACCACTCAGCGACAGTAAACGGGCTGTTACAATAGCACTTCGCGAAGAAAATTCAGCATTTTGCAGCACATACCTAACGTAGAGGACAAGCTAGGTTCCTCCAGATAATTCATAACTCCCTCCAGACTTGACCGTGTGCTTTCAAGGCAGCCAGCCTTCAATTTACGCTTGAAAAATCATTTACAAACTAGCGAGAGAAGTCGTAAGAATATCGTCTTCAACACAACGCCAACTGCAATAGTCGTAGTGACATAAAGGGCCGATGACAGATTCCAATGCACGTGACAAGTGCTGTCAGTAACGCTTTGTCGTCCTTTACTCAAATTACTTCTCGAGACACTGTCAAGGCATGATTCCAAAACGTTATCAGCATATTCTTGGAATCTAGACTGTAGTTCGTTTCAATTATTCACAAAATCTAGAGGTATCCAAGATTTCTTGTTTGATCAGCATCCCGCAGCGAAGCAAAAGTAACAATATTTTCGCGCGCATATAAATAATGGTTGTCAAATGTCAACCATATGTTAACCTAGATGAAACACGAAAATGGCGAATACAAAACCATTTATTCTGCTTTTCAAATATCCCAAAAGATTGAGAAAATAGAATTGGTCACGACAGTTTATAACATATTAATGGACAAGCCTGTGTTCATAAAATTGATTATTTCTGCTTGTTAGTGACGTTAATGGCTGACACTTGAGCCGAACAAACAAACAAGAGTTGGATTCAGATAACCGACAGGGCAGAACGCGCCCACGATGTTAACTCGATACCAATGCAGTGAACAGAAGCCTATGGAAGAAATCACCCTGCGGAGTACGAGAAGTCTGATATGTCGGGGTATCTTGAAGGGACTCTTGAATGTCCTGAAAGGCACGAAGTTTTTACGGGAGTTTTTTTGCATCCCGATTTGTATCGGATTAGGTTCAATGCGAACGGGAGCGACCGTCTGTAGGGGATTAATTTTTGCGATTCTCAGCAAAAGGTCCAAAACGAGTACAATTCCTCGTTGCTTGGTCATTTTTTGCTACATGCAATCGGAAAGGTGTCAAAAACATAACGACCACTTGAAAAAGACATTACGTATTAGGGTTAGTCTGCCGGGGAAGTGTTGAGATAGCCTTCCCCTAGCGCGATAATCGTTTACACCTCTGGATGATGCCTGCTTGTGTAGAAGATGATAACTAATGTCGTCATGTTTTCTTACTTATCACCCTTGCAGTGAAGTGAATTTTCGCGGAAGAATACAATTTGGCGGGAGACCTGGTGTTTTGTTGGGGAACTATGGCAGATTGTGAAGAATCTGCGAAAAACGGAAAATTTTGCGTGCTAACATTTTTCACCACACGGCATGTCTACCGACGTGACGTCCGGATGCGCCGTGCCCTGTGATCGAGCGCCAAAACAAAGAACGCCTGACCACAGGCTACATGCACAAAGGTTAAAAGCGCAATTTGTCGGATTTGTCAAAATGCTA
>OZ026605.1:4095400-4140400 GCA_964020085.1 Micromussa lordhowensis
GCTTTGTAAATAGCCAACTGCTCTGCCTTCTGCCAGTTAGGATTTTTAACTAATTTACGTTCATTTAAAATATTTGTTTCCTTTGTTTCAGTGGCATGCCTGCAAACTAGCTAATTAAATGCTTTGTGCTAAGTTAAGTGCATGTCCACTATAAATCATATTTACTAATAAATCAGATTTACAATGCCTTTAATTTAACATCGGTCTGAACCAGGGAACTAATTACAAGGCAAGTCCAAAACAGGGTACTGATTTATGGTCACAAATAGGGTGGCGAAAATCGCAGATTATAAGGGTTTTGGGAAGCGGGCCACACCCCGCCCAATTTTTCAATGGCTGTTTTTGGGTGACTAACCATCGGTTTTTGCTTGCTAGATGTTCGCATTGCTCCCCTACTAACCTTGCTCAGTTCCTGGACTTCCCCCCATACCTGTGTTGAGAATTTCTTCTCTCTCAGGGACTGAAACAGTTTTGGAAGAAGTAAAATAGCGCTTTTTCTCGAAATTGCAGTTGCGCAAGGTCTTCGTTCTTAGCCAGAATGGCTTTTTTATGATTCTTTAAAAGAAAAACAACAGCAACGTACAGTATGTATATTTTCTTCCTCTCTGTGGACCGTAAAAGGAGTTCGGCGGCTAGAAAAACATCAGCAACTCTTCAACTCTTTGTTTTTTTTTAAATTTCAATATGTACAAGCACGCTTTTATACTGTACACTAATTTTTTTTTACAAACAATAACCACACTTTCTTCTAATATGAACAATTATAACTAACCGAATCAAAAATATAACACCACGTCCGTGACCACGTGACATCAAAAAGCATCACGCAGTCTTGTAGTCAATAAACTGTCAGGAAGTGGTACCAATTGCGGGTATTTTCCAGGCCCCAGTTTTTCTAAGGCTGGATAACGCTATCCACCGGATAAATCACTGTCCAGTGGATAAGCGTTTACAAAACAAACCACGCTATCTGCTGGACAGTGATTTAACCGGTGGACAGAGTTATCCACTTTTCGAACAAACCCGGGCCAACATTATTCTGAACGTCTGGAATAGGCTAGCACTATTAGGGGCTGGCTAGCAACAGCAATGGGTGCACTGCCAGCGACATAAGCGAATGGTACTATGATTTCCTTATCATTCCGTTAAAAGTGGAAAATTCTAACACCTCAAAAAAGGCTCCTTTTTGTAGCGAAAACTTCCGTAAGAACTGTCAGATTACGTTGCAAACACTGGACTGTGTCCATTGTGACTTCTATCATTATCTTCGTCTTGATTGACTCAGTAATGGAAACACAACAAAAACATCAAAAATTGATCAAGAACTTCATTGCTTGATTCTGCACATAATAAGTGCTTCCTTGAGGTAAAGGAATGGACATTCTAATATGTTGCCACTTAGGCAGCGTTTACACACAGCGCTGGAGGGATTTGAAATCGCAGCTCTATTTCTACTGTCAGGCCAACCCCACCACACTAATCCTTTTCGAAAACGCTCTTCCAACCGGAGGAATTTGAAAACGCCGACTTTTCGTTTTCGTGTGGACTGAAAACACTTGGAAAACGGAGCTTTTCGAACACGGAAGCGTCCCGATAATGATCACGCGATTCCCTCACCGAGGTTTCCTCAAAGACGAATCCAAAATGACCGGTGATTGTTGCGTTTTCAAATTCCTTCGGAGTAGTGTGGGCGGGAGCCTTCAAAGTCGCTCCGGTCGCTGATATTGTCTTTTCCTCTCACGTTCTTTTGACGTACTTCTTCACGCTAGTGTTCGTTTTGCCTGTTGCTCGTGAAAAACATCATGAAAGAGCTTGTCAGTTTCTTGAATTGTTCTTGATGCGGTCAAGTCTTTTCTTGATGTCCAATATACTGTCTGGATCCGCAGACATCGAGTCACCGGTATCCGCCGAAATAACTGAGGGCTGAAAAAAAAAAAGGAAAGACGAACATGAAGTTTCCATCAACTTACAAATGAGTATCATGAAGGAGAATGATACAAGCTATGAAAAAACATCCCTTAACTAAACAAACACAAGCAATTTTCTTCCGATTCGACCCAAAAAAACTCTACAATGAGGACGTAGATCTTCAACGATCCGTGTCCGTCCCTGATTGGATGCCACTTGCGCGCGAAAATTCAAACCGACGATCAACCAATCAGAGACACTATTGGTTTCTCCCGTGAGCGCGGAGATGATCGCTAGGGAAAAACCACATTGAAATCGCAATGGTACTTACGATGTTTGTGTAGGAAGGCCCTTTGTCTGCCGCTGTGAGCCGCTGATCGTCTGCGGAAGGATCTTCTACATACCCCGGGACACGCTGGTCTGCTCTTTCCGTTTTCTACATTGTAAATATATTCAGTAAAAGAGCGTAAATACTCATACATTTGGCGCTAGACTGCACATTGTAAAAAGATGTACACGAACCTTTGATTCAGTGTTTGCGCTGTTGTCAAGGCCAGCTCTCATTCTAAGCACCTTCAGCCGGTCTCTGTACGAGTCGGCATCGTCTGCGGATGACAAAGGAAAATTCTGTCAGCAGGATTTCGAGAATCTCCAAAAGAAATTCTCATCACATGGAACGCAAAATTATTGATCTGATTTGAAGGAACATTATTCGACAAGCGTCAGGAGCTTACTGAGAAGTGAATATGACTGACTATGTCGAGGATAAAAATGCGGACAAAACGAAAGACGTGAACCCTTCTAGCAGAATCACCTTTATCAAGGCGGCTCTGTTAGTAGGTAAAAGACGCGAAGTTTTCATTTTCCATTCACGTTAGAGCTTTCTTTGAAATTCAGTTGCAAACTACTCTTTCACCAATCTTAAACATGGATATTGTTTTGCATGTAAATTTACCAGTGCTTTCCTCCGCCGTGGAATTCGTAGAACTGGCAGTCGATATCCCAGAGGAAGGAGCGTTTCCTGCAAAAAATACAGACAGAACTACAGTGAAAACCCGCATGTAAGAACCTAGTGCGGGTTCAAGAACCGGCTGGCAAAATACCCAGAAATATAAGAAGTTGTTTAGCCAAGCAAGATCAAGCAGGTTCTTATATGTGGGTTACAGTTAAACTATGAAATCTTGTTATAAAGACAACACTGCATATACATACTGTAATCAGTTGTGTTAGGTTTATCATAAGACAGTTGTGAACAAATAGTGTATATTTAACTAAGGACCAATCCCAAATTTCATAGAAATTAAGAACCTAATTAAGAACCTGCTTAGCCTAAATTGCCAATAACTATCCCAAAATACAAAAACCTATTTTGCCAGACATCAAAAATTATAAGTTCTTACACACGGCTTTTTACCGTACTCAATTGCCATCAGGGGAATCCTTGTTTACAACATTTGCCTCATTAGCATAAGCAATTCAGTTTTTGATGGAGCTACAAAGAAATCAGTTCTGAATATTGAAAGGTCATAGTACGGTTAACTCTGCCAGTGAATATGAGCCTGATGTATTGAATACTTTTTGTGCAACACAGGTTTAAAAACTCAAAATTTAACAAAGAATGTATGAGCTCATTAGCGCTTTTGCCACCCAGAAATTTTGCAGTTTTGAAAGACAATTTCTTCTTGAATATTACACCCAAACAGCTAAAAACTTCATCATGTTCTAAGTTTCACAAGCTCTTTAGCTAGCTGAAGCCAATTCTTATCCAACATGTTTCCTTCTATAAGCAAAGCCGTATGCAAATTAGCAAAAATGTAAACAATGACGTCAGCATGAATCCGCCTAAAGGGGAACGTTTACACTTGCTCGTAGCCAAAAATATCTTGACCTCAGTGCAACTACCTAACTTTCAGTTGTGTCCATACCGGTAATTAACATACATGCAATCCGTTCAATCGCTCGATGCAACAGACCAGTCAGTCTATAAATCCCTTATAACACAGTACCTGTTGTTTTTCTTCCCTTTCTCTCCATCTCGATATTTTTTAATCCTCTCTCGATGTAATTCTGGAAAAACTCTGAGGTTCGTTTTAAAAATGGATCAATATCCGCCTCGGGGTATTTATGTTTGAAGTCATAAAGCTCAGCTAAGCCCTGAAACGAGTAGAAAACAAAAACGAACAACCACGTTCAAATTAAAGAAAGAGCAAAAGCTTCCAAAGGATGAAACAAAACGACAGTGACTTTGATGTCGAACTTGGCATCACGTCCTAAACACTTTTTTGCCATTTTTGTCCTCCGCGATAGCTTTAATTAGTGCCCACAATCAGTTTTACTTCTAAATCGTCAGATACCTAAATGAATTGGTTCTATTACTCGTTCGTTTGTTCGCGCATGCCTTCGTTCGTGCGCGCGTGGGTTCGTTCTCACAACCTATCGTTGGTGTGATTCGCAATGCTCTTCACTCCTTACCTCTCTGGTGTTTTCTTTTGAGCCTATCTTTGCGAATATCTCCGCTAGCTTGTCGTTGATCTTCTCTTTGTTTTGGAACTTGTGTCCGCCCTGAAATAGAACACGGTGAAAGAATTACGTCCTTTCATGAGATTCCCACGAACTAGGTCTGCTTTAAATTCTCAAAATGTCCTCCCAGTGGAGATGAAATAAACCAAAGTAAGCAGCTCATAATTCCATATAATACCACTTAGTTACATCTAGGATACCATTTCTAGCAATTTCAAGACGAAAATTTGAAAAGTTCAGACTGTCCGTTAAAAATTCAATTTTCCATTTATTGTATCTCTTCTGAAAACCAGCAAAGCATTGCTTTTTTGAGCCACGTTTGTTCTTCTCAATGCTACTTACATCAACCCCCACTAAGAGGTCTGGTACCGAGGAACTGCGTGGCGTTGTCGAGTCGCTTCCGTTCACGTAATTCTCGGTAGTTCGGCGGCCATTACTCTTGAGAATTTTCTTCAAGTACGCGGCAACTTCGCTACTATCTGGATCATCTATCAACCCCAGGCAATCTAAAATCTACAATGAACAAAAAACAGGGTCACACCACAGGCGTTACCAAAATTTCCTATCTGCTCCTCCACACAGAAAATACCACCCAAACCAAAGAAATCCTTCAATTCTCAGACGCAAAAATTCCTCATCTTCTGCATTCGAGAACATCTGACGGGTTTAAACCCCGAGGTGGGGCCTCCCATACAAAATGGACCGAGGTGCTCGTTGTACCTTTAAGGGGTTAAAAAAGAAGGTGTGGCACCTCTTAGGATGTTCAGCCTCGAAAGGTCCACACCGGAAGCTTTCGTGGTACCTTATTAGTTTTAGGGTTTTGAGCCCAAAGAACGTCAGTGTCAGTTTGTGTGTTGCTTTATTGCATATCAAGCCACGCCTACAAAACAGGATCTTGGTACCTCTCAGGGGTTCTTTTCAAAATTTCCGCTGAACACCCCTGTTCTTTTTATATTGAGTTTCCCCCGGGAGTTTAAAGAACGGTTATGGAATCAACCTGCTGAACAGTCCTCGAGCATAAAATAGAGCAATTCTCTTCACTGAATACTACGATTTTATATACTACGCTTTTCCATAACATGCGGACTCAAATTCAAATCTCAACTGACAAATGCACTTTTCGCTACCGTCAATAAAATGTTCGGCAGCTCCTCCCAGCTTCCGACTACTGCCGAGCGCGCGGCAATCAAAACAAATCGTTGAGCACTGTTCAGACAACATAGTCGGAAGCTGGGAGGAGCCGCCGAACATTTGATGGACGGTAGCAAAAAAACGCATTTGTCGGTTGAGCTTTGAATTTTTAGAGTCCGCATACTATTGAAAAGCGCAGTAATATCAACTCTGAGAATTCAGTGTTAGATCAACACAATTTCACCTAGTTGATGATTTTCATTATTGTCTATCATAGCATTATTGTCTGTCTATCATCTGTCTGTTTGACAATGCACTGGTATTGTGAAGAGAAATTATATCTGGGTCGTTTTTACTGACCTCTTGTTTCTTGAGTTTCCCTAGCGTGTACAAGACAGTCTTGATGGTTCTAAGCGGTGTGTCATCAGCGCGGTTTTTCCACATCTGATCCGGGTGAGTCAACAGGAATGTGTGAATGTCCAGAAGAATCTGATCCACTTTGACTTCTGAGATGTTTTTAGGCAGACTGCGAACAACTTTCCAAAGACACTGGCGGAACAAAAAAAAAACCACTGTTCGTGAAGCGTTCTGTAGGCTCGATTATCAGCCGCTGATGCGGGAAATGAGCCTAGATCCGAGAGAGAAGTGGAAATCTAGCCTTGCGCAATGGTGCGAAATGAACATCATATTAAGTTTGGTCAAATTTTTTAGAATGAGTGATTCCACACACAACACTTTGAGAGTCTAGACGCGGAGCCAAACAGAGGGAAGCAGACGTTTACCTTCATAACGAGGTCAAGAAACTTGGGTGAACTAAGCGACGTGCCGGTGGTCTCTTGAAGTAGCTTGAGACAGTCTTGTAGGAGTTTGATCAAGGAGCTGAAACAGCAAGACAGTTTATACTACTACAGGACATGCCAATCTACAGCAATAATATAGACCCTTTTCATAAATGGCTGCCAATTATAAATTACTTTTTAAGTATTTAAATTAGCCCACCTAACCTAGATTTAGAGCTGATAATTGAAAATAATTTTTACTCTTAAACGAGTTTAGTGAGGCTAATATAAATGCATACAAAATATTTTTAAATTGGCAAGCATTTACGAATAAGGTCTATTCAGTGGTCAACAGAGGCCAGTGTGTAAAGGAGAATGATGCCCTCATCCCCTCCCCCACCCCAATCACTTCAAGTTCATCTTCCTAAACTTAAACAACACCGGGAGAACGTCTACGAACACAAAGGCATGTCTTCATCTGAGAAACCCCAACGATAATGGTTTGCGTTTGTAGAAAGTATCCGACAAATGGCAAGAATGATTAAGACGTGAGGTTGACTGAAGATGAAATATTCTAAACTAGAAAGACCGTGTTTAACCACATTTCCAGACACCAACAAGAGAGTTAAAAATACGACGCGTTGCGGTGTATTTTTAACGAGCCTCGACGTGTTTGGAAATGTGATTGAACACGTTCTGAGTGTTTGATACCTTCTCAATCGAAGCTAAAACTAAGGAGAAAACGGAGAAACAACATCGTAAAAATCTTCCTTTGTTTCAACTTGATGAAAATGCATTTGAGAAGCCGAGGATCAATGAATTGTAATATGGCGACTCTCTTATGGAAGTAAATGAACACTGCACGGCACTAGACTCACCCTAAAGCATACGTCTGGTCAGACATCTCGATCACCTTGACCATCAAAATATTAATAGCTCTCAATATCTGTGGTCCATCCTCCAGGGCCGCCAAGCGATCGTCTGACAGCACTGTTATCAACACCTGCATCACCTGCTTCAGGGAGCTGCGTGACACGGCTCGAGCGAGCGGGGCGCTGGAGAACACACCCAACATTGTGTCTGTCAGACAGTTGATGAGCCTCAGCACTGTCGCCTCTGGCTGCTGTCCTGATTCGATGTTTGGGATGTGTGTTGTCAGGATCATGTTCAGCTGGAGAGAGACGGCGTTCAGAAACTGGTCGATGTGTTTACTGACTTCCTTGTGGTTTTTATTCCTTACTACTTTTTCAAACTGTACTAAGGCCTGGGTACTAGCCGTGACGTCACCGCTGGCTATCTGAGAGATGACGTAGTTGAAAGCCGCTGTCGGGTTTGTCCGGCTAAACACGCCCATATGAGGAGACGCGGGGTTTCTGAGAAACAAAATACAAGAAACAAAAAAAAAATAATAGAAAACTCAAAAAACCTCTGTCTACTGCATCATAACAGATTCAAATACAAAGTCATGGGGCTTCAAGATTGGGCTCCGTTTCCGCTGCTGTCTCGCATCTTTGTTCCTCAAGCCCAGATCAGTTCAGAAAAAAAAACGTTACGACACATCTCACTAATTCTTAAGTAAGACTATTGTTTTGTAAGCAAATTTGGGGTCTTTACGAAAGACGAGCCAGCAAGTTTGTTAAAAGCATTAACCCGAATTTTGATGCGTTGCGTCCACATGTAACTCAATTTCTCCCAACGAGTTCCCGTACAAATGTACGGAGGACAGTTGGAAGAGTTTGTCTGTTGTTATGACTCACTTTGTGTGAGGTTTGTGTACAGGTGCACTGATCAAGTCATCTAAAGCTTCATTCGTCTCCAGTGTCGGCACAGCCACGTCATGATGTACGTCATCTCCTTCTATACCATCAATATCAAGACTAAACTCCCGTCGGATGTTGTCAGACTGTCTTGACGCGGGTGCTGTGACAGGCCTGTAGACATAAAAATATACTAGACGGTAAAACTCCGCAGAAGACAAAGATTAAAGTATAAAGCGCCTGTACCTTACGTAGCAGTAAATTGCAGACACAAGATGGGCTCCCCAAGCTTTCAGGCGCCTCTGGAGCACTCACAAAGTAAAGGAACCCTTAGCAGGTTAAAGGAGCTACGTTTAGCCTGAATTTTTCGAGTTCGTCGTTTGTAATCCATGTTAATCTTCTCCATCCTTAGCCATCCTTGTTTCTTTTATCATATGGTTCATTATTATCTCTTTGGTGTTTTCCTGTTTTCCTTCAGTTTAAAGGTAATTCTGTTCGCGGCCAAAACAACTCAAAATACCGCGAGTGAACTCCTTTAAAGCGCTTTTGACTAAAGTTTCAATCAATTTGCCGCAACTTTCCGAAATGTTTCGGTTGGTATTCACTCTTCACAGAAAAAAAAAACAATCACGCATATTTTCACACAATCGTGATCTTTATAGCTTTGACACATTTAGAAGATTTTGACCGTAAAAAGGTGGGTTATTCTGTTAGATGGCCAATAAAGTTACCTTGCCATCTGCGCCTTGCCCGGTCTTTTCTCCTCTCTTTTCTTGCCGCCATTAGCTGAAGAGTCACTCCCTCCGCGAGCACTGACACTGGTCTTTGTTGTATTTTCACTTGCAGGAGCAGTGTTGGGTCGATTCTTTGATGATCGTTTTATACGTTCTTCTAAATAAGCAAGGTCCTTGTCAGACAGCTGTAAAGAGAACACATGGGAGAACGTATTCACTTAATTCCAACCGTAGGTATTCCTCAAAATGATGCGGTGGGAATGATCATATGGAGGTCTGTGCAGAATGACTGAGAATCACTCAAAGTTCTCCTTATCCGACTTCTCGGTCAGTCAACAAGTCCGTTATCTCACAGATTTAATTTCTTCACCTTTAACTTGCTTATAAGTAATTTCTAAACAAACGGGTTTTTTTCTAAATTAAAAAAGTTGCGTGCGCTAAACAAAACCTGACGTACACTGAGCTAGACAAGGCCTTTTCCGGGCGATAAAAAGCCGTATCCAGCCCTGCTACGTCAGTCCGCGCACCAGCTTACTGACCTGTTGACAGTACTTGTAGCAGGTTTTCTCTCCAATAAGAAAATAAGCTTCCACCACAGCATTCAACGCGGCATTTCTCACTCCATTATCTCTGTCGCCTATCTGAGCAGCAATGGCCGCCATGGCCTTGGGAGGAGTGGGTTGGCACACGTTCATGCCGTACACTTGGATCAGAGAACCAAGCTCTTCAAGGCATTCTACAAAACAAAAAACAATCAAGTAAAACACGAGTTATTAAGCTGCGTCAAATAACACAAGCTCAAAACTGTCTCAGACCTTAAACACCATAAGTTACAACTCTTAACTCATTCAATAGGCCATTTCCGAGTTCTCTGCCTCCCTAAGTGCGAAACCATTCATATGAAATGAGTTCCGCCTACAAGTTCATTTTCACGCAAATCAAACTCATTTTCATTTGAATGGTTTTGCACTTAGACTCGTTTTGAAACAGAGGCACAAGGGAACTCGGAAATGGCCTATTTATCACTGGTTTTGAAATAACAATCATTATTCTCTGCAAAATAAGATTCGTGTAAGCACTGCGACAAAAACCACAGACAGAACCTACCCATTCTTGTCTTGGAGTTCTTGGACGTGATACCCTCCATGACATAGTTAAACAGTTTGCTCGCAGGGTAGATCTTCGTCAGCAGTTTGAACAGATTACGAATCATCTTTCTCACAGCATCCTTTGGATCGCCGACCTATTAACGAAAACAATCACCATATTAACAGCAGGTTTTCAATGAAAAACGATAATTTTCCACATTGCTCACCTTTTGAACAAGATAAGGTATAAAACTAGAGGCTTCAAACTCCAACATTTGATAATCAGCCTGCGCTAACATGACGAATATAGCGTCCATGAGCTCCAGACACTTGATGAGTATTGTGGTGTTGGTATCAAAGAACCTTAACGTTACCCACTTGAGAATCAGATCTAATGACTGGATCACTTCTATTTGGTAAGGTGCGTCTGATGGCGGCACAGCACACTGTAAACAACGTCAACATAACAGAGTAAATGGTTTGAACCCAGGAGAAGCAGTAGTTTGTATAGTGTGATTGTCAGGGTGGGGGTAGTTCCTGACAGAACTAATGGGGACTAGCGTTTTGATAAACCGAGAGGAGATCGTCTTCAGAGTCGAGTTAAATGTGTTTGTCAGTCGATGGTGTTACAAGTCTTGCCCGTTGATAGTGGTTGGTCAGTTCCGCCGTGATGGCGATGGCTGTAAGGTTCGTGTGAAGTCAGTTGTTAGCGTTGATTGGTCAGATTGGTAATATTTTGCCCTTTAATTTATATGGTTGAAAATCGAATTTATTAATAAATGGTCTGTGATACTTGTAGTAACCAGGTTTAAATTAGCACAATAGGCTTTAAAAAACGCGGGCTGTGATTGGTTTAGGAAAGTTCCACACGCACGATGACGTCATCAATGTGGGAAAATGCCCATGGGATGAATTTTTTCCGATGGCGTGTTATGCTGTATCGTTTCAATACCTGCTGCATACTGCTTATTCCAATAAGATGATACTTGAAATCAGCGTGAAACAAATTTGTGTGTAACGTCTTTCCAAAGCAGGGCCTCATCTGTTCCTTAAGCTGTTCAACAAACTCCGCTCTGGGAGCAGTGAAATTCCATTTCAACACCTAAAAAAAGGAAGAATAGAAGACTCTTGTGAGGAACAGTTTCAATAGAGAGATAGATGCAAAGCGTTTTTCCGCGGAGAACACGAGAGTAAGTAAGCACAGAAACTACAGAGTGAGTAATTCTGACCTTGAGGTCTTTTTCATCTTTAAACCGGCCATCTTTGCCATTGTGTCTCAAGAGAGGCGGCCCTTCAATTTCCGCATCTGCCGAGGATTTCTTGGATGACTGCAATCACAAAAATAAACTTGTTTGTCATGACTAGGTGCAAAATTCGTCCAAGCTATAAACTACAAGAATACATGGAGACCACAGAGGGGAGCTTGTCTATCAGTGTTTCACGTCGGTTTTGAAAATTGTCGCAAAATATTGCGACCTGTACAGAGTTTTTACATTCTCGATGAATGATTCTTAACGTATTTTCAGTCGAAGAAAATTTGGTTCCCTTGCTCTCTGTCATTCTGTTAGATTGCTATGTCATTTCCGAGTTGTTTTTACCTCTGTTTTAAAACGAGTCTCGGTGTACAATCTTTCATGTGAATTTTTCTTGCATGCTTAATGTTTTGCAAATCAAACTCATTCCAAATGAATATATAACAGATCATAGATTTGAACTGCGGAGAACGATATAGAGAAAAAGATTATTAATTTCATAACTGCTTAAATAGTGTATATTTATATACACAACTTAAACAGTTGTGATCTTTGTCATATATTCATTTGCACTCCTCAGCATCTACGGGTCTGCTTTAGTTGTGTATATAACTTTAATGATCATCATCTATGTCTTCAGATCAAACTCATTTCCATAAGAAAGGTAGTGCGCCGGGACTCGTTTTCAAACAGAGGCAAAAAGCGACTAATAGCTTATTGGATGACGCCAGTTTCTCTTTCTTTTCATTGTACAGGGAGATCTAAAACACTTTATCACGACCTAATCACACTGGGTGATCTTCCCTCAGATACTCCACTTGCCTTAGATTCCACTGGCTTGCTTCCAAGCTTGGCTTTCTTGTTACCAGATGATGACGTAGATGAGGCTGATGATGACGCACTTCCGCCGGATGTCGCTGATGATTCCGCCTGAGCCTTGTTGCTGGCGGGTTTAGCAGCCGCTGATTTGCCCGGACCTTTTGTGGGCTCAGGGAGGGATCCTTTTGCCTTCTCGAGAATAGGCATCACGCTGGATTTTGAAGCAGGCTGTAGATTATAGTGACAAAGTCATTTGTTAAAGCTCTAAAACATCCTTCACTCGTTGGAAAACGTTTAAAGGAGCTCAGTCGCGATTTTTTGTCTATTTTGGCCACGTGCAAAATTACCTTTAAATTGAAGGAAAACTGAAAATAGCAGTTTATCAAGACAGAAAAACATCAAAGAGATAATAAAAATAAAGCCATAAAGGAACAAGGATGGTTAAGGATGGAAAAGATTATCACGGAGTACAAACGACGAACTTGAAAAAATTAGGCTAAACTTTTCAAGATAAACCAACCGTGACGTAACTCCTTTAATAATACTTCAGTTTGGCGGAACAGTGCTCGAGTAATAACAGAGACCGATAAGGAAGTGAGAATGAAAGTCATGAAAACGAGGTCAAGGATGTTTGGGTTAGTACTAATACAACATGGACACGAACGCGAAAATGCGCGTCAAGTAGTAGGAAATTAATCATTCCAAAAGCTGCGAGCAAATCTCCTGGGGGTAAACCGTGTCCGCTAAGAATAACACTTCCACAACCTGAGCAGGCGTACTGTTGGAGTTTGGTTGTTGTCAGTTTTGAAGTCAAGTGTTTCAGCGAATTGCATTTTGATTCCGCGACCCATCAGTTTATTTCACTAACAATCTTTCTCAAGGCTTCGTAGACCAAGACGATCACACAAGACGAACTAATGAACCCTTGCGTTCAAACTATTTACCTTTAAACTTGCTCTTACAATGATAACACAACGATTTATCCAGAAGCCTGACCTTAAGCTTATTGGCCTGTTTACACATGGTGTCCCAGCCAACATGCTGCATCATAAGAGGCACCACAGCTTGAGCTTTTTTCCTCACATCAACACTGCGATCCTCTAAACAAGAATACAGAGGGGCAACTACAGCGACTAAAGTGGAAGGAAGGTTCTTTTCCGCAGGTAACTTCTCCTCTAACCAGCCTAACACCTGTACAAATACAAACAAATCAGACAACGGGATAAATTTAAGATCTGTGAGAAAGTCAAGAAACAGAAATCGTCACTGACAGCTTATAGCGGTTATAGCCCAGGCACAATTTAGCGAGTTAGCGAGTCAGCATGCGGAAGTTGGAAAGGGGGAGGCATTATGGAGAGGGGCCTCACATTAACACTTTTTAGCTATCCTCGCGCAGACCTAATACCAGCAACATAACAAATCTCACGGAATTTCTCAGTAAAAAAACTGAATAATCTTCTGAGAATGTACACCACTAGCCAATGGTTTATCCGCACAATTCATTTAGCGATTTTGTCTATCCTACAGACTTCTAAGCTGTGCAATAACAGTGCGGTGGATGTCGGGCAGGATTCAGTACCTCTGTTCTTAGATTTGGATTCTCAGTACTTAGAGCTCCAAAGATGACCTCGCCTTCAATAAATGGCGCTAATCCTATTTCTTTGTGCCAAGCGTTCAGAGCGGTGATTCCAGCAGCTCTGACAGTGTTCTAGAACATAAAAATAAAGACCAAAGATGTCAGTTCACAGACTCTACGGAATGACTATACGGTTCAATACAATTGACAAATACAGTCGAAACTCGGGGTGAAGTATGACACTTGTCGCATAAAAATACGTAACGCAACCAAAATATGTCGCAGAAACAGTAACCAAACAGAAACAAAGACCAAAGACAGGCGGTTAGAATCAAATTTTGTGACCTTTTACAATGAAAAATAGCAGTTTGTGTACACCATTCCTTAGTCGTTGATTTACTGGCTGTTGTCGAGTGGTTATTTTGGCAGATGGGAGGTGCCTTAGTGGCCGTTGCCGTTGGAGTCGTTGAGAGGTGGCCCTTGTAGAGAGGCTAAAATAAGAGTGAATGTACGGACTGATGTCCGCTGGGATATAAAAAGTGGTCGGTACTGGAGGTTCGACTGTATTGTCAACGCCTACCTTAGCATCTGCTAATGTACTGAAGATTCCGGCGCCTAGGGTCCTCAGGTGTCTGTTGACTTGTGAACCCATAGCAGTCGCTAATGTTGTGCAGATATTCAGGGTTATGGTCACCTAACAAAAACAACACAAAGAGACTGCCATTAAGATCTTGCCATCTTGTGACTAAACCACTGCGTCCACAACTCACCAGATTTTTGTTGGAGTCGCCCAAACGAGCCTTCAGAGCTGGAGGCAGTTCTCCTAGCTCGGGAGTGATAAATTTTGCAGCAGATAGTATATCTATCACCTAGGACAAAAGATCACAATATTAGGAATTTATTTACTGCTGAAATATTCCATAATTCTTCGTTTATCAATGTGAATACAACTTGTTACCTTTTGAAGAGCCTCTCCTCTCACTTTCCAGTTCTTGTCTCCAAGCTCTGTAATCAGTGCTGGCTTGATTTGATCACTGAAACAAACGTTTTGTACTTAACAGGCTGTGTCATGATCTGAAGTCTTCATTTTGCAACGTTTCTACGCTTCAATTTTTGTGTTCAACAAATTTGAGTGAGAGAAAATTAGAACAAAAATTCCACCTAAGGCTTTATACTGTAAAAAGAACAACTCATTTACTTTTAAAAATCTCTCAGACCAAATAAACTTGGTGCGAGCCATATTCAATAACCTTACCTAATATCATTCCTAGGAACAAGATCAGCTAAATTGACAGTTGGTGCAGCAGCTTCCTCTCCCCCTCTCCCACCATCTTCCCCATCCTCCCCTCCCTCTTCGTCATCAGCTCCCTTGGGAGACAGGCCTAGCGTGGGTGCTGGAGGCTTCTCATCCTTCACCTGCAAAAGAAGATTATAGTCATGACTTACGCTAAACAAGCTTGAGTATCTGAATTAGTCAGACTAAACCTGCAGAAAATTGGTTACTTCCGTGAGTTGCCTTTTGCCTCCATATCAAAAGGAGTCTTCGTGTGAAAATATTCACAGGAAGATGTGTTCTCTCTACAGGCTCATTTTCAAATGAAAGGTTTTGCAGGTGGACTCCTACATGTATTGAAACAGAATCACAAGGTAACATGGAAACGGCATATTACTAAAACAAATGTACCTTTTCAAACTCTGCGTCAATTTGCTGTAAGAGTGCAGGCTTCTCCTCTTCAAAGAACATCCTGAGACTAGCTCCCACGTACATGTGCAACGTACCAAGCAATGCAATGGCTGCTGTACGGACAGCCTGAAAACATTATTTTTGTACAACAGTGCATGTAAGAATTCATCATTCTGACAACACACTCACTAATGTTTATACTCTGTTCACAGACCTTCCATTCTCTCTTAACAGAACAGGAACAAGAACATTGCTGTGGGAGACTACAATGTTTACTGTATCTCATGAGTATCTACATGAATTGTGTTGAGTATTGTATGATTTAGATTTGTCTGAAACATTTCCAACTCTAGCCCACACAACCAAAACTCCTACACTGACTGACTGACTGACTTCAAGACAGACAGACACAGGCAGCAGACAGACATCATTTATCTGGTCTCTCTACAGAGGCAGCATAGCGGGCACTGGACTTGAAATCTGGAGGTACTACTCTGACCACTTTGCTGGAGTTGTTTCTCAGTAGACCCTACATGTAGTTCAACTCGTCGGTCATGTTTGTAATATAGCCATACTGGTCTGCCTCCCACCAGTTGGGATTGTTAATCCTATTATGTTTAGTTGATATATTTGTTTTGTTCAGTTTAAATGGCATGCCTGTGAACTAGCTAGGTGTAGCTAAGTGCATTGACCATTCTAAACAACAGTCATATGAACATTCTGAACAGTTCACTCACTGGGTTTGTATTTGTCAATGCTTCCTTGATGTAGCTAATGTGTGGCTTGAGGTCGATTCTTTAATAGAACAATAAGTAAAACAAATTACAAATTAGCTTTAGCCACACTCTAATTCCCCTCTCAGTGATTCTGGACAAAGCACGAGGTTTACAAACACATCGATGTTTTTCTGATGCAGTTTGTTGCTTAGGCAGTTCCCTTATAAATATCTTCAAACTTCTATCACCGAATCTGTCTATGCTAATGAGGAGTCCATATTGACATACATGTAGTTAATGTACAGAAATGTATGAGCTTCGACCTTACATGGAAAAACAAGGTCCATAACAAGGTAACTGTACATTGCTGAGAATGAGCAGTCATGTACATCTGCATTCTTGACTATCGAATGGATTTTAAACTTACTTGAAACCAAATGCTTTGACTGCATCAGAGAGCCAGTTAAGAGATTCAGCCAGAATTTTGGGGTTCTTTTGTGAGCCAGCATGTTTTGAAACCTATAATACAACATTTGGAAAATTCAGCTTGAAAACTCAAAACAACGAAGGCACATGTATGCTATAAAAATTACTTTGTCTTTCAGGAGTCATTGGTGCATCACAACAAAAATAAATACTTCTCGTACACCAGTACTGGTAGCCATGTCAAACTGACCACTGCCGTCTTGTTGCAAAATCGAAGCTAATACAAATAGCATTGTGCTAAAGACCGGAAATAAGGAAACTGGAAAAAGCTAATGGCTTGTGCATTACACTGGCATTGTACAAAAACTTAAAATTTTCAGACAACCAGTACAGGTCACATGACCAGTAACCAGGCCCCAGCAGTGTGTAAGAAAAACATTTTTCACTTATTCTTTCACTGACCCAGTGAAACATTACTCATAGGCATTCATAATCATGTATTGCAAACTAAAAGATGAATTACTTTCTCACCTTCAAGCTGATGTAGTTTAGTGATATCACCACAGCAAATGTAGTGAGTGTTTCTTTGCTGACATCCTTCAACTGATGAAATAAAGCATACATGTACGTTGAGTGAAAAATAGGAAAACTTTTCAACAAATTGACATTGAGCCACTAGAATTGATTACGACTTGAGACTGTATAACCACATTAAAAAGCTTCTTTGGGTTACCTTTACATCTCCAATCTTGTCCACCAACCCATCAAGAGCATAAAATGCACTGCGCTTAGAGAATGTCTTTATGTTCTGTGCTATATACTGACACAGAGCAAACTTTGCCTTCAGAACCTGTAGGTACACACAAAATAAATGGGAACTGTCTGTCACTGGGCATAGCAAATTTCATAACAAAACGAGAACAACAATGACAGTATTAGGAACTCTGCTGAGCCCTTTAGCAACAAGTAGTATTGCTTGGACTCTTCCCTCTAACTGGGATGTTTGGTAGTCTATCAAAGGTTAGGGTTAGGGTTAGTTATCCAGCCACAGTCAATTAATCCTTGTTGTGTCTCCGGACTTACAGTGCGACTACTCTAACCAAGGCCACCCGACAAAATTTTCTACAAATTTAACGAGTGAAAATCGTGGAGGTTAACAACAGTTTTCTAACAAATTATCCAACATGACCACAAATCTGTTGCCTTTGTGATATACAGCTTGATTACAAAGTTAATTTGTTGGAAAAATTTTGTTAACCTCCGCAATTTTTATTTGATAAATTTGTGGAACGTTTTGTTGGGTGGCCTTGGTTGGAGTAGTCGCACTGTAAGGCCACGGTGGATAAACAGACTAAGTCTTCTTATTATCACACCTAACAACAAATTGAGTCAAAACATGATATCTACCTGGAAGTTAGTATCTTTCCAGCCAGGTTTCTTAGCAAGAACTCTGATCAGGACTTGAGATGGCGTAGTGTTTGTATCCATACCTTTGACAAGCTGCAATGAAAACACAACAAAATGTACATCAACATGCAAGTCATTACCAGAAGTGTGAACACAATTTGTTTAGTAAAATACTCCTGAATGTACTGGCACTCAGTCAACCCTTGACTGAAGCAAAATTGTATCTTTAGTTAGCAACCATTGAAATGCCAATAGACTAAGGGCTCCACCTACAGCACATCATGCACGTTACATTTACTCAGCAATCAAGTTAATTGCGTTCTACTATGCAGAATGCAACCCTAATTTTGAGACTGCTGTTTGTAACAGATGCAAAGTTAGCTGCACCGCAGCTTCATTATGTTATATCTGTCTGTAAAACCTTGGTTGCTGACCCAAAAAATGTTGATTTTAGCAACAGACAGGAGTTGAAGGACAGCTAATGAAATCATTCAAGGTATTCAAGTGAACGCATCAAAAACACCCCCATTATCTTTGATTACTACTCATAGTAATACAGGGTTCATAGCCTTTTTTAGAGACAAATTTCCAGGATTTTTCCAAGACTCTAAAATTCACATTTTCCTTTTCACTCCCAAGATAGTAATGTTAATTCTCCACGCTGTCTGCCATACATTTAATATTTTTTACTTGAGTTCGACAGATTTCCAGAACTTTCCAGGACCAGTAGCCTTTTTTCATGACACTCCAGTCCTGGAAAATGACACAATGAAATTCCCAGACCCGTACAAACCCTGTAATTAGTAAACTTTACCTCAGTAAGGGCTTCTATACCAGCTAGTCTCTCCTTCCAGTTAGCATGCACCAGTTGGTTTAACACAGCTTCAGAGATCATATCTGCCGCTTTTGCATCTACATCTTCTGGCTAAATTGAATTGGAATAACCATGTAGTTTTGAGTGACTAAAAAAATGAATTCCACCTTGTACATATAAAACATTAGCTTGAATTTAAATTGATTCAGAACTAAATGTCTCATAATTAATTTGTCTCCACTGTACGAAATAATAATTTTTGAGAATTTATTTTGATTGATGTGTTAAAGCATGGCCACCAAAAATACTTTTGTCCATAAATAACTTTATCGTGTTGGGCAATCACACTAAGGGCCATAATCCATGATACCCGCTACAGCTAGGGTTGAGTATGACTTAAGGCGGCTCAATCGGATTTTTGAGTCACGACACCATTCAACTTTGAGCGACTAGAGCACCACCATTATCAGTCCAACAGAAAATCAAACATTAGTGGTGTGCTAGAGAAAGATGAAAGTTTCAAATGGAGTACATTTCACCAAGTTCTGAGTTACCATAGCAACGAAATGACTCCATGCCCCATTTTACGTAAGACCGAATAATTTGCCACCAGACATAATTTCGAAAATATGACGTCGGGATCTCGGACCTGACATAGCTGCCTCGACGATGGCAAAATTGCAAAAAAATCTATTAGAGCGTTTTCGAGAAAATTACGAGTGAATTTTTAAGGTGTCAAAATGCAACAAAAGCAAAGCAGTTTTAAATGTTATTGCAAACTATGTCCACAAGACTTCA
This sequence comes from Micromussa lordhowensis, assembly GCA_964020085.1. NCBI lineage: Eukaryota > Metazoa > Cnidaria > Anthozoa > Scleractinia > Lobophylliidae > Micromussa > Micromussa lordhowensis. The sequence continues at coordinate 4,114,811 of OZ026605.1, forward strand.
CTAAATGGCATTCTGGTCTTAAATGAATCTTGTAACATATAATTACCTCGAGTAAAAGTCTCAGAGAAATCGCTTCTTTTGACTTCCAGAAACATTGGCGTGAATATCAACTGGTGCAGGCCGTTATGTTGCATTCTATCAGAAATTGCCCTTAAAATTCTTTAATTGGGTGGGAATTAAAAACCACTCGATGAATTTTTTTTCTACTTGGCTCTCAATAGGATTAATCCATATTTAACGTAATACCGGAGTTTCAAATAAATTGAAACACTTTAAGGCTGCTAATTTTCAGCGTCAACTCAGGAAAATATTGCGTTTATTTTCACTTGCGTTTGTTTGTTGTCTTCATTATAATTTTCTTTTGTCTCGAATCACCATACTATTGTACATTTAACTGTACAATCATGAATTCATAACACACGCGATTACTTTCCGGCGACTAATATTTTAGCATCCTTCGGAAAGCCATTGCGCGTGTTATGAATTCATGATATACAGAAATGTACAGTAGCATGGTTGGATTCGAGACAAGAAAATTATAATGAAGACAACAAACAACACGAGTGAAAATAAGCGCAATATTTTCCTGAGTTGACGCTGGAAATTAGCAGCCTTAAAGTGTTTCAATTTATTTGAAACTCCGGTATTACGTTAAATATATGGATTAATCCTATTGAGGGCCAAGGGTCAGGTCCGAGATCCCGACTTCGTATTTCCAAAATTATGTCTGGTGGCAAGTTAGTCGGTCTTATGTAAAATGGGGCATGACGTCATTTCGTTGCTATGGTAACTCAGATCTTGGTGAAATGTACCCCATTTGAAACTTTCATCTTTCTCTAGCACACCACTAACGTTTGATTTTCTGTTGCACTGATAATGGTGGTGCCCTAGTCGCTCAAAGTTGAATGGTATCTTGACTCAAAAATCCAATCGAGCCGCCTTAAGCAGCCTTGACTTGTTGAAGATTAAGGCAACAGCTGACCCATAACCTTAGTGGCAGCACTGCAATCATGTGGGTAAAAAAAAACACATGGTACATATTTCTTACCGACATCTCCTGTTCAGTTGGTTCCTCGCTATCATAAGCAGTAGAAGATGCCTTCTTCTTTCCAGTTCCTTTCACTGCTTTTCCACCACCACCACCCGCTGCTGGTTTCTTCTTTGGAGGCTAGAAAACATGTCGGTATCATTAGCCTAAATAAAAAGACAGCTCGCTACACATTCACAATCATCTTCCAGTCAAGAGATGCCATCCTCGTGTATCTTCATGTACTCACCCCTGAGCTGGAAGAACTTGGAGCAGGTTTGGCAGAATCAGGCGCTTTACTAGCAGGTTTGGATGATTTCTGAGCTGGCTTCTTTGCCACTGCCGCCTCTTTCTTAACACCATCTGTACTGCTTGCCCCAGCACTGGTAGGAACCGCACTCACTTCTGCCTTCTCAGCACATTCTTTTACCTACAGAACAAAACAGGCATGTTGGCTAATTAAAGTAAAACAACCAAATGTTGTGATTGTGATTGTGATTCTTGTATCAACGTTTTGGTAGTGGCATCAAATAACAGTTTTTTTAGTCATGTGAAAATCATTGAATCAGAGTAATACTTAAGTTAAACATAAAAACAAGATATTTACCAGTGATTGTTTGTGAGGAAAGTATCATCCTATGAGGAAAATATACTATAGTGGGGCAGTTCTGATAATGAGCAGGGTAGGGGATGGAGTGCTATGTGAAAAGTTACAGATCCTCATTATCTTGCTAAGGAATGCAATCATGGATTTTGCATAGCCCGAGCCACACCCTACAGTAATTGGTCTCCCCCAGTACCCCCTCCCTGGTTACAATACCACTTTGAGCTACCATAATTAAAAAGCAGCTGATTACTACCCTAACCCAAAAGAAAATATCCCACAAGATAGCCCTACCAGCAACAACTACAAGTATAACTAGTAATAACCACAGGTTAGGAAGTGCGGGCGAGGGCTATGCATGATTTGTTTCACTGAGGTTAACGAATTCATTGTAAAACAGTGGCGTTGTGTTCTTTTTCCATTTTGGGCATTTATATTTGCAGGGCAATAAAGGGTTGCATAGTGTGGGTGATTGTTTTCCCTAAAACGAGACAAAGGGACCTAAGAGTGGTTTTACTGACCTTGTGAAACAGTAACACCAGTTTGATTATACACTAGTTCTATTTTGTGTTGGGTTTGACAAAATGGTTATTTTTTCACGTTGTAAATAAAAACACTGTTAATTATAAAACGGACATATTGCTTTAGTCAAGGTCATTTGATGTAATGGAACAGTGATTTATTTGAAATTGTAATAGAAAGAGAAATGCACAATATTGTTTGGAATTATATCTGTTAAAAACACAAACTGTTTGTTAAGAAAACTGAAACGAAATGACTGTATTGATTTCGATACCCGACAACAACAGACACGGACAGGAAACGTTCACACGCTCGATTTTGATTGGACAGCGCGCCAGCTATGCATGAGCTGCACGTGATTCTTCGACGAAATAGACGTCGTCCACGTGATAAAATTGTGTTGTGTGCATTCCAATTTATGGACCGCGACCTGGACCGCCACTTCTGCATGAACTGCACGTGATTCTTGACATTCTTAGCTTCAAGAAGGCGAAATTTACATATTATTTGAGCCCTTCAACTACATTAAAGATCATTGACTATGGAAGGTGAAACAGCTATGCTTTGGTGAGGATTGTCTTCTGCTTGGTGTTGGTTTCTAGCGGTCAGAACGCCTGTGCTCAAATTACTGCTGCTTCGTGTTTGTCTCGCGTGGTCAAAGCGCCTGTGCTAAAATTACGTCCTTTCATTTCATTGGTTCTTAGTGTCCCTAGGGACAAATATTTGGAAGGACGACTTTTTTTGCTAAATTCGAATCACTGCAAGGCTAAATAACTGCCGCGCATGCGTTTGAAACCAATGTTGAGATTAGGATTGCGGGCTCCGCTGGTCGCCCGCAACAACATGCAATGCAATGACACGGTGTGTCTTGAGCATGATGTATAAAAATCTCTCGCTAAACAATAAAGCATTGTCAATCACCTTGTCCATCTTGATTTTATCAAGTTGTTCGATGTACGGGTTTAAAGGTCTCTCACCCATAACCTTCAGCAATGTACCTAAAGCTTCAGCTGTTGCATCTCTTACAGGGGCAAAAGTATCATCCATCCTCTACAACAAAATCACTCATTATCAGTAATGATTTCATTTCATGTTCATACATAATCTTGTGTAGTCTCAAAATAATAATTCTTGTAAACTGTTCCTTAACATTTCTTTTGAGGAAAGTATTTGATAATCAATTGTTTGAAAACTTTTTTCTTGTGATTTGCAGAATCAGCAAAGGCACAGATAATGTACACACCTGTGCATCTACATCGTACATTTGGACAATTGCTAGGAGTAAAAAGGTAAAAAAAGCAGGTACAGCAGCCACAAGATTGAAAGAGGCCTGAACAAGCCCAAGGTAAAAGGTAAAGTCTGCATACGAGCCAAGTGGCCCATCAGGCCGGAGCTTATCCTGGTTTCTGTGGCATGAAGCGACTAGGAATATTTCTACTCTCCCCTAGATGGGATGCCAGTCCATTGCAGGGTTACCCCCAGCATTAAATTCACCGGTACCCATTTATACACCTAGGTGGAGAGATGCACCATGAGAGTAAAGAGTCTTGCCTAAGAACACAACACAATGTCCCTGGCCAGGGCTCGTACCCAGAGCGCTCGTTCCAGAGTTGAGCGCACTAACCATGAGGCCACCGCACCTCCACTGAACAAGCCCAATGGTGAACCTTTAATTTCATTTGTAGGCATTTCAAACTTGTAGGTCAAATCAGCTGGTCAAGATTAAATTTTACCAGTCACTGTTTTGTCTGTGAATGAACACTTCTGACAACTGTTTGTGAGTAGTATTTCATGCACCAATCTATATGGAACAGTTTATAAGCTCTCACCTTCAGAAGACTGCTACAAACTGGCTTCAGGAAAGTCTTTGGCAGTGCCGCTGGTGTGCTCTTGCTGAAGCAACGAACCAGAAAACGGATTGTTTCTTCCTTGACAGAAGGATTTTTGCTTTCTAGAACTGCTAAAAGGTCTTCTTGCAGTGCAGAAAAGTTTGTCTGATTTGGAAAGGAACAGTAATGTAAATTATAATGCAGTTTGTTACATACTACTGACAGTCGTAATCAGGACTTGAAAAAAAATTGAATTCCAGCTAGCCCTTTGAACAAGCAGCTCTCCAATTTTCCTAGCCCTGGGCTAGTCTTCTTGAGACAACATGCCTGGGCCCTTGGCCATTGAGCAAGTGAGAATGAAAAGTGACTTGCCCCGCCTGGCAGGAAATTTTTTTTTGTCCCAGAGAACCATACTGCACTTTTTACCAGCTTAAAACCCATGACAAAATAAAAGTCTTTGAAAAATGTCTTACAGTGAGGAAAACAGCATCAACAGCCTCTCTTAAAGCAGCCACCACATTTGTCTTCTTTTCTTTAAATTTCTCCAAGAGTGGAGTTATTATCATGGACGAATACTGTGTGAACTTCTTGCGCAGACCTGTCGCTAACTGACCAATGCACTTGGCTGCTAGAGCCACAACCACAACATTTGCATCCTTGGCAATGATCTGAATAAAAATGAACAAAAAGAAATATGAAGAACATTTATTACTCAACAAGACTTTTCCATACAACAGCTTTAGGCAGGTAACATGAATATTGATGAACAAGGAACTACTTCAAACACAGGGCGGCTGGAAAAAAATAAACAGAATTTTCAAGAATAAATATCTGCCCTTGGGAGTTGTTGAGTTTTGTCAAGTCCTTTGTCAAGAGCATGTACTTAGGTCTGGTTTACCATATCAACACAGTCAGTCACACAAACTGAAGGAAAAACATTTCAATCATTGTTCTTGTATGTTTGCACATCTAAATGAGAAGCATGCCTTAGTACATACTTTCTTCAAGGCACCCAGTAGTTCTCCATACTGCCCTCCTTCCAGTTTTGGATTTGACACAAGCTTTTCAAGTGCTTCCAATGCTTCTTTTCGCATCTGCCATTTCTTATTCTCCTGAATATTTCAAGAACACATATTTTTTTTTGAAAGTAAGTAAAATTCCAGTCAATCCCCATAAAATCCAAAGAATAGAAAGATGAGCAAATACTTCAATGTACAGTAGTGTTTTAAAATCTATTCTCCAGACTGTTTTAAACTTCTAACAAAATATAATTATCTGATAAGTACCCTCTGGCTATGAAACAAGTCTCTCTAATCTCACTGACTGAAAAAAAGCTTACAACTGACTAAAATTTCACTAAAAATTAAAGGGCCAGAAAAGCTAGCTGGACTTACATGTAATTAAGCCAGTTTTATAGTGTTCTCATAGAAGGAGCTATTAAATCCCTGCGTCACCTATGAAACACTTTTAGTTTCCACATATTCTGTGTTCAAGTCCTGGTAGCTTTCCTTTAAAAATATACTGTCTAGTAATATACCCCAAGCCTTTATTCAAGCATGTATTGTTACTGTCAGTGATAAGCAATAATTATAGACTGGTACTAACCAAATTTTCATAGAAGTCCTTGGGAAGTTTTGAAAGAATCTCAACTGCTTCTATTAGTTCATATGGATCAATAGCTTCCTGTTCAGGCATAGCCACTCCTACAAAATGAAATGCAGGTGACTTTGACACAATGCTTCAAGCTCAGTCAGCTTATTAAATCCAAAAAAACAAGAAGGATTTCCACTAGAACCTGAGCCTATCAGGGAGCCAGTTAGAGGAGGCAAGTTGGAGCCAAGAAGACAAAAGAAGGGTGCTGCAGGACCTGTGGTCCCTCAAGGCTTGTTTTCACAAGTGACAGAGTCGGAGTCAGAGCCATAGGAGCACTTTATAAATGACATAGTGAAAATCGAAAAACCAAGTCGTAAGCAGAGCCATAAGCTCAATGGAATTCAAATCGAAGGAATCAGAACATTTCCATTTCCTTCCGATTCTCCTTGAGACTCCATCACTTTTGGCCCAGTGAAAAATAGATTGTTGGACTCTCGAAAACAGAAGGGCAAGAACAAACCAATCACAAGGCCCAGAATTGAGGATTGTGATCGGTTTGTTCCTCCGCTTCAGACTCAGACAATCTAGTTTTCACTACATCATACATATAAAGCTCAGAGTCATAAGCAGAATCAGTTGTCTGGTTCCAACTCTGCTGCTCTGATTTTTACTGGATTGTACTTCTGATTAGGACTCCAACTATGACTCTGTCACTCAGGCACTTCATTAACATTTTCAGCAACTGGTTTTCACAGGTGGACAAGACAAGGTGGTCAAACCAGCTGGGCAAAATCATCTTCACAACCGGTCAATTTGCTTGGTCACTAGTGAAAACCAATCTTCGAGGGAAGACTACAAGCTACAGAAACATGCAATTGAGTATTTACATGTATATCAAAGTAGAAAAGACAACAAGCTTCACTTCAATTGTAAGTACAAAACCACATAACCTCCATCAGCTGTTGGTTCGTCATCTCCACCAGTGGCACCAGGTGCAACAGCTGCATGCTCCGCCATCTTCTGCTGTTGACTTCGGGTGAATCTGGTTGGGGCAGGCGGGGCTGGTGGGAGCTTCCCCCATTCTTCGTCCAACTCCTTCAACTGTAAAACATTGAGTATATATAGCTCATTGAGCAGGTAAGATGAGACAAATCCTGTACTGTGATTGGCTACCGGAATTGGCAAGATGACGCTACAGTGTACCTTGCCTGCTCGGGATTATGCGCTGTGTCCCACAACAACAATAGGCCATTTCCGAATTACCTCAGGCCTCTTTTTGGAAGCGAGTCTTGGTGCTCATCCTTTCATATGCAAACCAATTTTCATTCACACGCAAATTAAACTCACTTTCATGTGAATGAAAATTGATTTGTATATGAAAAGGTGAGCACCAAGACTCGCTTCGAAAAAAGAGGCCTGAGGTAATTTGGAAATGGCCTATTTGTTCTTTATCCCATACAATAAATCCATTATTGGCCAAGCTTTCCCAGTCAAGATGTCTGGAAATTGGCCCCGTTCTTTTTTTTTTTTGCCTGTTTATGGTTCTCGACTCAGTCTCGGTCTATAAACACCCAAAAATAGAACCTGGCCAATATCCAGCCATCATGACCTCATACTTGGTCAATTACCCAAGGCATAGGGATTATTAAAAGTTATGGCACATGTTTTGCATAATCGTATAATTGAGTTTAAACTTTCTTAGTATGATTGTGCTGAGACTAACCCAGAACATATAACAGGGCATACACATATATTTACACAAGGTAATTATCGACAGAAGAAAAACGAATCAACATTCTATCTTCAATAACAACTTATAACAACAATGAATAAAGGGGGCAAGTTTCTAAAGAAACTGTGGTGTTGCTTCGGTGGGGAGTCTTACAAGATAATTTGGTTTCATCAACTGAGTTGATAATGTGAATTGGCAACTGTAAAGAGAATCGAAGCTGACATTTCTCGCATTAGCCCTAACAACAATGGTCACTCTTAAACAAAATCAATGGTATCAACCTTACCGTAGTGTTGAGGGAAAGCCTTTCTACTGGGGTGCCTGGTAAATTATGACATTTTTCAGAAGACAAAGCGCTGTGCAACACTGAAATCTCAGTCTTTTTTTCTTTGGCATTACAAGATGGGTTTTGTGTTCCCTTCACAAAAGCCCTGAAAAGCACATTGCCGATGATGATCTCCATATGACCGAGCTCAAAAACTCACTGGATCAAATCCAAACAGGTTTTCAATTTTTTCCACTTTCTACAGGCAGTATTTTATAGTCAATTTAGAATTTAGGAAATCACAGTTTTCATTTTAATCTTGTACACTACTCCCAAAAATAAACACTAATTTTATTCGCAAAATATTGCATGTAATTAAGAGTTGAACAGCTGAGAACAAAATATGTGGTTGGAATTGTGTCCAAGACGACACGATTTTCCCCTTCAGTCATTTAATTATTAATTCAATGGTTTAAATACATTCAGCTCCAAGTGATAAAACAAAAATTTATTCTATAAACATGTCCAATGAACTGGAAAGTAATTAAGTTTTGGTGGCACATTTTATAAGGATCTCCAAGGGGAGATCAAATATAAAACTTAATTTGTATGTTTTGAAATTATTGCTCAATACTATTATTAAATTTTAAGCATGTGAATTTACTTCCAGTAATGATATGATTGATGACACAACTGTTATATCAAAAATAACAAAAACAATGTTTTTAATCAGTTTTCCATACATGTACATGCAAGTTTGTAACAATATTTAACAAATAAAGAAGCCTAAGCCATGTATTACACTGTGATAAAACACAATGGGTATTTGAGAACACAAGGGAAACGTAGAAAACATGAGCCGCAGCCGAGTGTTTTCTACATTTCTCAGGTGTTCTCAAATGTCCGCAGTGTTTTATCACGGTGTAATAAACAGCTTAGGCTTCTTCATTTGCTTTATGATATAGAGGTAATGTGGTGAAAAACAATAAAACACGCTTTTTTCTATGCCTTATACTCTGATGAAACATGGACTTTCCACCAATCAGAGCGCAGGGTCCTATCTGTATTATAATGGAAAATAGTGTATCACTTGTGGCTGATAGAGTGTAGCAGGTTGATTTCTTTAGTTTAGAACTTGTCTCAAAGGAGACAAGTTTCATGGTTGCCGCTGGGTCATGAGAAAATTCCCTATTTGCTAACAAATTTATTTAATAGCACATACCTGAACAGGCTTTATATTCTGCAGTTGTGTTTTGATGATGTCTCTTATCCACTTGTATATTTCAATAGCAAGGGCTTTGGCCTGTAAAATTAATCACAGCTCATGAACAATCCATAGCCAACCAACAAACAAACAGAGACACTATCTCCCATACATGTATTGTAGTTCTGTCATCATGGCCAGGTACATGTACCAGGCAAAATGACCGGCTATGAGGATGATTTTCCCTGCCTGGTTTGACCATCTAGAGGAAAGCTTATCTTATGAAGAAAGTTCAATTCAAAATGTCTTGCCTGGCTGTGAAAGCCAGTTGTCTTCCTGCTGAAAACACTATAAAAACACTCTTTCATGTCATTTCAGGTTGGGTTTCATGAGTGCATAATTAACAATTATTCACCGAAGTGGAGGTAAATATCCACCACTTTCACCGACACTGAGGTGAATAATTGTTTTAGTATATACCACACAAGCTGAATAACTAGCAGCCCAAAGAGTAACTTCATTAGTTAAAATATAGCGACAAAAGCCACTTTGTTTTTCTTTGGCTGCTCGGAGGTGAATAGTACTTGGCTAATCACCTCCGAGCTAGCCAATCAGCACGCGCGAAAAGTACTATTCATTTGCGTGGTATATACTAATACGAGATATGATTTATTGGTTGAAATTTAATGTTATTGTTTACACTATAGTGTTCAAATTACTGACATGTCACTTATAATAAAATACAATGTAACATGTAAAGTCACCAATAAAAACCCTTTATTCAACCCTTGAGCAGGACTGTCATTAAGTTTTGATTCACCTGCAGCCTTGATCTTCACACCCATAATAAACTTGTTACCTTATGGGTGAATTGTATGAACAACAGGCAAGTTCACTTGTAACATCAGGGCCCATCAGGCATACTCAGCAGTAACAGGTGTTTCAGGCTACAACCCTTAATGACAGCCTGGCTCAAGCATACAAGATCCAAGAGAAAATAAACAGACGCGTCTGGTTTAAAATAGTAAATCAAAATTCTTTTGACAAGTGCATGACAAATTTATTAATACCAGTAAGGAGAATCCGCACCTTGATATCAAACTGAAGGTGACTGGCTTACCTCTTCCCTGACATTTTTATCACTGTGATCAAACAGCTTAGGTAGAACTTTGACAATAGGCTTTAAACTAAAGACTTTGCCACCAAATTCACTGTTAAGAAAAGAAGTATTTAGTACATCATCTCAGAATAGTAAAGTGTAAACTGTTTTGATCTAATATAGGCATCTCAACATGGCAACAAGTCGCAGCCTTCATTACAAACCAATCAAATGAAAACTCATTCAGTAATTACCTGATGGCTTGACGAAGCACACTAGTACAAGCAGCAACAACTTTGGGCTGTTTGTTCTCAAGTCCTTTTAATACTTCCTCCTAATATATACACAGACAATGAAAAATATTATATTGTTAACCACACGTTTACTACACTGAAAAGTGTTGCACATACATGTATCTGAGATTTTGCTACCAAGCTATATCAGGGCACAACAAAAAGGCTGTCCGATAGCCTGGGACTAGTGAAATGATCGGTCGGGATAGTGCTTCTTATCACAGGTTGTCCGATGGGCAAGCACAAAGTGGACATGAATGAAAAAATCTTGGCTGTCGTTGTTTTTCTTTTCTTTTTTCTAATGGCAAGTTTAGCAGACAGTTCGTGAGAGAAAGTGAAACAATACAGATAGAGTAAAACATAAAATTTAAGTGACTGAAATAAATTTTTTCCCGACTGCATGTCCTGACAGCGTAGCGGCGGTGCAAAAAATATTTACAGTGTAAACTATACATGCACTAAGCAAGGGACCCAAGTAGAAAAGTCACTGGGGTGGAAATCCTTGGGGGGTGGGGGTCAAAATGGAAAAAAAACCTCTGTGAGATATTTTCTAGATGCACACATTGAGTGTTCTTAATGTTTTATTGTATAGGGTTTAATTCAATAGGGAAATCGAAGACAATTAATTCATCTAAGCTCCGTATTATTAATTACCATTATTTTTGCATATCAAATTGAGTTAATTATCCTTCTTAAAAAAATAATTTCGGGCTAGCTCATCAGAGACCGAAGGGCAAGCGGAGCTTTTGAATTTCATCTCACCCTGTATACCAATACTACACAAGGCCATAAATGTATTTTGTTTTTATGTAGTATGGTTAGACATCAATGGTACAGTGTAGCAAGGTGACCAATTCAAACTAGTTTGATATCGGAACTGAACTGTGATTGGCAGGTATTTTGTTCACATACCTGAACAACATCTTGTTTTTCGACTTCAATGTACATCAAAATAATATCAATTCCCTTTTCCTTGGTTTTTGGTCTGGCATTTAAACACTTGGTCACTACTCCAGCTATGATATCTCCAGCAACTCTGAAATGTGAGTCATCTTTCAGTATGCTATATAATATTCAGTGCATCACATGTTACAAATGGAAGATTGCTAGAAGGTGACGGTTAACAGACAGATGGGGATTGGTAGTTGGTGCGATCTGGTGTGACCTTTGCATAAAGCTTGTTCAGAACTGATCATTGTTTGTGACTGAGATTTTGATGACCTAAGCAATAAATACCTTCAGGATCAAAAGAGCTCATTCTTCAAAGGAAAAAGTCTGAATCAAAAAAATATATATCCATGCTGGTTATTAAGAATGTCAGCAAGCAAAAGGTCTTTCCTTTAAATTTTGCTTGTGTCAGAGTTGTCAGTATATAGTAAATACAGGGCTACTGACAGCTCTGAGTACAAACCATCATGAGTTATAATGGAGACAGACTCACAACCAGTCCGTATTACATGTATATGTAGTAAACTCGGAGAGACTTGGTCAACTGGTAACAGATCATTATGTTACACAGATGTCCAGCTGCAAGTTTGCCCTAATCTGCGAGACATTTGAGCCGTGGCAGAGTCTATGCTTAAGTTTGACCCCTGTAACCACTACCGCAGAGAAGTCTCCTTGCAGAAGTCTTTCAAAGGGGCTCCTTTAGCATGAGCCAGAAGAGAAAGGAGCTGTTGCAAGCCACACAGGGATTCTGACTATATTCGTATGCTCGAATTGTCTTGTTGTTACAAAAAGATCGAGCTTACTGCTATAGCAACTATCATAATCCCCGAATTAAAAGTGAATTATTATCAACCCAATTTTTAATTATTACTTTAATTGTTACTAATTATATTTTTACATACTATTTACCAAGTTCAGAGTAAAAACTGATTGCAAATCATTTATTTTCACATCAACTGACTCTCTCTACTCTACAGAACGCGGCTGAAATCACGGCTGAACTTTTATATTGTAGAAAAATTTTCCAGGTCCGATATGAGCTCAGTTATCGAACCTGTACGAAAACCAGTTCAAATATTAAAGGCATAATATTATATTTTTTGACATAACAGCTCCTATAAACGTACACCGCCTCTGTAAAGTACTTCTCTCTCAGGAAACATTGCTAACAAGCAAAACAGAGAGCACTAACCTTCCAGAGATAGAGGGCGCAGCACCCTCTAAGAAAGCCAGTATGGCTTCGAGACCCTTGTCTTGAGCAACAGCGTTGTTGTCGACCACAAACTTCTTCAGCATTCCCAAATACTTATTGAACTCATTGCTGTTTTCGTCGTCTATCTTTTTATAAATTTTTACCAGTTCTTCGTACCCACTTAACCTCGCCTTCCATACCTAGATTATGAAAGTATAATTTTTGCATGAGCTGAATTTTCTCGTCATTTCCAAAATATTGAAAGCTCAAAACTCTACGGCGCGAAAATATTTACCTTGTGACCGAGGCGATCTTCGAGCGGCAGCTTCGTGATATCGGCATCGTCCGCCATGGCTTATCGTATATTTTCCAGACGTCTTAATCTATGTACAAAAGCAGCTCGTACTTTCTTACAAAAATGTGCTGCAAAATAACAATTTTCAACGATTACCTTCGTTACTACTTTCAACGAACATTTGAAATGGCCGACTCTAGGGGAGCACGTGACCAACGCGCACCAATCACCCACTTGCTCCAGAAATGATGATCTCATAAGTATGTGTGTAAGACTCACGAAACGTCTCATATCGTCAGCGTCGACTACCTACCTACACAAGGAAGGAGGGCAATCTTCTCTTCTTCCAACGGGGATAAGCTCAGGAGAGCAGAAAAATGGCATGCAAAACAGAAAAGAAGAAAAAGAGCTCTCTCCTAACTGTCCCGCAATAATTTACTTTATGGCTGCTTGTTCAAAACAAAAGGGAGACTCGTTTTGCGTGATTGATTACAGTGAAAAAATTGAATGTTTCTATGTAAGGTATTTGCTTTCCAGAAATGTTTTCCACGCAGCTTCTCTTGATCTTCCCAATGTACAAATGTTGGGGGAGGAGTACAAGACAAAACAAAGAGGGATCTAAGGACGTAGCTGAAATTTCAATTCTTCCAAGAAACTACTTTGCAAAAACAGGTCTGAAAAAATGGCACTTTCCTTTACTGGTCAACCATCAGTTAGCCTACGAACACAGACATATTTCCACCTATCACTTGGTTCCACCGAAAATCAGCATAACCAAGTGACAGCCAGAAATACATCTGCATTAGCACGCTAACTTTTGATTGACAAAGTAATGGCATGACTGCATCAACTTTACAGATTGAAAAAACATCAGAATGATGGTTTTTTTACTCAGATTTTATTACACGTTTTTTTCATGTTTTACCAACAAGAATAACCCATTCCCCTCAGTGGCTGAATATCTGAAAATATATTATTGTATGTTGTTGTTGTTTTTACGATACAGGGAAATATTGACAAATTTATATACCTTTTAGATATATAATGTAGCCTAATTATTATCATATGGAGGAAACAGAAATTGTTATGACAATACCTCTCATGAATTTAAAACTGCAAAGTATGATCTATTCAAAATAAGAGTTCTACGCAGGGTTCTACGCTAAGTCCTGGATAGGCTTGTTAACTTTCAGGAAGGAAAGAACCCCATGCTGTTCCCCAAACACAAAGAACAAAGAACAAAGACAACTGGAACTGAGAGAGTTCCAGAAATTGAACCTGGAAAGACTAATTAAACATCACCCAACCCCTATGATTTAATCAGTCGAATCTCTTTTTAAGTGATCATACGAACAAAGTAAAACTGTATGCATTACACAAATAACAAAGCATAAATACCACCCTTTCAGCCTTAGTCAGAAGCAACCTTACCCCTTTTCAAATGTCATATTTACCGTCAGGGCTGTCATTAAGGGCCATAAATGGTAACAGGTGTTATGGGTGAGTATCCTTGATGAGCCCTTGATGTTGCAGGTAAACTTGCCTGTTGCTGACATAATTCACCCACAAAGCAACAAGTTTGTTACGGGTGTGAAGACTAGGGCGGCGAGTGACTCAAAGCTTAATGACAGCTCTGATTGTGCTGGTCTTTCCTAGATCATCAAGAAGCGTGACCAAAGCAAGAGACAGTGGCCTTTCAAAGATGAAAGCTGAAGTTTAAAGGGAAATTGGACTGTTTCCTGTTTAATTTGTGCTCTCCTTTATGACAAGCCCTTTAACTCCTACTTAACACCACTTGATGATATACTCAGTAACTGCTCACTGTCAACTTTTCAGACTATTTAAAAAATAAAATAAATTTAAAAACTTATCACCACTAAAATTCTCATAAAATAATATATTAATTGTCATAAATATACCTGAAAATCTTTTTCCTGTATATATTGTTGATGAGAAATACAAAACTATATCATAGACTTGCAATCAATAATATCTTAAAAACTAAAGGCTCTGTTTAACAGTGAAATGTTCATGCAACTTGTGACGTCTTCAGTAAGTCGACAAACAAGTTTCGTAAAAGGTTTCTCAGAGTAGCAGAAAATAAATTAAAACAAGTTGCAACAAAATGTATATATGTAATATTCTAGAAGAAAATTTTGAATGATTCAGAGGTAAATTTCAAAATGTTTGCCTGTAAGCTAATATTCCCCATAGTTCTTCACCCTCACCACCTTAATTGCTTGTATGATTTAACATATCATATCAAAGTAAGTCTACTGACAGTCCTTAGTTCAAGCCATTCACAAAAGACAGATATGAATCAAACCATGACTGGGTTTCTGTATCTGTAAGATGTTCTGCAGTTGAACTACATTACTCTGGTAGAAAAATAAGGATTGTTCTTTTCCTCTGAGACCTTTTCCTTATTTGAAGCACATTTATTTTGTTCAAACTAAATTGCAGACTTGCATCATCACTCAATCTCAATTACGTGTTTGGTCAAATTTTCACAATTTTAAGGTTTCGCTTGTTTAAGCAATGAAATGTATGGTTCTAAGCTTGTTTTAACATAAGCAAAAGACAGTTAAAGAAAGCTGCAGACAACTCTTAGTCAAGTCTTATCTTTCCATGCTCATGGCCCCGTTTGATCTTGCCCCAACAAATTTAATTTGTTACCACGCTCACGACTATCAGAGTCAGCTAAGTAGCTACACGAAGTACTGTAGACTAGTAAGTCTTACTAAAATAAATCTTATGCAATTGAAGGATAACTACTTGTGCCGTAAGAATTTGTCTGTACTGGGGAACCTGGAGCAAAACCATTAGTACTACAAGATACACTTCCACTGGCATAATTGACCTCAGTGCTCAGTTCTTTGTTATGAGGGGCAGGAACATAGCTGTCTTTTGCATCAACATCAGAGCGGTAGCGCCTCTGCTTCCAAAGCACCAAGAGAGGAATACAAAGACCAGTCGTCACAAACGTGCACCAGTTGATCCATTTCAGACCAAAGTTTGGCAGCATTGGAAATATGTAGAAAACTATTTGCAAGAAATTATTGGAGAATGTTAGGAATCCTGAGGTGATTCCCTCAGCGACAGGGTATGTAGATTCCACAGCTAATTCAAAGAACAACGGGATGGTTCCATTAACAAACAACCCTCCCAAGATGCTTGTTATAAAGAGAACAATTTTCGAGTATGGAATAACACCAGCACATATCAGGGTGAAAATTGACAATGATGCTGTAGCACCAGTTAAGAGTGCTATGACAATCAGCTTCATGTAGCGAGTGAAGTGGTCAGCAAATCTGAAACATAAAGCAGTGATCTTAAATTAATAGTTTTCATTACATAAACACTGACTGACTGCCTCATCTTTCAATCTTCAACTTTTTTCCCTGAAAGAGGGGCTTATTAGTAGGGCACCAGAATAGAGGGACAGCCCTACAATGTAAGTACATGTAGAGGAAACACAAGACAGTTGAAACCAGGAGCACTGTATACAAAAGTGTTGAATAAAAAGAGATTTACACTAGTTAGCCTAGAGGAATTTTCTTAGACAGAACAGCAAGTGACTGTCTTTTTAAAGTTAATGAATCAATGGATGGTAACATCACTTGAACCCTGTTTTCCTGAACTAGGTTATCAAAACATTGTGCAAAAGGGAAGAGGAGAAGTTCAAGAAAGCCAATTAGTGTAAATGAACAAAGAAAATCAGATCCAAAGGAAAAATTGTTTGAGCCTGAGGTAACGGGGAGTTCACGATCACAAGTTCTAGATAGTCAGGTTGAATTGTATGTTTAAGTAAACAGTACTCGTATAACTTTGTGCTTACATTGACAATGAAATTCCTGAAGCTGATCCAGCAACAACAGCACCAAACCCTAACCAACCAGCAGTTTTCTGATCAATATTGAACTGCGAGAGGTTAAGGTCTAGAATTGAACACCAGCCACCATAAACTCCAGTTCCTATGCCATAAATAAACACCAACAGCCAAAACTGTGCATTCTTTAGTAAACTCTTGGCACCAACTTTGAATTCCAGACGTCCAATGGCAGCAGTGACACTTGGCGGCAGTTTGGGCTTCTCAGGAAAATGGATGATAACAAATAGCATTGTAAGAGTGGTGATGCCCAGCTCTATGTACATAAGGTGCATTATTTTGCCCTTCAAGGTGTCTATCTCTGTCTGGTCAAAATGTTTTCTCAGTTCAAGATAAGAAATCTGCCCATTACTGGTAACATTAAGGTCACTTTGTTTGAAATGGTCTTGTACATCAGGAACCAAAAGTGGTCCGATCACAAATGACAAAGCTGTTCCACTGTAACAAGCCAAAGAAGAAATTGCTGTGGCCGTCGTACGCTGCTCTGGAGGAAACCACGCTGCAGAAACCATTGGAGCTGCAGCCATGGCAATTGGACCTCCAATTCCAGTTATAAACTGTCCACAATGGATAAGTGCAGTCTGTAGGTTTACATGCTGATCACTGAGTGGAATACAGCGCAGGCCAGATCCAATAAACTCGCAAAAAACAGCAACTAGGACAGCTACTCTTAAGCCTATAAATAAACAAAGAAAAAGAATCAATTTATTTGCTATGACTTAGGTCCGTATTACTGATCATACTTGCTCCGATTCGATGAGCTAAAGAAGCCCGTTTGAGCTGGCATTTAACTCCAACCTCTGTTGCATGACGCTACACATACTAGGGTTATTGCAGCTATACCATCCGGAAAGCACATCTTCAAAAGCCAATAATTATTTTTCAAGGAAAGTATGAACCAAAACTGGAATTTTCTGGAGGGATGGAGAGTGGGGTTTCAAACCAAATAACTCTCCATGACACATTGCAAAAAATACCATAGAATAAAGCAAATACTGAACACAAGAGCAGGCCTTCAGCTTGAACTTGACCTACCACAAAGGCCAAAAACCTGACCTCACGGTCACCCATGGGGGGAAAACGAATTCTCCGAGTGTATGGTGTAAACCACACATATAACTTCTGCTCCTAGAGCGGTTTCCAATTAAGTGTCGAAAGACCAAAACCAAAACCAAAGGAATTGCCTAATTACTTTCGCCAAGAAATTGAAAACTGCTCTATATTATGCAATTATACAGGAAGCTCAACAATTTTGAGAAACTCGCCCCAGGCTAATCTTTATCGGTCGAAATAACTTGTATGTCACGACATTACATTGAATGAATAAAAAAATTCAACTATCACAGTGTAACACAATAAGCTTATTCTAAACACTGGACATAATTTACCTTTCATATCCATCAACCAACACATCGGAACAACGGCAACAACAAATGATATCGGGCCCCAGTCAGCCAGCAGTGTAATGGTTGTGTTGTCCCAGCCAAACACGACTTGTGAAGTACCCTGTATAGGTCCCCAAGTATTCCAAATTAAATTGTTCAGCGCCGCGACGATTGAGAAAATGGTGAGAATGTACCATCGTCGTTTGTAGATTTTGCATTTGTTTTGGTGAACGGAACCAAGTGAACGATATCGGCGATCTTCTGAACGAAGCAAGGCCGCTCTCTCTTCAAAGGACTGGTTTTTCTTCATGAGGCTTTGTTTTTGTAAATGCGTTTCCGAAACACACAGGAAATTCCGAAGATTTTCTTACTTCACGGATTCCTTGATGAAGAGCGATTCACCGGTCTATAGACTATTCAACGTTTAGGTTTCAGCGCACGCAAGATCTAAATGGTCTTCAAAAGCATGTCAAGCGGTGTTTGGATTTTACCATATACTGCTTGTCTCTACTCTTGTGGACAATCAAAACCCTGTTTAGATTCACCGCTCAAAATTCCGAGCAAAAACCACGAAGAGAGAAGCCTCCGTGAGAAAACTTGATGACACAAACCGGCCGCGCGCGCGATACTATTTACCACTGGTTCGTCATGTGACTGACCTGTGACTGTGGGGGTGGGGAGATTACAGCTATTTAACAACATCCGGCTCCCTGCAAAGCATATGTTCAGACTTCTCCTGCAAAAAGTGGCTCAGCTGCTTTTGTGACGCTTTTACTTCACTGAAGAACTCTTTCGTTCCTGAAATTTTTTCGTTTAGTCGCACGAAAGTTCGTTCTTAGATTACCGATGGGGGGAGGGGAGAGATGTTCTTTCTGGTTTCTGGTGCGAACACTTTTACGGTGCGAACTTGATTGCGTGCGAAACCTTTTCTCTTCCTTCGTATGCTTCCCGACGCATTTTAATTGGAACTTCATGAGCAGGAATAACAAATGAAACAAGGAAGTACGCAAGATATCTGAACTTTGTTCTGCTCTACTTGTGTGTAACTTATGAGTGATGCTGAACATCTGAAACATGTTTCCTTGTTTTTGTTTCTTTTTTGTGACTTTTTAAAGTTATTCCACAGATTCTGGTGATTTGATATACTTCTTGCTCTTGCGCAACGACTTTTGAACCAGTAAAACTAGCTACAGTCGAACCCCGGCCACCTATGGCTTCCAGTAATCAAAGTCCCAATGATGGCTTTGCTATTGTCTTCCATGGCTTCCAGTAATCAAAGTCCCAATGATGGCCTTGCTATTGTTTTCCATGGCGGCTAGTAATCAAAGCGGAGTCCTAATGATGGCTTTCAGCTATTGTCTTCCATGGCTTCCAGTAATCAAAGTCCCAATGATGGCTTTGCTATTGTCTTCCATGGCTTCCAGTGATCAAAGACCCAATTATGGCTTTCCTATTGTTTTCCATGGCGGCCAGTTATCAAAGTCCTAATGATGGCTTTTGTTTACATGTCAATTTCCCCGAAGGTTGGGACTTGAACTGTACTATCAGGCTATGTTGAAAGGCTCAAGTAATTTTTAAAAATTCCCTTCCTTACGAATTCTCTTGCACTAAGAAGTCTAACAAAAATACAATATGCAACAGGAATGGCAGTTTGGTCGGGAAACGCGAGAAAAATCATGTGATCGGTTTTGACTTTGGACCTGATTGGCCAAGAAGACAACATCTTTAATTTACATTGATTGGTTAGCACCAGTTTCTACAGAAACCAATCGCAACAAAGAAGGTAAAGAGAAAAGTAAAATCACACCACAAAATAGTTTCATCTTTGTTTATTATTGAAAGGAGAATTTTTAACTGCTCTTTCAAATAAATACACTGGGGGATGAGGTAAATACTTCGATCTTAAACTAACTTCTCGAGCGTTTTCCGTGATTCCTCTGTCTAACTCAATCTGAGAGCTTTTCTTTTTTTCTTTACTTCCGCTCGTTAAAAACCCCGCCCGTTGCAGGCTAATTAAATAACGTTCTAATCTCGCGGATGGTGAAAAATCTCTATTCAAGCTGCGGATTATTATCTTAGCTGGCGAATCGTCGATACAAGCCTCAGTTTCTTTTGCCAGGCTTTCTCTCCGAGGTGGTGTGATTTTGACTCCCTTTTCTTTCCTGTTAGACAGAGAGGAAGAGCAGACATTCAACAATCTAGAACTATCTTGCGTTCTCCCAAATGCTAGCGCCATTTTGTTTGCGTCTTGTTCACTGGGACTTTTGACTCGCCAAGACGAGGAATTAGAACTCTTTGATCTTTGCACTGACTGTACAGGTCGTCCTCTGTCAGTGTACATGTGAAAAAGATAATTTGTAGCCCGTTGTCGAGTGGCCAGCATTTGACATTCGTCGTACGTAAAACCACGAGGGAAGGTCACATCAGTGCAACTGTATGAGTACCCTGATTGAGATATTTTGCACAGACCCCACGCTGTTGTCGATGACTCTTGCTCCGGCGAATTTTGTTCATCGAAGATGACTGTTGAATTAAAGCACAACATATCAATAAGATACAGGCTAACTTCAGTACAAAACCTCTCGGGAAAATATGATACATATATATAGTTGAAAATGGGCTCATCAGTTCAGTGCTCGTATTAGAAAGGGGGGAAGTCAGTTAACTCAATCGGGCCTTAAGAACCTTCCAGAAAATTTCCTTGAAACGCCACCGAATGTATGTGAATCTGCAGGCGCAGATCCAGAATAAATGGTGACTGATTTCCGAAACAGCGAGTGCCTTCTAGAGGGGTCCAGGGCCGTGTTGCTTTAGGAAATGTTATGGATTTTTTTATTCCTTAAGTCCCCTTTTTGGAGTTCTGAGTAATTCGAAATATCTGACCGATTTTCGTAAAACGGTGGAAACCGGTGTGGATCCGCGCCTGATCGTATCGCAAAAACTGGAACTCTGGACTATTTAGAGAGGAAGCCACATCAGCATTAATTAGATGGTTTTCATGCGGATCCTCTATCCTGGTGGAACAGGAATTTGGAGATGTTGGTTTTTGTGGAGAAAGAAAACCGAAGAACCCGGAGAAAAACCCTCGGAGCAAGGCGAGAACCAACAACTCAAACTCAACTAACATATGGCACCGCCGGAGCCGGACTCGAACCCGAGCCACGTGCATTCGTGGGAGGCGAGCCCAACGCTAGCTGCTCCTCGATAATAGATATGAGATAAATTACCTTCGCAAGATTTGCTCTGGTAAGATGAAGGAACGCGTCTACTACTGTTTCTCGACCGAGTGCGGTTTCCGAGTTGTGCTTCTTTTCCCCTGCACTGAATTTCGTCGCCAGTGTAATGATTCCAAGGCATGGTAACTTGAATCCAAACGATTTAAGTCTACATAAATAAAGTAACATGCAAAATTTAAAACATGAATAACAGAATTTCACACTGGAATAACAGCCACCTATACCTCAGTGGTAACTAAGTAAGTTTTATTTAAAAGCTAAACAATACTATAGATAATAAAGATTTTTTTCTCAAAATCTTTATATGGTAATATCAGACTGTGTCTGTGTCCGTCAGTGCGTTGGTATAATTAAGATGGCCTGTTTCGTTAACATTTTTAATGAGTTGAAATTTCAGAGTTCCGCTCGGAAGCGCATTATAGTCGTGATCGAAAACTTTTCTATGTAAGAACCCGGTTGCAAAGGAGTTTTAAATGGAGTTGCAAGTGTAAAATCTGCGGTGCTAAGTACTTGATAACAAGAGGGCGAGACAGGTATAACATCAGCAACTGGCAGATAATAAATTTTGTCAAGTAGTGCTTGAAAACAACTTGTGCTAGCTAAGGATTCGATAAAGGTCACAAAGGACGCATCTTCCTCTATATGCATTCAGTGTACAGTACCGTCAAGAGAGTGTATAGAAGTGTTGACGCATTCGACCGTAGAAGATAATGAATTTAAGCTCTCCAACATGTCCAATGCAATTCACTTTTTAAGCTGAAATAACTATTTAACAGTCCAGTTTTGGAGCAGTGACACAAGTGCATTTAATTTAATGATTTCTCGTGCCACTGCAAACAAGCTTAAACCACACAAATCAGTGAAAATTTCGGCGACATAATCCAGGTCAGTTTACATGTAAAAATCTTGTTTTCTTTTCTGTTTCTTTTTGCTTCAAACGTAGCTTTAACTATCAATGAGGGTATCTTGCTTCTTGAGACTGTGATGAATCAGTGTTTCTCCGTTTCTTGTCTGAAAAATCTCGTTCAAGCGGCTTGTGTGCGCAGCTTTGGGAAACAGCAGAACACAGGTTGAATATGTAACTGTGCTACAAGTGCTGAATATATTGCATATACATAATATTAATACAACCAGGATTTCTATTTTCCCCCTCAGAATCGTAATCTAGCAAATCGTTATCTAGCAAATACCAGTTCGGCGGCAATCTATATATAATAGTTTTGACGGTATTTCCACACAATTTTTTTTCTTTAAAAAATAACTCAGTTATTTACTCACCGTTTGTGTATGCTTCAATGTATTTTCGAACGCTGCTGTGCTTGCCGATATATGTTTTGAAAAGCAAAATTCATCAGTCACACGGTTGAACCGTTATTTCTGCCTTTTAAGACACACTTCGCGCATCAAAAACTGCTTGAAATTGCTTCATTCATGCCGAATGGTTAACTATAAAGAAGGTTGAGCTGCGAGATATACCGAAGATAATGCGATAGATTGATATTTGTAGAATCACAGGATTGTCCGGGAAACGGTATGTGTTGTTGAGTCGATGACAACTTTACCAATAGAATATTAGCATTTATCTTGTAAATACACCTGCTCTCGTGCCCAGGGTACTCTCGTTCATTGATTCTAAATTGAAGTCCTTTCTTGGGGAAGGTTACGGTTAATTAGGAAGAGGTTTGAGACATAATTGAGTGGCATAGACGAAGAAAAGTAAACTAATGGTGACTGGATAGCTCGAAAAAAAATAACAATAACTCTCCTTGTTCAAATCCAAACAAGCGCATACAGTTGACTCAAAATTCTGGGTTTTGTTATGGTTTGGTTCACAAGCTTAATTCTGAGGGTGGGTTCGCTTTTATGTTACGGTGGATGTTGACTTTGTCGTGAAAACGAGCCACGTACCACTGAGCTGCTGCCTTCTTTGCTTGTAGCTTCGCCCTCCGAAGTTCTAGCTATAGTTACTTAATTATCGACTGATAGTCGAAGGTCAACTTTCATCTTTCATCATGTTTTCAACTGCTTACTGAGATTGTTTTACCCAGGTGGTTGCAATTTCCTTTTTGACGCCATTTCCTTTATTTTCTCTGTCCGTTTCGTGGGTCGTTTTCTTTGCATCTACATTTTACCTTACATTTTACTCAGTGAAGAGACCCGAACGTGGAGCCTTGATGAATGATAAGTTAAATGCCAGGTTAATAAGGAACGGTTGAGAGCTTTGAGAGAGGGAGAGTAAACGTCCACCAATGATACGCCTCCAGTCGTGTCTCACTGCGCATGCACTGCGCGAGCACTGCGCGAGACAGCGATATTTTATGAGAGAGCAAACGAAAGCTCAGCAAACAGGGATTGGGAGGAAGTGATTATATGATAGGAGACTGGTAGATAAAAGGTCATTTAATTACACACTCTGTGACAAATACTCTAAGACGTTGGGGGATATTTCTCTTCTAAATCCTTCCCTCCAAATAAGTGTCGTAAGGCCTTCAGGCCTCTGTGTCATGCGCACATTCACTGTTCGATAGAGTCTCGATCTAAAGAAGTTCATCGAGAAAAGGGACACGAGACCGAGTTGATCTTGGAAAATTAACCTGCGCAAAGAGAGTCCTTCTCATGTGCGGCGTCTACAGCTGCCATTTATATGTACAGATTGGACCACTGAGGCTAAACTTTTCGTTCTACCGCATTGCTTAGAGGTAATTTTTTTATAGATGTTATCACAGACATCAACTCTGTTTTGATTCGTCCACATCCAGTCGCTTGTATCTTTCTCTGTAGAGCGCTATAAGAGGAGTGCAAACCACGGTCGAGGAGACTAGTAACCAGTTCATCCATCGCGGGCTGGCTTGCGGAAACATGAAAGCAATGAAGAAGACAAAATTGATGACGTATACGGATAGGATCATTACACCGGAAGTGATTCCCTCAGCGACCGGATATGCGCACTCGGCAGCAAGTTCCATGATGAGGGGAACAGTTCCACAGAACAGAACCACCTGTGAGATACCCGAGCCATAAAAGACGGGTTTTGTTAGAGGTATGATTCCCTCGCACGTCAGAGAGAGGACTGTTTGAGCACAGGCTGTGGCGACGAAGAGGAACACCAAGATTGGTTTGGTGAAGCTCTGAATGCGATCGGCGTACCTGTACAAAGAGAAAATATAGATATTTTAAATTTTGGTTCACATGAGGAGCGTTAAATTGCATGAACATTCCATATCTCTCTCATATCTCCTGCTTCTGACGGGGAGATACCCGAAGATTTTCCCCGTGGTACTCCGATCTGCAAAAAACTTACCAAGAAAAGGATATACCAAGAAGGGAAGCAACGTTAGCCCAAAATCCTAACCAGCCAGCGGTCTTCTGGTCAATCCCAACTCCAGAGAAGATAAGGTCCTGGACACTAGACCATCCCCAGTTCACTCCGTTACTAAGACTGAAGATCAACAGCAGTAACCAGAATGACCGGTTTGTGAGCAGGGTTTTGGCGCCAGAAGCAAACTCCAAGCGCCCGGCAGCGGACGACAAGCTTGGCGGGCTGGGCGGTTTGGCGGGAAAATAAATCAGCACCGCGAAGAATAACACTCCAACTAGAACAGCCTCGATGAATAAGTAGTCATTTATTCTTGTCAAAAGGAATTTCATTTGTTCGGGAGTGGTGTTATTCCTCAACTTATCAATGTCGATGCCTTTTCCCGTTTGATAATGAGTTAAGTTGCCATAATCTACATCGGGAACGAGGTTTGGACCTACGATATAACTAAACGCCGACCCAAGGTACGAAACCAGTGTGGCGATGGCCGTGGCTGTCATGCGCTCGTGTGGCGGGAACCAGGTGGCGGACAGCACAAGCACGCCCGCGTTTTGTACAGCGGGTACGGCCACTGAAATCAAGAACTCGGCAAACGTGATGAGTGCGGTCCTCACATGGGGAGGGGACGGGATGAGTTCACAGACGACAGCGAAGGTCTGAAGTGTCATGGAGCAGATCACTGCAAACCGCAGTCCTAAAACAAATGTCAAGAAAAGTGGTTGAGTTTGAATAGTTAGATTGTTCTTGGAGACGAAATTACGGCTATCCCCGAGATTTTTGTTCATGATTTGAAGGATTACAACGCGAGTAAAAGGTCAGATCAGCCTGTTATTTCAACGATTCTGGGGAGACGTATTTTTTCTGTACAGTTCATTATATAATAAACGTGATATCCAAGGCGGGGGACAGATGTAATGAGAACTATTACTAGTATGTAATGGTAATAGGACTGAGTGGAGTCCAATTCGGTCTGTAATCTTACAAGTGATAACAAAATCGGACGACCGCGCAGCGGGAGTCCGGTTTGTTTATCACGAGTATGATTAGACGACACGGAGTCTTATTACCAATTAATCATAACAATTACAATTTCCGAGAAAAGAAGAATAGTCAAGAAAGAGAAAATTTGCATTAAAATACTGACAAAGGAGAAGTAAATTG
>OZ026605.1:4145400-4180400 GCA_964020085.1 Micromussa lordhowensis
GTGTACGGGTCAATTGACGATGTCTGTCTTTCATTTCTGGCCGCCTTTTGTTTATACAGTAAAATCAAGAATTCGACCAGTAAAAAAAAATTCCTCTGTCAAGACTGAGATCTTTGCAAATGTAAATGTGTTGTGTTCAAAACAATGCAAAATTAATGTTTTCTTGAAAGGGCAAATAAAGGAGGCCACAATATAGATAATATGTATCATAGCAGTGATATATATCGCGGAAATCGGAGACTTATTTACTCGTTCTTTTCCACTTTTATGCCACAAACTTCCTGGCCATTTAGACTCGTACGGAGCTCATTCGGTTCATGTAGAAAAGATTAATTCCGAAGATCGCACTTATATAAAACGTTTTTTTTTTTAATGTACCTCGCGTGTTTTGATTTCCTTGTTGTAGACAGTTAGTCAAGTCCGGTAAAAACTATTTTGGGCTATTTGCTTCAAGTAAGGTGTCGTAGATAGCTGTTGTTTGAGCTTTGTACTCGGGGGGGGGGGGGGGATGGGGGTGGTCGCCGTACATTTTTAAAAGGGTTAAAAAAGCGGTTTTGGTACTCGCAGAATTTTGAGCCTCAAAAGGTCCACAGCGGTACATTTTAGTGTATTGAGCCGAAAAAATTATGGCAGGAGATTAAGCACTTAATTAATGACTGACCACAAGGGAAGCAGTGAATTTGTTTCCCCGAGGGGAAAGAAAACTCACTGTTTCCTGAGAGGCCAGTAATTAAGTGTTTTGTTATACGGCTCCAACTCAAAAGTAGAAACAAAAACTGCGAAATAAGGAGGAGTTAGTGAGTTTTGACCAACGCCACGTGACACGTCCTCCTCCAATCGGAAAACGTATTTGAGTTGGGAGGTATAAAAAATGTGTTGTTTTAGAATTGGTATCTCACAGGGGTGAAGACAAATTCAAGCCAGGCCCAGGAAAAACAGGATCTTGGCATCTCTTAGGAGTTCTGTTCAAAATTTCCCACGAGCACCTCCGTCCTAGTTTTTATATGGAAGTCCCCCCCCCCCCCCCCCGCTTCGAGCTCTGTGTGACAATGGTGAAAAATAGGCTTCCATCACTCATTAAATATAGAAGTTAAAAAGGATCTACGCTTTTCTAGATAAGTAAAAATCTGCTGCAGAACTGAACAAGGAACAAAAGATGAATGCATGTCACACTGAACATGTTAAAAACAAAAATAGACATACTGGCTTTAAATGTTTTGTATGGGCGGCTTGAAAGGTGTCCAATTCGACGAAACAGGATGACAAAGTCTATATCACAATAGCGATAATTTTTAATTTCAAATTTTTAAATTTCAAAAATTAAAAAAAAAAAACAGAATTTATTCCAGTGCAACGTATGATTCATTCAAGAGAAGAGAAAACAATGTCTACTTCACTTTATCGCTCGCTCCTCCCACTGAAAGGAACTCAAATCGGAGAACGGCTGCCTTATTATCGGAAATTCTTGCAAAGCTTTCTAAATTTGCGAAACTTAGATGAAAAGAAAAAGAAGCCGCAAAAATAAGGAAATGCTAATAATAAAAAAAAGTTTCAAATCCGGACAATAAATAACTGTCAGTTTAAATCAAGTATCACTCAGTTTTAAGATCTCCAGGTTTATATACTGAATTCAATTCAGAAGTTTAAGTATTGTTTCCAGTCATGATCTCCTGTAATATATCTCTATTGCCGCCATCAAACTGTCCAGTTTCTGACAAATGTGTCAGCCATTTGACCGCAAATGGCTGACACATGGTGGTGAAAATACTTTCTTTTCAAATCGCTTTTCTCGCGTTGTATCTTTGATCCGTATGTGATAAAATTGTGGAAAATTCCTTGATTTTGATGGTTTTGAGTAATTATGCAAAATCATGAAAATTTGATTGTCGCGAAGTACCTTATTTTCAAAGGGACGAAAATCATTTGTCGGAAAAATTTCCTGTAACGAGGCAGTTTAAGCTATGGATGACTTCCCGGTTGCCATGCTTTATGACAATACAGCTCTGTAAAAGGATATATAGCTGATTTAATTTAGTAATCTTTTTAATTCAACGTGTCCAGTGCTTCTTTGAAAATCGAAGGGACGTAGAAGACAAGTACGGTGTAGGTAGGTTTTTGCTTTTATATTAAAGTTGGTAAAGTTAGGTCCACGATCTTAGCAAAACTCAAACGGTTAAAAAATTTAGCTTGAGCTCTTCTCAGCTTTTCGCCTAGAGCTGCCACAAGTCGACCTTCATTTATTTAAGTCCTCACAGTAGCTTGATCATCTCTCTCGAGCGAAGCGACGGAATCAATAGGCCAGTATTATTTTAAATGACGTTTAGAAAGTCTACAGTTTTCACCGCAAATGATTTGCTTTAATTTTCTTTCGCGGACAAACAAGTTGCAACTTATGAACTTTTTCTGCAAATTAGTCAATGTCCTGCAATCGATTTAGTTTTAAAGAAAAAGTCAATTGTGCTAACTCTTTTTAAAGAGAGACGGTGTCATTATTTGGGAAAATCAGATGCCACTTATTGCGAATAAGGTTATTGAAAACACCCCGAGAAAGGATAAGCTTCTCGGAATTGCGCAAAAACTAACGTTTTCTCCTCTTCAATAATTTTACAGTTGGAAAAAAAACAGAAAATACTGCAGGACGCAACATTCGCCTTTTAAACGCGGCGCCTAAAGAAAATAGCCGCAGGAAACTGGGTCGGGGGTAAAGTCCGCTATACCGGCGTCGTAAGTTGTGAGGAATTAACTTCCGGTTCTATAGAGGATCGAAACTTACAAAAAGATCTCATAGAAAAGGTCACGTAACAGTTGTCGAATCTTTGATCGCTGAATCTCCACGGCCAGTGAAACCGAACAGGTAAATGCATACATTATCAGAAGTTTCAGGATAGGCCATACCTCAGATTGTCTACGGCTTAATGCAAGAATGTTTTCTATGGTGTTGAAAATACTTTTAGTCTTTCGGGCAACTTGCTCTCTATTGTTTTCTCACGGCTATCTATAGACCGAAATAGGCCTGTTCCGCTTTTTTCAGGCCTAATGGAAGTATAAATTGTCCAATTACAATGAGACAAGTTTTGTAAATACCACAGTACATTTTGAGCGGTATCCATTTCGAGTTTCAATATACCCCCTATCACTGAAAGCAAGAAAAATAAGTATAACTTACACCGGAAGAGTTTTGAGTGTCTTTCAATTTTCTTTTATAAAATCCGGTATCAACGCTTTCGTTTTCGTTGCGGCTCTACGCGATAGTTCTCTAATAAGACTAGAAACAGTAAAAAGCCGGGGTTAAAGCTTCGAGCGATTGCAATTTTCAAAACAGATTTGGGGCGCAGACAGTCTTGCTCCAGCTTAATCCTCACCGCCAAACAACCCCGCGTTTTGTAAGTTGTAAATGATAAAAATTGCTGACCGATGATCTCATGCAATTTCCATATTTCGCCCTACGCTTCGTGTCGTAAGCCAGTTACAAAACGGTAACCTTACTTCCGTATCTGTGTGCCTCTATTGGTAGCTGTAAAATTAATTAATTAATTAATTAATTAATTAATTAAGAGATTTGTAGAGTAGATGAAAAGCTTTGATCTCAACAGATGCCAGTTGAAACCACCAATGAGAGAACAATTTTGAAATAAAAAAATCGAAGTTTTTTCCTCGCGATTGGACCAATCGTTACACGAGGCCTCTCACGTTCAAATTTCATCGTCTTTTGAGCGACAGAGCTGAAAAGTTCTCAAGCCAGTCTTCGAGAAAACAACTCGGCACATCACAGCAATTAATTTGGCAACCAGCGGTGAAATACCAAAGTAATTCTTGAGCCAGGTTAATCTCTGAGTTATTTGTGGAATGCCATGTTTCTTTTCAGTTGGCGATAGTCAATTTATTGGCCATCGAACTGACTTCAGCTCCTTGGGATTTGAGGAACTTTTAAAAGCTCTTCATTGTGACGCACTTATTAGACTTATTACAACCCACAGGCCTACGGAACTAGAAGCTTCACAGCTGTTTAGAAAACAGGATGAAAACGTCGACGCTATTTTTAGTGTTGTTGGCTGTGATTTTCGCGTCCTGTGCAAGAATGTTGGGGTCACCCATTGGCCTGACAGTGGCTGGATCTCCCATTAGGACGCGAAATGGTTTGGGATCTCAAACAAATCATGGTATAGTACAGAAGTGCAAATGTTTCACCTTTTAGTTTTGCAGCTGAAATGCGGAAATGTTGTTGCGCAAAAATGTTTGTTGACTGGCGCAAGCAAAATATTTCTGAAATTGTTCAGATCCTTTTTTTGCGTCTCGAAAAACCAAATTTGCAGCCGTAGCAAATCCTACATGGAAACGTATAGTTTCTGTTGCGCGTTTTTTCTTCTTCATCTTCTTCATTCTCCTTTTATGCACGCCCCAAGAAACTAGTCCTGAGTGTATAACTGATCTACCCATGGTTTTTACTATTTTTGCAGATTCTTTGAAGGATGTCAGACCTTGCGTGGACGAAGCCGATAGGTATTCATGTTTTTTTGATATTGCGATGCTTGATGCGTGTGAAAAATACGTCGCGAGGATGGAGAAGTCATGCAGATTTTCGTGCAATTTTTGTAAGTAGCAAATATAATAATTCCTTCTTGTGCCTTTTCCACTGAAACATATTACGCCATGTTGTAAATCCCGTTTCCTGCCAAGTTCTGGCAATAGTGGTTCTTCCTACTCTTTTTCCTTTAATCTTCAATCTTTGATCTATCTTTATATACACCATAAAAAAAAAATTCATCAGGAGTTTACAAAGACAATGCGGAAATATATTTATATCTATACTAAAACTAATCGTATCATTACAATTCATTATAACACATGCACTCTCCGCCCCTTTAAAAAATAACGTATATATTTTTACTGGCATTTTCAACTATTTCAGGTTAATAATAATAATAATAATAATAATAATAATAATTATTATTATAATAATGATAATAATAACTTTCTTATTTATATAGCGCTAAAATTCATTTACTTATGATCTAATGCGCTTTACATGAGTATAAATTACTAATACCTACAAAAATTAGAATTTAAATATAGTAGCCTATAAAGGTATATGTGGAAAGAACTTAAAATTAATGAAAGCTATCTTTCAGGTTGTCAGTTACCCTTATTTTAATTTAATTATTAATCAATTATTATCCTATGAAATTTAATTTATAAAAAATAAGAATAAATAAAGCTGTTGTTTTTGTTACTATACACTCTCCACCCCTATCTTGACTCCTGGATTCACCAAGAATCTGGGATAGTAATCAAAGATTATAAGAAGATTTAGGTCTTTGTAGGTTTAGTGTACGCGCCGTCACATTTCACCCAAACTTTTAAAGTTCTGCATTGGGACGCCATGTTGGTACCGATGGGCACCTACAGCAACTTTAAAATACTGAGCCTTTTGGCGAAATTAATATATGACCAATATATATTTTATTGAATTTCCAGGCTAGGAAATCAGATGTGATTGACGCTCCACCGCTTGGCTGAAGAAAAATGTTCCAGACTTGACTGCAAATCCCGACTGATATAACTTATCAATTTCCATTACATTGTTGTTTCGGTTTATTTGGCAGAGAACGTAAAAACGCAACATGTAACTTACATATGTAAATGCTATGTATTAAATTATATTCAAAGAGAGACTAGAGTCCATTATTACAGTTTGAAACTGTTCCACTGCCTTTTACTATCCGTTTCCAACTTCTTTATGTCATTTAGCCCTACTTTTTTTCTCATTTTGCTTTGGCCCGTATTTCACGGAAAATTACTGGGGGAACAACTGAATTTATTTATGAAGACCTTTAGCAATTATTCAATTCGGATAACGATGTAATTCAGATCGAATTGGAATTATTTAGTATTTTATGCTTCGAGCCCTGTCCAACTAAACACCTGTCCCTACCCCCACGGTGATACGATAAGCAACAACGTCTTTTGTTCAGAATATATACAGAATTCCCAACTTTTCCTCGTTGGTGCCCTGCGATCAGAACATTCTTCTTTCATTTTTACTTTTTAATCCACGCCATTCAAAGAGTTGGGTAAAGGAAGCTCTTCTCAGATTTCTACTCGTAGAGTAAGGAGTGTAAAATGACCCTGAAGTCTCACCCCATGTGTACGTGCGCTGCAACGGGAATAGTAAAATGGTGCGAATGGCCAACTTCGAGTAAAATGCAATTGAATTAGTCTTGAAAATCAATAAAAATCAAATTTTCGGTCGATATTTACAAGTCCACGTTCCTTTCAGTAGAATCCGCTCCGATCCAAGATTTTCAATTGACAGTTTCAATGGTCCCCAGAGACATTGTTGTCATGGAGCTTATAGGGCGCCATTTTGACTCAATACTGTGGCATGTTGTTCTTTTCACAGCCTGGTTAAGTTAATTTTCTCGGTAAAAATGCACTTAAAGTATCCGAGAAAAAGGGACTTTTACACGTGGGAAGAATTACGGTAGGTCTGAGTGTCTTGCTTATTCGTTTGGCTCTCAAATATACTTCTGTTTTGCCGATCGAATTGCGTAATTCTATCAATTCTCGAATGGCAAATTTAGCTGCCTTCGATCTCGTTAATTAATTTACTCAAAACTAACTTCGATTTTTTGTATATCTGTCTCGGAAAACGGAAAGCTGCCTTGCCAAAGCCTTGGGGGTAAGTACTTCTCTTATAAACTTATTCTACAACCTATAAGCTTCAAAGCTTAATTAAGCTTACTCCAGTCGACATGCAGCGAGACAATTTATGATAGAGATTTTTTCTTGTTGTCTTTGTCATTGTCTTTGTTCAGAAGGCTGTTGTAGATTTCACAATTACCTCCTGAATTATTTGGGATAGATTATGGTGTAGATCAATGCTTAGTCGACATGTCTTGTGTGGGCTCATTTCAGTCATTTGATCTCGAAAAGGTCTCATCCAAGGTTTTCTTCGATCGGTTGACTTTGTATTGTTCCCTTTTTTTGTGAAAGAATATGAGCTAAGCTTGCGAGTGGCCTTCTGGTTCATGTATAAGACTTAAGCTTCATTTTCTCCTTCTATCTAGTTTCGCAAGGATCTTTTCCGAAAAAATGTTCCCCAGGAATTTGAGAAGGAGAAAGCCAACGGGCTGAGCACCAAGGTATGTTCATGTATATGTAAGGGGGAGACATTTAAATGGAGCGCGTTTAAAACACAAAAATGACGAAATGTCACTCCAGTTAGCCTAAATAGTGCTTCGGTTAGCCTAAATGGCGCTTCGGTTAGCCTTAATATCACTGACTTGAAGGAAGTTAGCTCGCAATAATAGGCCCTTTGCAGCTTGGGTCAGGTGACCAAATTTTTTTGCTCAAATTTTTTATATCATGGGTTATTACTTAAAGAATGCCAGAAATGGAAAGAGGATATCGCAAATACCAAAATGGCCAAGTTTGAAGCCCCTGGCATTAAGGTTACTATGCACCTTCAGGGGTGTCTCGCGTGCAAGCGATGTAGCGCGTCCAGTTTAAACTGTAGATATCTAAACCCCTATATCAAATTAAAGCTTATAGGACTGGCTATCAGACTATACCAAAAATTTTGAAAAAAAATGAATTCTCGAATTTTTCACGACTCCTAAATGCGAGCGCCCAAATCACCTTTTGAGCGCTCCCTGTCAAAGCGAATTTTGTTTTTCGCTTATTTAATGTGTTCCTCCGCTTCCGGGGCCAAAGCGCTAAAAAAACGTGTCTCCGATTTGCCATATTCAATTTCAGTGAAAAGTTACAGAACATTTTTGAAATAGGATAAAGAAAATGTGGATTGATCGTACAAAAATCGCTCTCGAAAAAAAAGTATTTTGAAATAAAAAATTCGGAGACACGTTTTTGTTTTATATATGTAAAACTAGCTACTGTCAAAATTTGAGAGCAATCGAACAAATTCCCTTTGACTTGTAGCTCTTTAAAGTGTCCCCTTTTGGTGAAAAAATTGTTTCGAGAAAACAGCGCTAAAAAATTTTCCTGCTTCGCAAACAAACTCCGCCCACAACACACAGTCAACTAGGTTCTCAGATAACTGAGCCAATCAGCGCTTGGAAAGTTTACTGCCGTTGGCTTCCTGGTGAAATTTTCCCGCGTAATCTTCAATCAACCCTTAGTGTTTAGTGTCACGGTTGACTGCATATACGTCAACAGGTTTCCTACAGCCTGTCAATCAGACACGAAAGTTTTACTTCCGGCAAAAACAAAAAACCGTATTTTCTCCGCCATCATTTAATATTTTTGAGAATTTTTTTTTTGGATGAAAGTTCATGCGTAGACCTATACATTAACCTAAAAATCAAAATTTCGAAAAAATGGTCGGTCTGAACGTGCATAGTAACCTTAAAGAGTAAGTTTATACAACAGTTTGAATTTTCAGAAAATTTAGAAGACATCTGTGTAAAATGTTGCTGGAGAGCAAGGTCTTGGGCAAGGGCGGCGTACGTATTAGAAACCGAAAAACCATGCAAAATATTGCCCAAAACCACAAACCCACAAACCCACAAACCCACGATAAATTTCATCCAAAACCGAAAACCGAAATAAAAGCTCTCACACAAAACCTGGAAAGTCATGAAATTTATTATTTCAATCCAGGCTTGGAAAGTCATGGACTTTGAGTGAAGGTCATGGAACATCATGGAAATAATATGTTTTCAGAACAAAAAAGGCAAAAAGATAAAAAAAAAAAAAAAATGAAAAAATAGCAGGCGAGTCAGCACCAGTCTTTACATTTAGTAGAAATAGACACAAAAGGTTGATAGAGCAGAAAGCAAATTGTGATGTTTTGTGTTTTTTTTTTTTTTTAAATAGACACGAGCATGCATTTTATGCATCAGAATACTGGAAAATATGTGAAATAAATGATTATTTTGATACTGCTGTGAGGTCATGGAAAACTCAGAAAGTACATGGAAAGTCGTGGAATTTTAAAAGCTTCAAAGAGTACAAACGCTGTTTGATGTTATCTTTAGCTTTTCATAGTCTGCTTGGCAGCCATTACGACCCAAAAAATGGCTGCCTAATAGAATAGGCTTTGCTTTAATGCTTTAATTGGATAGTATGCTTGTCATGCATTCCTCTAAAAGAAAGTCTGGGAAGAAGCCAAAGCTATAAGTACAAGAGGTCCCCTGGAATTACAGTTTTAGCACAACTGCAGGGTGTAACTTCCTTGCCAAAAAGAGAAAAACCGTAAAA
This sequence comes from Micromussa lordhowensis, assembly GCA_964020085.1. Lineage (NCBI taxonomy): Eukaryota > Metazoa > Cnidaria > Anthozoa > Scleractinia > Lobophylliidae > Micromussa > Micromussa lordhowensis. The sequence goes on from OZ026605.1 coordinate 4,154,620, forward strand.
TGCATTGGACAGAGAAATCCAAAAAACCGTCACTGTTGTTGACAAAAATCAAAAACCAAAGACTAACTCAGAGAAAACCCACAAACCGTACAAGACACCAAAACTGAAAAACCACAGTCTTTATGTGCGAAAACTGAAAAACCGAACCAAAAATTAGCCAAATCTACAAAAACCAAAAATCCCAATGCCCACTTGTATATGTTCCACTATATTTGTTTCTTAAGTTTATTAATTTTTGGTCTGTTTGTACATAGTCGACCAACCTTCTCTATTTAAACATTACTTAGTTCTGTTTAAACAATTTACTTAGTTTTACTCAGCTCGATTAGCTTTTTAGTTATCTCGAGTAAACATTACCTTTTTCTGTATTAATATATTTTATTGTAAAGTTTAACTTTTTTTTCTCTTTTATTTTGGTAATAAAGCTTGCTTGTTGTTGTCTTGTTGTTGTTGTAGTCCCTTTTAAACATCTTGGACATCAAGTGTCTACATGGTGACATCCACCGTACATACAATATGCACGATGCACTGTACAACTCACGAGTCATAGAGAAATCTTTGGAAATGCTCTCTAACAGATACTTGAGGTAAAATTCCATTTTGAGCCTTTTTCATTTCCTAATTAAAATTGCTTTTAATGTAAACTGTGTTTTCATGTTTGGACCTTTTCATTCAGTTTTCAGGAACTGAGAGAAGTTCGTGTGGCTTTTCAGTTGTATGAGCACGAAGACATGCTGGGTCTGGCAATTGATGAACACGTTTTACTCAGGACATTAAAGGTACACGTTTGTTCTCGTAGTTGTAGGTTGAGTCAAAACTTGATTTGCAACGAGCATTAAAATTGGCGGCAAGTTCTGGCCTGATGGGCCACATGACTTGTTTACGTGCAGACTTTACCTTTTACCTTAGCTATATGTGAGGCTATGTTGGGTGCTGAAACAGCAATACAGATAGATTAGAGGCTGATAATAATGATGATGATAAATAATACAGCTTCTGTTGACATTGCAACAGAAATATCAGTACCTTATATATCATGAAATATGAAAAGGTTTGAAATTCAAAGAGGGGACATGTACACAACCCCCCTACCTCTCCTCCCCTCCTCAAACAGGACCTTATAACTATTAAATTTAAATATATATGTTATAACATTGTGCACACACTGGTCCTACATGTTGTACCTAATTGCTATTGCGCCATCATGGTAAGGTAAAGTCTGCATACGAGCCAAGTGGCCCATCAGGCCGGAGCTTATCCTGGTTTCGGTAGCATGAAGCGACTAGGAGTATTTCTACTCCCCCCTGGATAGGATGCCAGTCCATCGCAGGGTTACCCCCAGCATTAAATTCACCGATATCCATTTATACACCTGGGTGGAGAGAGGCACTGTGAGAGTAAAGTGTCTTGCCCATGAACACAACACAATGTCCCCGCCCATGGCTCGAACCTGGAACACTTGCTCCGGAGTCAAGCGCACTAACCATGAGGCCACTGTGCCTCCCATGTGCCATCATGGTGAAACTCTCTATTTACGCACTGCTGTGTGTTAGTTTCATTTTAGCTGCACTGAATGTCCGTCAAGTTTATCTGTGAGTTCTTTTTGTTAAAGTGTTAGCAATGTGAACGTCATTCTGAACAATCCAAACTCTACTCCGAGCCTTTGACTTTTGTCAAGCTAAGATGGTTTACCAAAAGTTGAGTATTTTGACTTCCTTTGTCTACATTTTCATTGAGCATTTTGACTTTGTTTGCCTACATTTTCATTAAATCGAAGAAGCATTTTTTTTCATTGACAATTTTAGGAGCCAAATGAAGTGTTCTTATTCAGTTGCTGCTCCAACTGATTGTGCCGTGTTTTTAACCAGCGAATAGGATCCTTTGTTTTCCTTCACTGTGAATTGTGGGAACTTTGTAGTTAATAACAAATAAAACAGTTTTACCGCCCAAGTTGTTGTCGCCATGTTATAAAAGAATTGGTTCATACTTTTAGCTGTGCATATATATCAAGTTATCAAATATGCACTTGGGAAGTTTGGAGAGAGCACTCAAGAAGCTAGAGTTGCTCTTGGCTATGCCTCAACCAACTCTTTCACTTCTCTTGTGTTCTCCAAACTTTCAGGGTGCATCCATAGCTCGATATATGCACGCTAAGCATGAACCAATTCTTTATTGAAGAGGGGGTGTTTATAGACTTCTCAGTCAGAGACTTAAATCTGCATTGTCAGAAACATCATCTTAATTTGTAAGAAGCTCCTCTCTTGTGATGAGAAATTGCCTTTTGAACCTCTTTTACTGAGGGGCCTGTGTTTCTGTGACCTGACCAATTATTTCCATCTAAGATTGGAACAGACTTTAGAATCCTAAGCAAAACAGAAAGTTACATGTAATCAACATAATCAAATAATTTTTTTTCAGATCTGTGGAAGAGCCATTTCACCAGTGAAGCTCAAGCAACATGTAAGTCCAGATAGCAAAACAACAATTTGATCATCAAAACAGCTAACAAAAATATTACTGTTACAATCTCTATATTAAAAGCTTGTGGGGGTAACAATTTTTGATTGCTTATGGGATAGTTTGTGCATGCATGGCTTGACTGCACACCAATATATTTGTCTAATAGTTTTTATTTAATGATTTTGTTTTGTAGATCAAACACATGAGAAGACAAGTGCCTGATCGTCTGTTGCTTTATGAATTCTTAGATCTCTTGCTTTTGTAAGTTCTTGAAGATTTACATAATTATGTAGTATGGAATTTATTTTTATTTTCAGTTTTGTATGTTACTGATGACAGGTGATATCCTTAATATTTTATACTTAAGACTGGGAGGTTTGATTTTTTTATTACCTGATCAGTTATTTGATTCTTCTGATCTGTATGCATAATACTTTGTATATTTTGCATTATTGAAGAGCAATCAGATACTGGTCACTAACTTCATGTCACTGGTTGTTATTACTGTTGATGTGTAATGGAGGCTTACTGCAGCCTAGCGGTTAGTACGTACACTGCACCTTTAAATTCAGAGGTTCAAGTTCAGTGTTGTGTAGTGGAGCAGTTCCTCTTTTCACCCAGTAGTGTAAATAGCCACTGAGAAGCTGTTGGGACAGCCAGGCAATGTAAAAGCTGCAGGGGAGGAGCATTCAATTCAGGGGGAAAGTAGAGTGGCCTTAAATTACAGAAACCAAAGTGAAATGACAGCACTGATAACCACATCACCTGACTGCACTGACCCTTTGGACTATTGTAAAGACTTTTAAGTCTTTTAAGGTTTAAAAACCTTATTATTAATTTGCAGGTGTGAGCGGGACACAGATATTCATGTACAACCTCTTCCACAGGTCACCGGTGTGGATAAAAATAATCTCTACAAGGTCCATTAGCTAATATCTATTGCGCTTTACTGTTTTTTTTTTAAATTTAATTAAATGTGGTAAAATTATTTTAAGTTATTATAATTACTTGTAAAAACTAGTGTTTGATTTCTGTACATGTAGCTTTGCGATTTTCAAGCAGTTCTTTGTACGGAGGATGAGAAAAAGATTCGTCATTTGGACACCTTATATGAGGTGAGAATGCAACCTGTTATGTGTTTTAAGACTGCAGTTAGATGTCTGTTGATACATCAGCTGTTCCCAATTGATCAAAAAAATTCCTGATAACAGACAGATAGTGTTGCTTAATTGGTCTTCAAATAATTTCACGTCAGGTGGTACAGTTGATGGACTAATGTCCAATTCCAAATTCCAAGTAATAAATTGATTATGATAAAACTCCTGGTAATACTTTGAATTGAAACATGTGACCAGTTAGTAATAGTTGTTTATTGAGCACTCAAAGGCAAAAGTGAAAAACCTTCAAACTTCTGGAGTATTTCTTATCTGCACGGTGGTATATGTAATTCCTGTAGGGGGAAGGTTAGGCAGCAGATATGAGCCTCTTGCCAGTTTTTACCGTGTTAAAATAATTATTATTATACATTGTAGTCACCAGCTGTCTTCTCATTGGCTAAAAGCCTACAGGTGATTCTGGGAAACAGCACAACCTATGGATTACTCACGAATCTGCTAGCAAATTAGTGAATAATCTGTAGGTTGCGCATGCAATGCATGATTTCCAAGAGCAATGTCAAGTTCACGCATGATGTGGTATGGATTGTTTATAATACATACGACAGGAAATGCAAGTTTTGTTAATATGTATTGTATGTGTATTTGTATCATTTTCAGCAAGGGTTTTTGAGAGCAAGCTCAAGCCGTCACTCACAGAGCGAACTTCCATCATGGCGACTGCTGCATCAGGATTTTTTTGTTGATACTAACCCAAGGATAGAATTAGTAAGGAATTAAATTTTCTTCACACACAGCTGCTGACAGGAATTTTGAGTCTTTTGCATTTAAGATTTCTCCCACCTTTCCAAATTTCATTTCATGTAATATGTCAAACACGAAAGACCGTGTTTGACCACAGTCACATTTCTAAACCCTGAGAAGAGACTGAAAATATGGCATGTAGCAGAGTATTTTTTACGAACTTTAAGGTGTTTGGCAATAGACCATTTTACAGTTGTCTGTTCAGTGACCTAGCCTTTGAATGGCATCGAGGCTGCAGGTGACCTTGTTCTGATAAAAATATCATTGCTGTTGTTGTGTGAATCAAGTTGTTCTAAGGCTAACTAGCTGGCATTTAAATGAGAAAAGCGAACAGGTCTGTGTCAACGCGAACTCACCTCCAGCCTCGCTTGCATTCATAGGCCAGGTAATAAATTAAGCACACAACTGTAAAATGGCCTATTTGGTCAAATACTGTCTTGAGTGTTGATATATCTTCTCAATTGAGCCTAAAACTAAGGAGAAAATGGAAAAATAAAATCTTTGCTTAAATTAAGATCAGATTTCCAAACGGCATCACATTCATGATTTCCTTTGTTTAAACTTGACGAATTATTAATGAGTTTGAGAAATGAAATTGAAAAACATACAGCACAGCATCTGACGGCTCAATAGCTTTGAATCGTCTGCATTGGCCACATGGTAGGGTTTCATGCACAGACTTCAAATATGTTGCTTTGATATTTGAAAATAATTTGGTTGAAATGTAAGGATTTAGAAACATCAAAAAAACACTTATTTTTGATTAGGTGAGTAGACAGCAACAGAGGTCCTTGGAACTTTGCGATCATTTGGGTCATTCAAATAAAAAGGTAAATATATAAACTAAGATGTTTGATTAATTAACACAAGGTCACACATCAGGAAAAAGGTACAAATAATTTACTGGGAGTTCAAGGTGGAACTTTGTGATCATTTGGGTCATTCAAATAAAAAGGTAAGTATATAAACTAAGATGCTTGATTAATTAACACAAGGTCACACATCAGGAAAAAGGTACAAATAATTCACTGGGAGTTTAAGGCGCTATTCCTTTGTTGAAAATTTATTTCCAGAGTCAGTTGGATTTTGACTCTAAATTGTAATAGTAAAATTTCTCTACTTGTAATTTAGCATACAAAAGCACTAAGCTCCGACGAAGGGCTAACGCTGAAGACGTCAGCTTCCGAATCTCTTTTTACGGTGGACAATTCACATTATCAACCCAGTTGATAAAACCAAATTACCCACTAAGCTAAATAGTCTTCTGTACGCATTGCTTGCCTATCATGTCTTCTTCAGGTGATGCATGCCAGATGCGGTTATACAGGGGCTTCCAACAGAACAGCTTTTATTGACCTGAATGATGTCAGTGGAAAACTAAAGTTTCCAACAAAACAGCCAGTCCAATTTGTAAGTACCAAGTATATACAGAAATAAGTGTTTTTGTAATATTTTTCTGATAATTATTTTTACCATTGCATGACTGCATTGTCAAGCTGACATGCCAAACGTTAGAAACTTTTAACAATATTCAAATGATCTTTCATTTTTAGGGGCCTCGCCAACAACAGGAGGAAACTGTCAAGGGTAAGGATTTTATATTGTGATTAAATATTGTAAACTAGATACAGCAATAAACACTAAACTTTCAATTAACAATGGAATGGTGAAGATGGAAGTGCACTCAGCCAATCAAAAAGTCAGTTTATTTGTTTTGCACTATTAGACTTTAGTAAATTCTCAGCTCCAACTATTGCATTTCTAGCTTTTTGATTGGCTAAAAAATTCCGACTATGAGCTAATAGTCGGAGTTTTACGTCATATGGAAAATAGTGCGCCAAGTTTAAACATTTTCCGCACGAAGTTTTCAACTTCAGCCCTCTATAATGGCCGAGATAAAAATCGGCGACAAAACCCGGTTTGAGAATTTACTAAAACAATTATTCCATTCGCCCTTGTTGGATATGAAGTGATTATAACCAACTCGCGCTACGCGCTCGTTGGTTATTTTATCACTTCATATCCAACTCGGGCTCATGGAATAATTGTTATATAAAAGGATTGAGAACTATTAATACAAAAAGAACTATTGTTTATTTACAGTACTGCTCATATTACTTATTTAGTTTGGAACAAATGGCAAAAAGTCCATGAGAGGAAATGTTAGTAACTTGTTTCGCTATCAAGGTTCGTATACTTAAACCACAAATCGTGTGTTATTTATTTATCATTACATGTATCATTTACAGGTGATGAGGCATCTCAACATGAGGAACATTGCACAGAATTTGAACAAGCTAGATTAAGTGGCTCATCAGCAGGGTCTTCTAAGTTCTACAGAGAATTTGATGGAACCACATCAGCAAAATTATCAAGAACTTCAAAACTTGGACATCAAAGAATTCTTGTTTCACCGCGGGTAACGAAATAATGCTAGAATCAATCTTTGCATAGTGATCTTTGGAGTAAAAAAAAATACAGGATTAATTGTCACCTTGTGTGATTAGAAGGCACCAGTTTACATGTAATTTGCCTGTGTGTTTTATTTTATGTAATTGCAGGACCTACACAATTCATACGTGATGTCACAAAACTTACAATGGGATATCGAAACACAGGTTAGTGCCTTCGTGTTTATTTTATGTTATTTTTAATTTTACGTTTGTTTTTGGTGATTTGACAATGTAGATTGTACAATCAGGGAAATGATGACCAGTCGTGTAATGTTTCTTGTAGTCTCAAAGATTGAAACAAAGAACTGATAAACACATGAAGGAAAAGTACGCCAGTTATTACAAAAAGCTGAAATGTTTTCAAGATCCTGTTGAAAACCCAGAAAATGAAGGTGAGCAAAGACCTTGTGAAAGGAGGACCTGTCTTGAACAGAATCCTGGAGAAAAGTTATGACTTTTAAACTAGAACTAAAATCTATCAGTGTAAGACGAGAAATACCATACTTAGTATGACCTTAGTGTAAGGCGACTCAACCACTCGGTTTTAAACAAAGGGGTAAAGTGCATCAAACCGGCTCCTTATTTCTTTTCCTGTGCCCTTTCCCCCTGCCCTCCCCTCCCACAATTAACACCGAGGTAAATGAACGCCTGGAGCGCGCTAATGTAACACTTGCGTGTTAGGACACATAAATATCTAAGTATCCAAGTAAACGTTTTCGTACCAAACAAAACGAAGCAAAATACTATTTTCTACCACACTAGCATTTTCGTTTTGTTTTCACCTGTCCACACTAATTTCTTTTCATTCGAAAACGTATACTTTTGTATACATTTTCGCATATCGTCCACGTTAAAACGCCCGGAAACGCTGATGGAAATGACAATTTATAAGACGCTTTTTTTCGTCGCCGTTTTCAAGAACCTCCGTTTTAACCTAGTTCCACTCGTTTTAGTGTGGACAATAGGCAAAAACGCATAAAAAAGTCTGCGTTTTCATACGAAGACCTGTTAGTGTGGTTGGTGCCTTAAATATTGCAGTTGATCTTGTTTTAGTATTTGTAAAGATTGTAATCAAATACTGTAAATATTCTTTTAGGTTCAAGGCAGCAAAAGGTTAAGGTATTTGATGCCTCATTTTCATCAATAATACATGTATAAGAAAACTAACTATGGTATTTTGGTGCTGTGTTGTGTTTTAGAATACTGTACCAGTTTGTGGTTTGATATATTCTATTACCTTTTTAACAGTGGTGGTAGATTTATCAATTTTTGATCCTGTTTGGGTCTATAATCTTGCAGGAATTTCCAGAGGCCGATTCAGCATTAATCAACTTGAAAGCGACAGATTCAGCGCCAGTGGAGCTAGTCATCACACCCCGTAAACAGATGCCCGAGAAAGATTCGATATTCTCGTCTTTAATGGAAAGACTGCACAAAACAGACTCCTTGCTGGACTTTGGTGAAGTCCGAGTTCAGGATTACGGTACAGCCATACCATCTTTTGTTAGTGACAGTGATGTCTTCGCGAGACGAAAATTACACGTGGGAAATATATCTCCAAAGAGACGTGGAGTGAAAGGAACGGTTCGACTTCAACGACTGGGCTCGCTTAGATCAACACAACAGAATGACGAGGAAGACGAATTAACAAAGGAAGAAGGAGTTGAACAATTACTAGAAAAACTTCAAGAAGCAAACTTTGTAGCGAGTGGAAAAAAGGGTTTCGCCAATCAAAAACAGTTTGTGTTCGCTAAATGATGACACATTTCGCGAATGAAAAGCATTTTTTTTTTTTTTGCAAAACGATAAGAGTCTACTGATTAGCAGAAAAATCTATATATATCCACTCAGCTGCGGAATGAAATACCCCTCGGGGATTCCCACAGAAAGTGACGAGGATGGGAAGGGAGGAGAGTTGGCAAAGAGAATCTCGTTTTGCACATAAATCAGATCTTCAACTTGCATTATATAGCGTGAGAAAGAGCACCTTGCCGCAGTCTTCGAAAGGCGTAGCCACAAAGCGTTTTGTATTTTTCGTATCGAAAAAGATAAGTAGCGATAACTGGGAGAAAATTGCTTCAAGTACTTTTCTCTGACAAGTAGTTCTATTTGTTAGGCCTAACACCCTAGAAGACATCGAGAGGTACGAAGTCTGCAGTAGATTCACACCCGTCCCTTCAATGAGTCTTCCCGCCGCTGTCACATAACAAAAATCGTTCGATGGACATTTTTGTGGCGTCTTTAAGTTTATTTCCAATTCTCAGTTAACCCAAAATTTTTGTAGAGGCCAATCTCGTTCTCAGACGGAGGGCGCGAGTCTTTGCGTAGAGGCAGGAAAATCAATGCGGCCCCGTGGAAAGAATCATTCTCTGAAATGGCTAGCTGACTTAATTTTTAAATATGTATTAGCACGAAAAGGGTAATGTTTTAATAAAAATACTCCGCTGAGCGTCGTATTTTCAACTCTCTTCTCGGTGTTTGGAAATGTGGTCAAACACGGTCTTTCGTGTTTGGAATATTACTTGAACAAATCAAAAACGAAAAAAGTACAGGACAAAAAACTAAGAGACGTGTCTAAAAAAACCTGTTCTTTTATAATGGCAGGAAGAAAACAGCTACAGCACTATTGAAAATTGACAACGAACCGTCGTGTACACCTACAGCGTTCGCTTTGGATGACCTTAACTAGCTACTTGAACACAGAAAGACGTGACTCCACGGAGGAAGTTTTACGACGAAGGGGAGGGTGAGAGAAAGCTAAAACGTTTTGCTGTGGAATTTTACTCTCTTCCTTTAATTTGATTCTCGTCTCTCGGAGCCCTGAGCCTCTACTGAACCCGAGCCGTTTGTTCGAAATAATACTACTGACAACGTTCTTTTTCAGGATACTGACAGAGACGGTGAAGCATTTTTCAAAATACTCAATTTAATTTTATGATACTGCAAATTTACAAAGGGGCCCCCTTTGTAAATTTGCAGTATCATAAAATTAAATTGAGTGTCACCGTGATGGAGGACGCCCCACAAACTTGTTAAATAAATTTTGTACCCTTGCTGACCCTGTCCCACCAGAAGATGATCCGTCCGAAGACGCACCGGCCAGCAGGAGAAAACTACGCACATATTTACAAATTTAATAAATCGTCGACGTTCTGCATGTCACCCCTTCTGACCCTGTCCCACCCGAAGGTGATCCGTCCGAAGACGCGCCGGTCAGCAGGAGAAAACTACGCACATATTTACAAATTTAATAAATCGTCGACGTTCTGCATGTCACCCCTTCTGACCCTGTCCCACCCGAAGGTGATCCGTCCGAAGACGCGCCGGTCAGCAGGAGAAAACTACGTACATATTTACAAATTTAAAACATCGTCGACGTTCTGCATGTCACCCCTTCTGACCCTGTCCCACCCGAAGGTGATCCGTCCGAAGACGCGCCGGTCAGCAGGAGAAAACTACGTACATATTTACAAATTTAAAACATCGTCGACGTTCTGCATGTCACCCCTTCTGACCCTGTCCCACCCGAAGGTGATCCGTCCGAAGACGCGCCGGTCAGCAGGAGAAAACTACGTACATATTTACAAATTTAAAACATCGTCGACGTTCTGCATGTCACCCCTTCTCACCCTGTCCCACCCGAAGGTGATCCGTCCGAAGACGCGCCGGTCAGCAGGAGAAAACTACGTACATATTTACAACTTTAAAACATCGTCGACGTTCTCCATGTCACCCGTTCTGACCCTGTCCCACCCGAAGGTGATCCGTCCGAAGACGCGCCGGTCAGCAGGAGAAAACTACGTACATATTTACAAATTTAATACATCGTCGACGTTCTGCATGTCACCCGTTCTGACCCTGTCCCACCCGAAGGTGATCCGTCCGAAGACGCGCCGGCCAGCAGGAGAAAACTACGTACATATTTACAAATTTAATAAATCGTCGACGTTCTGCACGTCACCCCTTCTGACCCTGTCCCACCCGAAGATGATCCGTCCGAAGACGCGCCGGCCAGCAGGAGAAAACTACGCAAATATTTACAAATTTAATAAATTGTCGACGTTCTGCATGTCCACATCATCCAGATTGACTCCTATGGAGTTAAAGTTTTGTCCGTCGCTGAAGTGGAACTAGAGAAATCTTCATCCTCACTGACTGAAACAGTGGAAACACGCGAAGCAGAGCAAGACATGGAAGCACAGAGAGTCTTACTGGAACTCTCAGAGGAACTCTCACAGGCACGAGAGGACTTCCTTTGTTTCTGCATTTTTTTCTCACACCTGCAAAGATAGATCACGACTTAATCAAAGGAACAAACATATAGCACTTGTCTACAAAACACTCTTTTTCGCTGTCAAAGAAACCTAACCTGACACTCTTGCAAGTGCGACAGAATGACTGGCTATGTCCTATCTCGTTCAGAATCACATCATACACATTGCATATTTTATTTCGTTTGTGTTAATACTTACTCCAGCAAAATACGTTTTCTTGGATTCCAGGGCGGCTCGATCTTTCGTTGTTCAAGTTGGTCCCAGTTGATATACTGGAAGAACTTGTGGTTTCTAATCCGAGGATTTGATCCACCCTGATAGCCAATTCTTTTCAAGGGGTTCTTTTCCAAGAGCTAGAGAAAGCACACCAAGGTTACCATATTGTAATTCTAAGAGACATGCGTAAAGGGCAACAAGGTATATATGTGCGAATGTTTAAAATATCTAGAATTGTGGTAGCTGAAAAACAGGCGTCAGTATTTGAAGTTATCCTTTCTACACTACAATGAAACCCTCGGTTGCTTAAACACAAACATGTACTTCCACAAATGGCAGAATAAAAGTAAGTTGTTTGTATATGAACAAAGAAAATGAATGTCAGAAATGCTGTAGTAAACTTACCACATAAAAATGCAATTAGCTCTCGCTGAATATAAGAAAAGCTTATATTATCGTTAGTTTTGGAATAGAAAAGCAAGTTTACTCTGCAATGTGTCTACCGACCTGTGTTAGTAAATTCCATGCAATCTTGGACAATGTATGCCAACATTCCACTTCATCCGCGCAGATGGAGTCGTAGAGGTCTTCAAGGACTTCTTCACGAAACGGCATCTATTCATAAAAAAAAACCGGGTATGGAATTAAAAGCCTTGACTCATAGTTTCTGACGTCACATAATGTCCTGTCTATTCCCAGTTCTCCGTGACCAACCTCGTTCCCAGGGTCCTCTCTCTACCTCGTGAAAGGACCCTGGGAATGAGGTTGCTCCGTGACCACAGTAGTGTGAAAAAGGATGGCGTTTATTCATGGCTCCAAGGAGATATCGTAAACTTTACATTTTTTCCTTGTTGCTTGAAAATAAAATAAAAAACAGGAAAAAAATGTATTTATTTTTTTATCTAAAACTAGTAACTGCTCATGCAATGCATTTTTTTCGACTCCGTTGTCTAAGTTACACCAAACTGCACAAGTGAACCCAGGCCTCCTTTGTTCCTCAGGGGACCGGACTTTACGAATTATCACAGCATCGAAGTTCTTCTCTCGAGTTTCTGAAAACTACAGGACAAGAGTTTCGACAGCTGAAACTACGGTCTAACTCTAAGATAATCACAACTTCTGTTGCAAACCTTGGATGTTAACATATAATAAAGCATGACTCCAAGGGACCACCAGTCGCAACAGGAATCATATGGCTCGTGTTCAATTACCTGAAAAAAAGTCATAATGAGAATCATTAAGACGTCGTCACGGTTGAATTATCGATTTTAATGTAGCCAAGTGTAAAGAGTATGTAGAGCGACACTTGACAAGATCAGCCACGATTTCACACAATAACGAAAAAAACCGCACACAAACATGAAGCTGTTCGATCATCTCCTCACCAATTGGACTAAAAAGTCACTCATTTTTTCTCAGGGAACGGGCACACAAACTCGAGCGAAAATCATCTCGAGTGAGAAGACGTACAATCTCCTCGTTCAATCTAATTTCTCGAGCGGGATCGCGTGCTAGCATGCTCACATGCTCATGTGTTCGTGTGTTCCTGTACTCGTGTGCTCGTGTGCTCGTGTGCTCGTTTGCTCGTGTGCTCGTATGCTCGTGTACTCGTGTACTCCTGTGCTCGTGTTCAGAACAGTTCATATTTTAGCTCCTGTCATCCGATATCCTGAGCATGATACTATTTTCTAATAGTTTGTCATTTTAGAGGCTTGAGATTAGACATACTTCAGGCGCGATATATGAAGGTGTCCCGGTTTCCCAATCTTCTTGGATTGCCTCTCCCAGCCACATGTCATCCACCGCCAGACCAAAGTCGGCGAGTTTGACGTGTCCCTCCTCATCCATGAGCACGTTCTCAAGCTTCAAGTCTCTGTCGTAATAACATGAAAGATAGAAACAGTTACAATATCCCTTGGAAGTGACTTCCATACAAAGTAGTTCTAGCTCTCAATATCAGTGCATGTTCAAAGCATGGGAGGACTGGGTACAAGTCATTTAAATCTATATTTAGCTGAAAACTGGCAAAATGACTGGCTTGTAAAAATTAGCTGAGCTCATACAAACGGTCTATCTACTTAATCCATACAGAGTCTCTTTTTTTGCTATATATGTTAAAGGAGGTGGACTAGAAAGGGATAACCTCTTCTACCTCCCTTCACAATTTCTCATGTATTTTTGTCGTCAATGTATTGTTGTCATCTTTGTTTGTTCTCTGTAGGTGATTAATTGTGAATAAACTATTATTATTATTGTTATTAATGTTTGTCAGTCTTCCCAAGCCTACTATATCCATGGCCATTGTACAGAGGTTTTAGCAAAATAATCGGCGAGAGGAAAGTCATAGTTTCCACTCCTGTTGAAATAACGCGGATTTCTTTTTCTTAGTAACATAATTCACTAATTGATAAAAATTCTTTGTAACCGTATTGTAGTTCTTCTAAGTATCTGGTAATTGATGAAAAAAGGGCTGTAAAGTGAAGCAACTTCGATTTTACCTATGGATCACTCCGTGCATATGTAAATACTGCAAGCCGCTAATAACCTCCGCAGTGTAAAATCTAAAATCACAAAGAATGAAAATATCACAATAATGAGACTTAAATACAGTTGTTTCCTTCGTATTTCATGCCAGAAAGGCTAAAAGTTTTAAATGTCGCTATCTTGCTTTCTGCACTCATTGGGAACCTATGATGATAGTCTTTCTCTCTGCACGCCGCATTAGTTGCGGGCCTGTGAACTCTAGATATGCAATTATATACTGATTACTCGATGACCGCACCGCCACAAACGTGATAAATTTTTCAATATTCATCCTACCTGGCATGCACTTCGCTGAAGATTTTTTTGTGCAACATAAAGACTTTCTGCAGGTCCCCTGCAAGCATAAACTCCAATACCAAATGCTGGCAGCCCTGAAATGTGAATAGATTAGAAAGCAATCGATCATAAGATCACACAAAGCCCGAGGGAGACACGGCCACTAATACAAGGCAGCTAGGGGTATTGTTAGATAATGAGGTCGTCGGATAGCCTGCAGTTCTGGGTGCGTCATGTGACGTGATTAGACCAATCGCGTACTAGAAATAAATATGTAATGGATACTAACCAGAGGTTTCTAGACAACAGCAAAAAATCGCTGCAAGATCGTGGAATGATCATCACCCAGGTTTTCAAAACAAAGCTAAGAGCTTTTTCCCGTTGGTTAGAGAAAAACGTTTACTGTATACACCAAAACAATGCTAAGCCGCCGTCGCGTCCTCTTCCGGGAGAAGGGGCTGGGGGCAAATTTTTCAGACATATCTCCAGAGTTGAGGGGGAGCGGGGGGAGTTTATATACACTAGGCAAGTTTTAACCCTTACTTGTTCCCTGTGTTTAAGTCGTTCCATTAACTTTTCACTACGTCTTGAATTGCTGGGGTAGTTGGAAAGCTTACCTAATCCATCAGGTGATATTCAATTTTCACATACCTCATAAAAGAACTCTCCGCAAAGTCCTGACAGAAAATGATTCCAGGTGGAATTTCCGAGCTTCAAGATCTTTTTCTCGATCGCGTAACTGTCTGGATCAAATGTTTTGATCTCCTTTACGGCATAATCCATTTTGGTGGTGTTGTGCTGATACAGGGTCACCTTAACAACAAGAGTAATGCGTTATTGTATTGCCATGGTCAACCTTTGAGGCGCTTACAACACGAACCCACACTTACACCACTAATACTACTTCTTTGAAATGTCTGATTTTCACGTAATAATGCTCGCTAAAAATTAGATTAGAACTGTCAAAAGCAAGATTTCTCCGAGGTCTCTTCGAGCAAACGCAACAAATTTTTTAATTTTGTGGACTAAAAATTAGCTAATGATTCGAATTCCTGATAGGCTCGATTTCCGCCGCTCTCCGGCGTGTCAGGTCGACGTTCCTCCACGAAAAGTTCGGAGGAGGAGCGCGGGCTCGTTTCCCGAACAGCGGCTGGAAATCGAGCCTAAATTCCTGAGGGAGACCCTGAGGGATTGTTGTCCTTAATATTAAGTTTCCATACTTTTCCAAAAGCTCCTTCTCCAAGGACTTTAACCTCGGTGCAGTTGGATAAATTGGTGAGCCACTGAGCATGCACTTCCTTTCGGCGAACTTTATTTTCCCCACAGTGCTCGTGTGGTTCTGTGTTCTTTCGCTTTCTTGTACTTCTCTGAACAAAAAAAGCACAAGAGAAAAATCACCTTAAGCTCTCACCTTTATTCAAGCGCACTAACAAGTTACTTTCTCACATGAGAATTCTTAATTCGCAAGATAATCAAACTAAACAACTGTCAGGTGGTCCAAACTTGCAGGACTATGGTTGAGGGGAAGGCAGATTCGTGCACCTGTCGACTGGGGGACGCGATAGACTAGCATTTACCTACGAGGAGTAGCTACACTGCTGGTCATGTCATGCTGATGAGCTCTGGCTCACCTGTGGACTTTTACTTTCTCAATCCCTTACCTTTTCGTTAACTGATATCTCCTCTTCCGTCTCTGTATCGTCGCTGAAAGCCGAAGGAAACAATTATTGGTGAATTATGATTGCTTCTATCTTAGTTCTTCTTTGTGAGAAGACTGGCCAAATTTGCTGGATATGTTGTGAAGATTGAGCGATCAAAATCACAAAGTCGTAATCTTCTTTCTAATTGTAACTTCTGAATCGGAATCGCATTTCTGATATCACGTATTCCTTTGTGATCAGTATTCCTTTGTGAGTCTTTTGCAGGATGACTCCAGCATTCACAGCAGCTTTTTGTCTGTTTTTTTTTTCCTTAAAGTGTGGATAAACGCTTCGCATGAAAAATACCGCACGTTTCAAAGCAAACTCCTTATCTGGGAAACGCAAAACGCGAGCACTACCTACCAGCGCTTTCTGCTCAAGTTTCTTTTCCATCGCTCCGTTTTACACTCGCACCCAGTCGCACTCGGCTTCAGGATGACTAAGTTACTCAACCAATGGGATTATGGTATACTGTGATTGCGTAAATACTATGAACTTCCTGGCTTTGCGAATTTATTGCATAAACGAAATCAAAATTTGATACGATGTGTCGGAGTCAGCGCTGCGTGCTATCTAACTTGTCTGTTACCTAATCCGCGTTGATATTCATTTTGATATTCATATTGCTTGCGAATAAATGTTCCGTGCCATCTCGCCACGCGCGACTCTTTTGTTTACACTGTCGTCATGGACGCGGTTCACCGATTGGGCGAAATGATCTTTCTACTCATAACGGCTGGTCTCGTTATATTTTGTAAACGCCATTTGTAATATTACTAAAACAAGTCTTGAAAGTATTTTTTCGTGCGATGATATTAACGAAAAACGAAAGTCGTAGAACTTTTTACAACAAGCCGCCGCTATTGGAGGAAGCAGTTCACGGAGTTCAAATAGTTTTTTTCTCTCATTCGACATTGGAAAAGTATTATCTTTGTTATTTAGCCTTACCTTTTGTCGCAACGATTCTTAGTAAAGTATCCAATGACATTGCTTACAGCAATGAACGCTAACCAGCAAGTTACAAAAACCATTTTCGATGCTGACAGGCGAAACTCCAGCCACAACCGAATACCTGAATTTGTTCCGAAGACTAATGTGACTGTGTCATAATGAACGTTTATTATGACTGTGTCATAATAAACGTTTCGCTCGTGCGCGAGCGATAGAATGTGGTGTTACTAGTTTGATTGTGGAGACCATTTTATAGAAGAGGCTAGAAGAAGGGGAAAACGATAGCGTGAGAAGCTGAGGACTCAAAGATCTTGCTTTCATTTGGCATGAAAGTCTTGCACGCTTTCCTCATCAACCTTAATTAACCAGCATTCAGTAAGATTTGTACAGGGCCGCTAATGGTCATGATCCCGGGACCGGCGCTCTGAAAAAAAAATCTTTGAGGTTGATATTGTGGTAAAATCGAAATGTGGGTTAGCGTGGTCTGTACTCTTATCGACAACGATACTGAACAGACGCAAGGCAACATGGTCTATTAGGGTCGTCACGCAACTCTTCTCCTGCACTAAAAGCGTTGCGTGACGACCCTATTAGACATAACGGCAACATGGAATCTTTTTTATCTGCACCACAGATCAAGCTTTTTGATTTCGAAACCTTTCAAGATAACTCGAAAGCCGGCCTTTGCCCACGTTGGCGAACACGGAAAAAGCCATTTGACGTAATCTATTGTCTCCACAAAATGAAGTAATCTCATTGGTTGCTATGCGTAGCAAAGAATTGTGATTGGTACAGGAAAATCACGCCACTGTCACACTCGACTCGATGGAATATGAAACTTACAGCGAAGGCAGAATTGAACTGCGAAATCTACAAATCTTAAAGAACATGCTGGAAAGCTCAAGTTTTGTCATCAGAGCGGCCCTGAACGCCGAAAAGCTTCCACGTTGCCTTGAATATTGCAGGAGTTGAAAGAATACGCTTGGAAAACTTGCGGTTGTGGTCAACACTGGAGGCCATTCGATTCGAGTTTGGAATGAAAGTTGGGAGCGCTAGTGGCGGTGGAAATGTTGGTGATTCTCAAATCAGTTTGATATGGTGTCGGAGACACCTTATAGCTGCGATACAGTTGGCCGTGAGTTGTAGCGAGCTATACTTTGCTCGCTGCTGTGCCCTGAAACGGACTGGAACATCCGCATAGGAAAGCAAGGTTATGTCAGTATTTAAGCTTATTTTAACTGATTTTAAGACGTGATGTTTTGATGTTTCATTCCTGACATCTAACTGTATCAACAATTATTTTGATAAAATTTGAATATTTTTAATAAATTATTGTCATAGGCAGTTTGTTCATTGGATTTGTTAAATTCGAGACAAAGCTTGACCAATTTTTTGT
Organism: Micromussa lordhowensis; assembly: GCA_964020085.1. Lineage (NCBI taxonomy): Eukaryota > Metazoa > Cnidaria > Anthozoa > Scleractinia > Lobophylliidae > Micromussa > Micromussa lordhowensis. The sequence continues at coordinate 4,172,809 of OZ026605.1, forward strand.
TTGGTTTAGTTATCGCTCGACTGACGAGAGAGACTGAGAGACTCCACACTGCTTGAGTATTTTTTAAAGTCATTTTCTGAAAAAGGAAACGGCTATTTCTTTCTTCTTCCTGCTTCTCGTACCAGTTCAATGCCTCCACAATACTTCGTACCTTATCTTTTGCCCAGTCACGTAAAATGTTTTCTAAATTCTCAAACCTTTCCGCCATTGTAAAACACAGAGGGAAAAACTTTGTAATATAAATGACGTCGTAGTTTAAAAGACAATTAAGTCAATCGTTCGTCTGTCCTCTGATAGATCATAGGCGAGAACCAATCAAAATACGCGGATAATTAACAATTAGACCTGTAGCCTGAAATACGGGTCAATAGCCCATGAGGCGAAGCCAAATGGGCTATTGACCCGTGGCCCTTGAGGGTGAAGGGTCTAATTGTTTTAGTATCACCCAACTAGTCAGACAGAAATGGCAATAAGAAAGTTAGCAAATTTAAGTTGAAGAAATATTTATTTGGAACTAAAACGAAAGAAAGCGTCACGCTCGATAGCGCTCGAGGACTATTGCGAATAGTCCTTGAGTACGAGTAGCGTAGCCAATTAAAATGCAGGATTTGCATTAGTCCACTAGTTGGGTGATACTAACTTGGGTTATTATATAGTTGTTAAATAGCATGAATAGTCTTGAATAGTGCGAATAGTGGCGAACAGTTGCGAATAGTGATGTATAGAAATAGAATAAAATAACATTTTGATCATGATCATGATCACAGTTAAAAAATTACTGTTACTCTTTATATTTCTTTGCAGCAATAATTAGCAATTCCTTATGGGATAGTTTGTGCATGCATGGCATGATTACACACTAAAAAACTGTGTGAAATTATTTTGTTTTGTAGATCAAACACATGAGGAGACAAGTGCCTGATCATCTGTTGCTTTATGAATTCTTAGATGTCTTGCTTTTGTAAGTTCTTGAAGATTTACATATGTAAATCATGGAATATATTTTTAATTTCAATTTTGTATGTTACTGACGACAGCTGATCTCCTTAATTTTTTATTCTAAAAGTTGGGAGGTTTGACTTTTTTTATAAACTGATCAGTTGTTGATTCTCCTGATCTGTATGCATTATACTTTGTCCGTGACATATTGCAGAGAAATCAGATACTGATCAGTGACTTCAATTGTTCCTAGATATCATAATAATAATACTAATAATAGTAATAGTAATAATAATAATAATAATAATAATAATAATAATAATAATAATAATAATAATAAGTAAAACACTCTGGAGGCTTCATGCAGCCTGGTAGCTACAGGAACCATAGTAAAGTAGCGACACTGATAACCTCCTGACTGCCCTAACACTGTGGAATATTGAAGACTTCAACATTTATTAATTTGCAGGTGTGAGACGGACACAGATGTTCGTGGATCATGTGCAACCTCTTCCACATACAGATGACCGGTTTGGATAAAGATAATCTCTACAAGGTCTGTTTAGTTAATATCCATTTCACTTTTGCTGTTTTATCTAATTAAATTAAATGTGGTAAATCATTTCAATTTATTAATAAATTACTTATTAAAACTTCAGTGTTTGATTTCTATTATGACAGACAGTATGAATTAGAGGCCATAAAAAGACAGATTTGTGTTATACGACAATAACATGCCTGTTGATACATCAGCTGTTCCTAATTAATCCAAAAAATCCCTGATAACAGACAGGTAGTGTCGCTTTGTCTTCAAATAATTTTACCTCAGGTGTTAGAGTTGATGGACTTTTCCAATTCCAAATTCCAAGCAATAAATTGATTATGATAAAACTCCTGGTAATACTTTGAATTACTCCTGAAACATGGGACCAGTGAGTAATAGTTTTTTATTGAGCACTCCAAGGCAAAAGTGAAAAATCTTCAACAAACTTCTCGAGTATTTCTAATATCTGCATGGTGGTAAATGTTATTCCTGTAGGGGGAAGGTTGTGCTTCAGGATGTTGCCGGTTTTTACCGTGTTAAAATAATTATTACTATACATTGTAGTCACCATATATCTTCTCACTGGCTAAAAGCTCAGTCAATTCTGGGAAACAGAGCAACGTGCAGATTATTCATGAATCTGCTAGCAGATTAGTAAATAATCTGTAGGTTGTGCATGCAATGCATGATTTCCAAGAGCAATGGCAAGTTCACGCATGATGTGGTGTTTTTGTCTCGTCACGCAACGCTTTAATCAAGCTAAGAGAAGAAGCGTTGTGTGACAAACAAGGTAACGACAGCAAAGGTCACAAACCCTTCAAGGACTAAAGCATTAAGAAACTTGGTTGCTCATTAACTTCCTCCACAGCTTGCTGTTACTTGCTAAAGACCTAAAGACATTTTCACCTTATTTTCACAGACAACCAACGTGACGGTGGCACATCAACCAGGAATGAAGTTGAATGACACCAACTTGCCCTCTCCAGAGTAACTCAAAATTTACTTGGTGAAAGAGAATGAAATAACTATTTTCTTCACAAACATGCACATCATATACCTTAGGTGCAGGTATTTTACTGCACACTTGTAATGATGCACTCTTTCTAAAAGTGCAATTTTGGGGGCAGAAGACTATTTTTGTAGGAGAGGTTGGGCCATTAAAGAACTGACACAATACGGATGTTAACGCCGGGAAACCATCAATCGTATAGTCATCAACACAAGTTTATTTGTAGGAATTATTTGATCTGAAACATACAATTATGCAATATAATTACGAAACATTCTAGTATTTACAAGACTGATTACAAAAAGTAGGTAATGAACCGACAGCACAATCTAAAAACTAAGACTTGCTTCTGTTACCGGTTTCCCGTTAACACTGGACTCTGTCTGATCTTAGTGTTACTCTTAAAACTGGTTAGCCAACTAAAAACTGCATTCTTCTAATGAAACACGTGTAAGAACTGAACTGAAACCTAACGAGCCTAATATGTGAAACGATTTAAAAAGTGTCAATCAAATTGTTTACGATCATTGTCAATCATTAATAATGTTTTGTCACGGTAACAGAGGTCACTTAGTATAGTGAGGTAAACATGACGTCACAGCTCTCGGAACTGATGGTATCCTGTACTGTTATATAGGATTCACCAAAACCGACACTTTTCCTTTGCTTGTCTTACCGTCTTTTCTTGCTTTTTTTCTTTACTCCAAATAAGGGTAGGGGGAGGGTCCCTACTCTAGATCCGCCACTATATGATACATGTATTTAAATAAAGGCATTCACTTTTATCATCGCAGTCCATGTATTTTCCTTTTAATTTAGAGCTATATCAGTGTAAAGTATCATTTCAAACCTATTCTATAAAGTTCGCATGTGGAAAAGTGACGCGTACGTGTGTTCTCGCGGAGTAATTCTGTTGACTGTTTGTCTAGAAGCTATTCCCTTTTTAAATAAAATTTCAGAGCTGAACAAAGAGTTTCCAGCAATCTGATTGGTTCAGCAATCCCTTATATTTAACAATTGTTATAAAGCTGGCGGTTTTCCTGCTACAGCGCGCCCATTCCTTGGCTAGTTCATGGTCACATGACATCTAACAATGAAAATGTTTCCTGCCAAATGCCATTAGCGGGCAACATTGGAAAAACTATGACGTAAAATGGGAAATAATTCACTATTACCCGCAAAATGTTGACCGCTGTTGCACGTGGCCTGATGTTGTCGCTAGAATCTCAGCGCGTTGTTCAAAATTTGCTTTTGTTTTGTTTTGCTATATAACAAATCACTTAATGACTGGTCCCCTGGGGAACAGTGAAGTTTGTTTCCCTCGAATCTCAATGTTTCCCTCAACTTCGTCTCGGGAAACATTGAGATTCCCGGGAAACAAAATTCACTGTTCCCCTCTGAACCAGTCATTAAGAGTTAATTATTTGCCGAAGGCGAAGTGAATATTAGTGAATATTCCCCAAGACGAAGTTGAGGGAATGTTCACCATTATTTATAACTGGATCATTGGATAATGCAATTCGAGAATTTTCATTGGCTTAGCCATCATGGTATATGAGCCATTATACCATGATCTACAAAGATGGCGAGCGTATGCATGATTTTTTGGGCCTTTTTGTTTTTATTGTAGCCTAGTTTTCTATTTTTGGGAGGCATTTTTAATAAAACAATTATTCCACTCGCACTTGTTGGATATGAGATGACGCACCTCATTGGCTATCTATCATCTCATATCCAACACGCGCTCATGGAATAATTGTTAAATATTCACAAGCCTGAGGCAAATAACAGTTTCAGTATAATTACTCAGGTGATTATAGAAATACCTAACCAAAGGATCAACTGAAAAACGTCAAATTTCATTTGTCATTAATTGTCACACAGCACTGAACAACTATGCGCAGAGATCACATGGTCAAAATGGAAAGTGTTTTTCACACGTTTTAAAACGTTCTGTCTTAAAAAAAAAAGCCAAAAAGAAGGCTAAAATTGTCTCAAAGTCAGTGGTAAAATTGGTTTCTTGTTGAAACCACTCTGTTAGGTAAGTAAAGTAACTAAATAAAGTGTTGCGAAAGTTTAGACGTTGTTTTGATTTGCTCATGCATATCGACATAAGCGAAATTTTCACGGAAATTTAAAAGGTTTCTTTGTTATATTTACCACAATTTTCACAGCTAACCTTTGAAAAAAGTGTCACCCTGAAATTTTTGGCATGTTTGTTGTTTCTCGGAAGAGTATTTTCTTTCATTATATTAATTCCTTCTTCAGAGACATCAACAGAACATGAGGCTGCTATTTTAAAAATTTGTCCTCCCGCTATAATCACCTCGCCAGAGCTCTCATTGGCCGAGAATGGCGTCATATTCCGCTATAATCACCTCGCCGGAGGTGATTATAGCGGAATATGACGCCATTCTCGGTGAATGAGAGCACGAGGATTTCTATAATCACCTGAGTAATTATACTGTACAAAAACGTCATATAAACGATATAGGTATCTGTGGCATCAAACGGTGCGAGTTTTACGTCTGAAACTGAAACTGAAATAGTTTTTTTATGCCCAGGATGGAAAAACATTGCCAGGAAAAGATAAAAAAAAACAAAGACTAGTTCAAAAATTACATTTAGTGACATTAAAGGCTAATCAAGTTCAAATTTCGTCACAAGAATCACAGAGTTACAGTTAATGGGGTCATTATCCCTCACATCTTTTAACATCTCGCTTTCGAGTTCTTTAATTCCTTCTTCAATTTGTTCATCCGTTAACTGCTGCAACACACTCATGTACCGACGCCGAAACATCTCATATAACTTGGATTTTGTCACACTCCATGCAAAGGAGAACTCCTCTTGGGAGAATTTCCCCTGAAACTTAATCTCACGGAGAAACTCTTTCCTCTCACTTACCTTTTGAAAGTAGCTGCTGTAGCTATTCGAGGCCATTTTGAAAGTTGGATGACTGTGAGTTACACAGTCAAATTGAACAAAGGAACCACTGGGTCGAAGAGCGTGAAATATTCCCTCGTACACTATATTGGGATCAAGAAAGTGATGTGTACTGAATGCTGCTAGAATCGTATCAAAACACTGGCTGATTTTCGGATCAGAAAAAAATTCTTCGGCTGTTTTTTGAACAGGGTAAGTTCCTTTCCTTTTGCGGGCTGCTTCTTGCATCTCTGTGCTGGGATCCACGCACCAAACAGGGTTTTTTAGCCTGAACGACTCAAAGATATTCTCGGCAATAGAGCCGGTTCCACTACCAATGTCTGCAACAACGTGTCGCGGCTTCAAGTCCAAGGATTTCATCAGGTAAGGAAGAAGTCCTTCATAGATTTCTTTGTAGAAGTATTCGTAGTCGTCAGCTACTGAGCGATAGTGTTCTGGGAAAGGAAATACAAAATTGAACTTCCTGAGGGTTCAAAAACAGCTGATAGTAAGCATGCGTTCAATTTGCTTTCCCTCTCGTACTACCCACAGCCCATGTTCCACAAAGCGTAGGTCAAGTGTTGCACTTGCAAACTGTCGCTCTGATCTTAACAGCAGCCAAACTCACTATGCGCTCAGCAGTTCTCGGGGAAACGCTAATGTTCAATCAGTCGTCCAAGTTTGCTTCAAACTCCTCTAAAGTTCAAATCCAACCAGGTGGTATTCAATTTTTTCTGCCATTACCGCTTGTTTAGAAGCTTATACAACAATATTTCGCTGTCAGCTGATTGTCTTTGGAAAAAAATATTTTAGCATAAATCATTATTCTAGCATTCTACCAAGAATGCTGTTCTCTTATTGGCTTCCTTAATCGTCATCTCTTCTGTTGTACATAGTACGGTAGTGTAGTAGTGTGCACTTGTTAACAAAATTGTGATCGCTTCTTGGCGTTTTCGAGTGTCTGTGAAGAGGATTTAGCTAAAGTTTTGAACGACTAGTAGATTTACACTAACACATTTAGATTATTCGCTCTCGATTTCTACTCGTTATGGCGATAGAAATCTCAAGCTAATAATCTAATTGCTAAATATACTAGCAGAATGTAATGAAATGGTACAGTTGTTTAAGCGGAAGTGTTATTCAAAATTGAATCTGCTCTAATAAAATTCTTTGGAGACTCTGCTCTCCAACATAATCACCCAGTTTGCTGTTATTACATGTATCTACTGAACTTGGCTTTTTATTATTTACACGCCATTTCAACGAAACATGGGAGTAGCCTTAAGTAAGGTAAGGTAAAGTCTGTATACGAGCCAAGTGGCCCATCAGGCCGGAGGTTATCCCGGTTTCTGTAGCATGAAGCGACAAGGAATATTTCTACTCCCCCCTGGATGGGATGCCAATCCATCGCAGGATTACCCCCAGCGTTAAATTCGCCGGTACCTATTTATACACCTGGGTGGAGAGAGGCACTGTGAGAGTAAAGTGTCTTGCCTAAGAACACGATGCAATGTCCCCGGCCAGGGCTCGAACCTGGAGCGCTCGCTCCGGAATCGAGCACACTAACCATGAGGCCACCGCACCTCCAGAGTAGCCTTAAGGACGTTCGCGCCCACTGCTACTGCGCATCTCTAGTGCGCACGCTATTCATTGGTCACGCGCGTGCCACGTCATTTTCAAGCGCGCGCACCGAGTCGAAAACTTAACAAAATATAGAGCTGTTGACCTTTGCGTTAACTTGGTGTGCGAATATTTTTGTTGGAAGCTCGGTGACCCCCACTTTTTTTTCGGCAGATCACTTCCTTTTTTAACTCTCTACATTGTACTAAAAAAACAAAAAAATCTGTGTGTGGGAAGTTGTAATTAGTTGTCATATACTATTAAAAAGGGGTCGAATTGGTACATGGAGACAGATGTGCGTGACTTAGAAGTTGTCTTTTTTAAGGCTAATTCTAGCAGATTTAATGATATATGTAGCAAAGATCTATCAATTAGGCCTATATAAGCCGTGTTAAACACTCATAGCTTAGAGATGATTCTTCAACTTAAATATATGCCGATAGTAATGAATCCGGCCAGAATCGCCTTGAATGACTGAGAATCGTAGAAATGCTATGGTCTGAGCTACGCTTTATCTTGAAAACGAGTTCGGTGACCCCCGATTTTTTTTACGTT
>OZ026605.1:4185400-4247900 GCA_964020085.1 Micromussa lordhowensis
CTCATTTTCATATTCCTCTAATTTTTTGTTCTCTACTTTCCCAGCCATGCAGTATCAGATATTTTTTTGACACCTTTTCTCATCTTAGAAATTAGAAAAAAAATGCGTTCACCGTGGAGTCACCATACCACAAGATCTCACAAGGGCAGCAACATGTTTCTTCTGCTCAACAAAGTTAAGTCCTGTTGGGCGGGGATAGTACTTGGATGGGTGACAAAATACGAATACCCCGTGTTGTAATAACGTTTTTTTTTTTCTTTTTTTCCCCTTCCTTTTCCAAGGCGATATTAAGGAGTGCAGAACTACCATTCTTGAGTAATGTCGTTTTTTTCTATTTTCAACTTTTTGTTCCTCATTTAGCCATGGCCGAATTTATGTACATAATGGTATAAATAAACAGCTGGATACGTCGTTCGAATTCTCCTCAATTCTCTCGACTGTTGATCTTTCAAAACATTTAATAATGGCTTGCATCATTCGAAAATTCACACAGCTCGTCAATTTTGTGACTTTCAGTGTCTTCTATTTCTTTTTTGGCAATCGAGTATGGTTAAACCTGTATGAGCGGGCATTTTCGGGAAATGAGACTGCTATAATTACAGGTAGCTTCTATTTTTATTATGAAGACGTTCGTGTGAGAATTTATTCAATGTAGAACCTTTCTTCGTGTTTAGACCGAGTCCGTACACTCGGTCCGCGTTTTATACCCGAGTCCGTGTTTTATACCCAGTCCGTAGTCCGTAGTCCGTAGTCCGTAGTCCGTAGTCCGCAGTCCGTGTTTTATACTGACCGGTTCTCGGACTCTGTGACTGTCCGCCATGTTGAAAACAGAATCCCAACAGTCGATGCGAACAGGCGAGAATCTCATTTGGAGGCGAACCGTTAGTTTCCAGATTCCCGGAACATCGTGTTGATTTTGTCGTCTCGCCGCGCCATAAACATGCTGTGCGTCTGACTACCAAAACATCACATTCTTAACAGACGGCGATGTAAAACGTTAATAGCCAAACGACTGTACGACGTTGACAGAGTATTGTTCTGTCCAGCAAGGTTCTCAAAATATCACGTTCAGAGGTCGGACTAGCGTCTCAATAGGCAACAATGTCAACGTCAAGAGTCGAGCAATTGCATTTAGGTGGAAAGAGTATCGTTCTGTCACGCTGCGTGACAAAGCAACGTGTCTTGTTGACGAACTATCGCTTAGTTAAGTCGCAATATTGAATAGTGTGCTCAAACCATGGCTTCGTGTAGACGATGCATTGCATTAAACAGTCGGACTATCATGTTATGTAGCTTCAGTTGTATTTTTGACGCTGATACCGCCCCATAGACTGCGGGCAGATGTGGGGAAGTAGGAAATACCACAGTGATAGGAACTCAACTATATTTCACTTTGGTTCGACAGCGTTACAAACATGGCGGTCATATTGAGCGAGCTTTTGAGCGGGAACGAAAAACGTGTTTTGTACCTTTCCCGAATAGTGACGTAAGCAATGACGAGACTAAACTACAGTAACGACCGCTGACCGGAAATCACTCAAAATTAATAAATATCAGATTAAACTAATAGATTCAAAATGAACGTTCAAAGTCACTGTTTAAACTATTCTACATCCTCCGGGGGCACGCAAATGTCCCTTGTCCAGTCTGCAATTCTTCTCATAGCACGTCGTGCTGCATCTCTTTGTGGTCTTCTCACAGGAGTTGGAGTTTCTACTGTGGTTGTTTCGGCCTCTGTGGGACACTGTACTTCCTTGGCTTGAACTTCTAGAGGATGCAATCTTGTTATGGGGCGGTTTGTTCTTCCATTAGCAGTACGTAAATTGACGGAACGTACAAGTCCATCGCGACCTCTGTTAATGGAGGTGACAAGTGCTAGTTTCCAGTTTACTCTCGGGTTGTCATCGTGGATTAGAACTACGTCGCCAACCTTCACGGATTCCTTGTTGATTCCTGAACCTTTGTGGAACTCTCGGAGGGAGGTGAGGTACTCATGACGCCAACGTTGCCAAAAGTGTTGAATCAGTAACGTGACGTGTTTTGTCTTCCCCAGGAAATCTATGTTTGTTTGGTAGGTGGGATCATCCACTTCGTCACTCTCTACATGTGGATGTGGTAGTGACGTGATTCGTCGGCGATAAAGTAGATGCGCAGGGGTTAATGCCTCTTCATCCCTAATGTCCGAGGAAACATAGGTCAGGGGGCGATCATTAAGAATTGCCTCCACTTCAACAACAATCGTTTGAAGAATGCACAGGTTGACTGCAGCTCTGCCGAGTACCTTCTTAATGGTGGACTTGGTAAGACCGATGAGGCGTTCCCAAAACCCGCCATACCAAGGCGCCTTCTTTGGAATGAATAGCCATTCAATGCCTTCCCTAGCAAGTGTTTCCTTGAGCGCATGAGATTGGAACAGTTCCTTAAGTTCATTGTTCGCTGATACAAATGTTGAGGCATTGTCAGATATTAGTTTCCTTGGAAGAGATTTGCGACTTGCAAATCTGCGAAAGGCGAGCAAGAAGGCTTCAACAGTCAAGTCTTCAACAACTTCAAGATGAATAGCCCTGGTTATTGCACAAGTAAACAAACATATGTAGACCTTTGTTTCAATTCCAGCGTTTCGAACATACAGAGCTCCAGTGTAGTCCACTCCTGTGACTTCAAAGGGTTGTGTTTGTTGCATTCTTGACTTGGGAAGGGGTGGTGGGTCTGGTGCATTGTAGGCTGTTCCTGAAACCTTTCTGCAGGTTACGCATTTGTCAATTAAGGTTTTGACGCGTTGTCGGCCAGAAGGAACCCAGTAACTTTGACGCATGGCGGTGAGCGTTGAGTTGACACCTGCATGAAGTTGCTTGACATGGGTGGAGTGAATTACTAGATCTGTGAAGCGGTCTTTGCTTGGTAGCAGCAGAGGAAATTTGGTGTTGCTACTTAAGGGTGCGTTGTGTATTCTCCCGCCACAGCGTAGAAGACCACCGTCATCAAGGAAAAGGCGAAGTTGACGTACCAAAGTAGTACGGTGTCTTGGCTTTGAGGAAAGGTTGCCAACTTCAGCATGAAAGACAACAGATTGACGATTCTTTACCCATTCTGTCATGGCATGATCATATTCCATAGCTGTAATTGGACCTTGTTGGCTGACTTTCTTCTGGAGAAGCTGTACAAATCTGAAAACATAGGCTGTAACGCGTAGAAGCCTTGGCAAACTGCTGAAATCCGATGGATTGATCAGGCGATGAAGGCCTTGTTGTTGAACTGGGACTGTGCTGTTTGCAGGGGACCCATCAGTTGAGGTTTCAGTGGCTGATAAGTGGAGAACCTCTGTTGTAGGCCACGTAGGCCACAGAGATCTATTTGGCAACCATGTGGGACCATGTTTCCACAGTGAAGAAGTCTTTAGTTGATGTGCTGTTATCCCTCTTGTGAGAAGATCGGAGGGGTTCTCAGTTGTAGGGCAGTACTTCCAGTTGGGAATAGATGTCAGCTTTTTTACTTCTTGGATGCGAGTGTTGATGAATGGCTTCAGCGACTTGGTGCTTTTGAGCCAATGAAGTACAATTTGGCTGTCAGACCACAACGTGACTCTTGTAACTTGCAGTTGTTCTTGAAGATAAGAAGCTAAACGTGCACCTGTTAAAGCTGCCATAAGTTCTAGCTCTGGAAGGGTGCGTTTCTTCTTTGTTGGAGCAACACGAGACTTTGCCAGGGCTAGGGACGACTGGTTTTCACGTACCAAGTAAGCGGCAGCTCCATAGGCCTTTTGGCTCGCATCAGCGAAAACATGTAGTTCTGTATCACTGTTATCGACAGAGACATCAGAAGTAAAGTAGCGACGCGGAAACTCAAGTTTGGTTGCATCTCCTATCTCCTTTGCTACAGTACGCCATTTTTGATCAAGAGAAGGTGGAAGGGGGTCATCCCAATCAATATTTTCCTTCCACAGTTCTTGGATTAGAATCTTAGCAGCAACGGTGACTGGTTGAAGTAAGCCGAGTGGATCAAAGACTTTTGCTGTTTCTTGTAACACCTCTCTCTTGGTTGACAATGGAGGGGTAGAGGTTGCTTGTTTGCATGAGAATCGTAGGGTGTCTGAAGTTATGTTCCAAAGCATGCCAAGTACTTTCTTAGTTGGGCTGGTGTCGAGGACTTGATCCTTGGCTGCAAGGCGTTGAACACCAGGACTGTTTGAACTCCATGACCTGAGGTTGAAGCCCACTGGTGACATCTTGTTCCTGGCATCCTGGTAATAGTTGACTGCTGAACCATCATCGCTTGTTCCCGAGGCGAGGTCGTCCACGTACAGATTCCTTAGCATATCCAAGCTGATTTGGTCTGTAGACTGCGTGAGGTGCTTGTTGAGGGTGGCGTTTAAGATGAAGGGGGAACTTGTGGCACCGAACATAACAGACTTGAATCGGTACACAATGAATTCACTCTCTGGGTCATCTGTATTAGATAGCCAGTAGAATCGCGTGGCATCTCGATCGGCTTGGTCCAGGTTTACATGTAAAAATGCCTTTTCAATGTCTGTAGCTATGGCATACTTGTGAAGACGGAAGCGTAGAAGTATGCCAGTAAGGTCATTGAGAAGCGGAGGGCCTGGCTGTAAGCAATCATTCAAGCTGGGTTGTTCACCTTGTTTGAAGCTGCAGTCGTACACAATGCGTAGGGGAGTTGTGTCGGAGTCCTTGAGGACAGCATGATGAGGTATGTAATGACACTCTCCGTTGGTCAAATCTGGATTGTTCACCCTTTCAATAAAGCCTCGAGACAGCTGTTCTTGGATGACGTCATTGTACATGCGCAGTTTCTCAGGATCTGTAGTCAGTTTTCTGATCATGGAACGGGTTCTGTGCTTAGTGACTTCTGCATTTGATGGTAGAGGGGGATGTTCTGGTCGCCATGGTAACTTTGCACTGTACCGGCCATCCTCCAACGTGATAGACGAGTCTTGATAATACTTCAGAAAGTCAGGCATTTCTTCTGAGGAGTCTGGCTGAACACCAACTGATTCAATCTGCCAGAAACGTTCCAAATCAAACTGTTCTTGACGATGCTCGGTCACAACATTTAAAATAGAAGTGTTGAGGCTCTCTGAATGGTTACTGTTGGAGAGGGGGCCTGAGAGGAGGTACCCTATCTTTGATTTGGCTGCTGTGGGACCTGGACCCTTGATAACTTCGTTTTCCACGATGTCCCAATAATGATCAGCACCGATTAGAATATCAACTGTGAAAGGTGAATCATCAACGTTAATTTGTGCTAATGACAGTCCCTTTAGATGTGGCAAGTCCCTTACGTTGGCACCAGTGTAAGTAGTGAGCGGCGCAGCTATTGTTGGCACAATGATCACGTGAATGGGAATGGTCTCCTCTTGAGCAGTTTTGAGATAAATGGTAGCAGTGTCAAGGCGTTTAACAGATGATGTGCTTCCACCAAAAGTTGACAGAGATATTGTCTCGTGCGTTTCTGGTTTCAGATCAAGCTTGGTTGCTACGTCTGATGTAATGAAGGAGCGTTGAGAGCCTTCATCGAATAGAATGTGCGCACTGATGTGGTTGTTGTGACTTCCAATAGAAGCAACAGCTGTTTTTAGCAGAACGGGCGTCTGTCTGTCAGTATCGCCAATGTGATAGGATGAGACTGAAGGTGCTACAGTCTTGTCTGTGGCAAGTGTACTTGAAATCTTGTTTGCAGTTGTTGGTTCAGTGGATGACACTAGAGGTGGTGGTTCTACATTTTGACAAAGACTGGTATGATGCTTTCGGTGGCATACCTTGCATCGGTTCCGTGACTTGCATTTAGATACTGAATGACGATTAAGACAGTTAAAGCATACCCTTGCATCACGTACAATGGAGTATCTCTTTCCCTCATCTGTCACGACATTGCAATCATTTGGACTATGTTCGCCCTTACAGAAAAGGCATGTTCGTTTGGTGGGGCGCCGATCAGTGGGATGAGGGAGAACAGGTGTATGTGGCTTCGAAGACGTGAGAAATGCAGCAGTAGCAGCAGTTGTTGAGTTGCTACTGAGTTCATAGTCACTAGAACTGTTCTGACCTGCTTCTAAGATTTCAATTTCATTCAAGATTGCCTTCCGCAAATTATCAAGCTGCCACTCCTTATTTCCATTTTGTCTTGCTAGATTCCTCTTAATCCCAGTAGGTAATTTCTTCTGAATGATGGGGACAAGAATATCTCCATACGTTTCTGTTTTCTTTCCTAGTGATTCAAGTCCCCTGATGTGTGTCTCAACTGAGTCGTAGAAAAGCCTCAGACTACTTAAATGGTCAGTGGGTGATGGAAGGATGAGTAGTGCCTCCATGTGTGCATTGATGATCTTGTGGGGTTGAGCGAATCTCTCTTTCAATAACTGAACACTCTTAGCATAATTGGCACTTGTTAATGGCAACCCGGCAATGACTCTATCAGCTCCGTCGCGTAGCTGTGCTCTCAAATAATTGAACTTTTGGATATCACTGACTGAAGAGTTATCGTGTACTGCAGACCGGAAAGCGTCCCAAAACGATTGCCATTCAAGCGGGTTCCCATTAAACGATGGCAATACAAGTTTAGGTAAACGACTAGTTTGGAATGTACTCACCGGCGGCGGTGTAATCGGAGGATTCTCTGCTGAGGCGGCTGTGTTACCTTGAAAATCGCTATCTGACGTTCCAGTCGGCGGGGGTGAATTGGCTTGTTGACTTTCTTGTTCCGTTTGCGACGTAGATGGAATGGGTTGTTGAATTTCTTGTCCCCCTTGCGGCAAACTTGGCGGAGTACCCATAGTCTCAGGACTGTGAGACGACACGTGTTGACTGAGGTTCCCTTTGGCGAGTTCAATTAAATTGTCGGTGATGCAAACTTTCTCCACGATAAGGCTGTCTAGTTCCTCTGCATCGAGTATTTCTACTTCGAGTTCTTCAGGAGTTTCCAGTAAAACTGCTATCTTATCGTTAAGTTCCTTGAGGGTTTGTCTCTTTTGCTTCAGTTGGTCGACGAGCGACTTGAGTAAAGCAATCCCATTGTGGGTAATTGTGCCTTTTGCAGTTTCGTCGATTTTGTGTCTTAACTTGGTTAAATGCGCCTTGTGTGCTCTTCTCGAGGCTAGCAGTTTCGGTAATTCTTCCATCCTGGTCCCGGCACCAAAAATGTGGGGAAGTAGGAAATACCACAGTGATAGGAACTCAACTATATTTCACTTTGGTTCGACAGCGTTACAAACATGGCGGTCATATTGAGCGAGCTTTTGAGCGGGAACGAAAAACGTGTTTTGTACCTTTCCCGAATAGTGACGTAAGCAATGACGAGACTAAACTACAGTAACGACCGCTGACCGGAAATCACTCAAAATTAATAAATATCAGATTAAACTAATAGATTCAAAATGAACGTTCAAAGTCACTGTTTAAACTATTCTACAGCAGACGAACACCTTGTCCCGCAGAAAATACATGGCCGAACCATGTTAAAACGGAGCAGCATATCGGATCTAACTAAATACAAAGGATGCAAGGGTCATGCAAGGGACCGCAATCGAAAATGCTGCTGGTATACGTAAGACCTATTAGAGATCGATGCTACTATTAAACTATGATGCAAGAGACTCACCGTCGGCTAGCTCTGCAAGGGCACCTTCATCTCTTCCGGAGAATTTTATCTTGACTTGCCACAAGTCGACTTTGCTTATAAAATCCTCCTCTTATTTATCTCCCTCGAGCCAAGCAAGGCAATCTGCAAACGACGAAGAGCGACGTAACGTCCTACGCAACAGCCAGTGAAGAACTTTGTTGCTTCTCGTACATCGCGCTGTGGTTTATGGGATTTGAATTAGTGAGTTCGCAGTGTAGCATGGGAAACAAGGAAGAAAAACGCGAAGCTTTTCCGAGCTCCCTCACTTCCCTTTTTAACTTGGAAAATATTTATTATTTTCCAACTTGTAGTGGTGGAACGATTTCACTCCATCACTCCATCACTCACTTCCCGTTAGACATTTGGAAATCGGGGGGAGGGGGGGGGGGGCTCCCATATGAAAAGGCAGGCGATGCTCGTCGGGAAATTTAAATTTTTAAAGGAGTCTAATGTGGACGTTGCTTGAGCTTCATTATAGCACTAAAATATAGCACTTTAAACGGGATAGGCTCGATTACTAGCCACTGTTCAAGAAATGATCCCGTGCGCACTTGTAGACCCGACTCGCTTACTCGAGAGATCAGCAGAAAAATCACGCCTGAAAACAGAAATTCAATGAGAGCGTTTCTTATTGTTTTCGCATATCGTCCACACTAAAGCGCCCGAAAACGCTGATGGAAATGACCGTATATATGACGGTTTTCTCGGCGCCGCTTTCAAAAGCCTCCGTTTTCACCAATCCACACTAGAAACGGAGCGTTCTCAAAACGTTCCACTCGTTTTAGTGTGGACAATAGGCAAAAACGTATCAAAAAGTCTGCGTTTTCATAGAAAAACGTAATAGTTTGGTCGG
The DNA here is from genome assembly GCA_964020085.1 of Micromussa lordhowensis. Taxonomy (NCBI): domain Eukaryota; kingdom Metazoa; phylum Cnidaria; class Anthozoa; order Scleractinia; family Lobophylliidae; genus Micromussa; species Micromussa lordhowensis. Next base: position 4,193,889 of record OZ026605.1, read on the forward strand.
GGCCTTAAGTATTACATATTACTTGTTTTAGTATTTGTAAAGATTGTAATCAAATACTGTAAATATTCTTTTAGGTTCAAGGCAGCAAAAGGTTAAAGTATTTGATGCCTCATTTTCATCATTAATACATGTATAAGAAAACTAACTATGGTATTTTGGTGCTGTGTTGTGTTTTAGAATACTGTACCAGTTTGTGTTTGATATATTCCATTATCATTTTAACAGTGGGTGGTAGATTAATCAATTTTTGATCCTGTTTGGGTCTGTAATCTTGCAGGAATTTCCAGAGGCCGATTCAGCATTAATCAAAGCGACAGATTCAGCGCCAGTGGAGCTAGTCATCACACCCCGAAAACAGATACCCAAGAAAGACTCGATATTCTCGTCTTTAATGGAAAGACTGCACAAAACAGACTCCTTGCTGGACTTTGGTGAAGTCCGAGTTCAGGATTACGGTACAGCCATGCCATCTTTTGTTAGTGACAGTGATGTCTTTGCGAGACGAAAATTACACGTGGGAAATATATCTCCAAAGAGACGCGGAGTGAAAGGAACGGTTCGACTTCGACGACTGGGCTCGCTTAGATCAACACAACAGAATGACGAGGAAGACGAATTAACAAAGGAAGAAGGAGTTGAACAATTACTAGAAAAACTTCAAGAAGCAAACTTCGTAGCGAGTGGAAAAAAGGGTTTCGCCAATCAAAAACAGTTTGTGTTCGCTAAATGATGACACATTTCGCGAATGAAAAGCATTAATTTTTTTGCAAAATGATAAGAGTCTACTGATCAGCAGAAACACACACAAAAAAATCTATATGTATCCAGCTATAATCCACTCAGCTGCGGAATGAATTACCCCTCGGGGACTCCCACACAAAGTGACGAGGATGGGAAGGGACGAGAGTTGGCAAAGAGAATCTCATTTTTCACATAAATCGGATCTTCAACTTCTAATATATAGCGTGAGAAAAAGCACCTTGCCGCAGTCTTCGAAAGGCGTAGCCACAAAGCGTTTCATGTATTTTTCGTATCGAAAAAGATAAGTAGCGATAACTAAGAGAAAATTAATTCAAATACTTTTCTCTGACAAGTAGTTCTATTTGTTAGGCCTTGTTTGCCACCCTAGAAGATATCGAGATGTACGAAGTCTATCGTAGATTCACACCCATCCCTTGAATGAGAGAGTCGTCCCGCCGCTGTCGCATAGCAAAAGTCGATCGATGGACATCTTTGTGGCGTCTTTAAGTTGATTTCCAATTCTCAGTTAACCCAAAATTTTTGTAGAGGCCAATCTCGTTCTCAGACTGAGGCCGCGAGTCTTTCCTGCTTAGAGGCAGGAAAATCAATGCGGCCGCTTGGAAAGAATCATTCTCTGAAATAGCTATCTGATTTAATTTTTAAATATGTATTAGCACGAAAAGGGTAATTTTTTAATAAAAATACTCCGCTGAGCGTGGTATTTTCAACTCTCTTCTCGTTGTTTGGAAATGTGGTCAAACACGGTCTTTCGTGTTTGCTAAATTACTTGAACAAATCAAAAACGAAAAAATACAGGACAAAAAACTAAGAGACGTGTCTAAAAACACCTGTTCTTTTATAATTGCGGGAAGAAAACAACTACAGCACTATTGAAAATTGAGAACGAACCGTCGTGTACACCTACAGCGTTCGCTTTGGATGACCTTAACTAGCTTCTTGAACACAGAAAGACGTGAATCCACGGAGGAAGTTTTACGAGGGATGGGAGGGTGAGAGAAGGCTAAAACGTTCTGCTGTGGAATTTAACTCTCTTCCTTTAATTTGATTGTCGTCTCTCGGAGCCCTGAGCCTCTACTGAACCCGAGCCGTTTGTTCGAAATACTGACAACGTTCTTTTTCAGGATACTGACAGAGACGGTGAAGCATTTTTCAAAATACTCAATTTAATTTTATGATACTGCAAATTTACAAAGGGGCCCACTTTGTAAATTTGCAGTATCATAAAATTAAATTGAGTGTCACCGTGATGGAGGACGCCCCACAAACTTGTTAAAATACAAAATAACAAATATTTTTGTACCCTTGCTGACCCTGTCCCACCCGAAGGTGATCCGTCCGAAGACGCGCCGGCCAGCAGGAGAAAACTACGTACATATTTACAAATTTAATAAATCGTCGACGTTCTGCATGTCACCCCTACTGACCCTGTCCCACCCGAAGGTGATCCGTCCGAAGACGCGCCGGCCAGCAGGAGAAAACTACGTACATATTTACAAATTTAATAAATCGTCGACGTTCTGCATGACACCCCTACTGACCCTGTCCCACCCGAAGGTGATCCGTCCGAAGACGCGCCGGCCAGCAGGAGAAACCTACGTACATATTTACAAATTTAATAAATCGTCGACGTTCTGCATGTCACCCCTACTGACCCTGTCCCACCCGAAGGTGATCCGTCCGAAGACGCGCCGGCCAGCAGGAGAAAACTACGTACATATTTACAAATTTAATAAATCGTCGACGTTCTGCATGACACCCCTACTGACCCTGTCCCACCCGAAGGTGATCCGTCCGAAGACGCGCCGGCCAGCAGGAGAAACCTACGTACATATTTACAAATTTAATAAATCGTCGACGTTCTGCATGTCACCCCTTCTGACCCTGTCCCACCCGAAGGTGATCCGTCCGAAGACGCACCGGCCAGCAGGAGAAAACTACGTACATATTTACAAATTTAAAACATCGTCGACGTTCTGCATGTCACCCCTTCTGACCCTGTCCCACCCGAAGGTGATCCGTCCGAAGACGCGCCGGCCAGCAGGAGAAAACTACGCACATATTTACAAATTTAATAAATCGTCGACGTTCTGCATGTGACCCCTACTGACCCTGTCCCACCCGAAGGTGATCCTTCCGAAGACGCGCCGGCCAGCAGGAGAAAACTACGTACATATTCACAAATTTAATAGATTTCCAACCGAGTTCATCAAACCCTTGACTTCCATCTGAATAGATTTTCAGTGTTCCTCTGATTAATGACTCTTTTTTCTCATCACTGGTTGGTTCAATGTTTTCAACTTTTCTATGGAGTTAAAGTTTTGTCCGTCGCTGAAGTGGAACTAGAGAAATCTTCATCCTCACTGACTGAAACAGTGGAAACACGCGAAGCAGAGCAAGACATGGAAGCACAGAGAGTCGTACTGGAACTCTCAGAGAAACTCTCAGAGGAACTCTCACAGCCACGAGAGGACTTCCTTTGTTTCTGCATTTTTTTCTCGCACCTGCAAAGATAGATCACGACTTAATCAAAGGAACAAACATATAGCACTTGTCTACAAAACACTCTTTTTCGCTGTCAAAGAAACCTAAACTGACACTCTTGCAAGTGCGACAGAATGACTGGCTATGTCCTATCTCGTTCAGAATCACATCATACACATTGCATATTTTATTTCGTTTGTGTTAATACTTACTCCAGCAAAATACGTTTTCTTGGATTCCAGGGCGGCTCGATTTTTCGTTGTTCAAGTTGGTCCCAGTTTATATACTGGAAGAACTTGTGGTTTCTAATGCTCGGATTTGATCCACCCTGATAGCCAATTCTTCTCAAGGGGTTCTTTTCCAAGAGCTAGAGAAAGCACACCAAGGTTACCATATTGTAATTCTAAGAGACATGCGTATAGGACAACAAGGTATATCTGGGCGAATGTTTAAAATGTCTAGAATTGTGGTAGCTGAAAAACAGGCGTCAGTATTTGAAGTTATCCTTTCTACACTGCAATGAAACCCTCAGTTACTTAAACATAAACATGTACTTCCACATATGGCAGAATAAAAGTAAGTTGTTTGTATATGAACAAAGAAAATGAATGTCAAAATTACTGTCGTAAACGTACCACAAAAAAAAATGCAATTAGCTCTCGCCGAAGATAAGAAAAACGTATATAATCGTTAGTTTTGGAATAGGAAAGCAATTTTACTCTGCTATGTGTCTACCTACCTGTGTTAGTAAATTCCAAGCAATCTTGGACAATGTATCCCAATATTGCACCTCATCCGCGCAGATGGAGTCGTAGAGGTCTTCAAGGACTTCTTCACAAAACGGCATCTGTTCATAAAAAAAAACCGGGCATGGAATTAAAGGCCTTGATTCATTGTTGCTGACGTCACATAATGTCCTTTCTATTCCCAGTTCTCCGTGACCAACCTCGTTCCCAGGGTCCTCTCTCTACCTCGAGAAAGGACCCTGGGAATGAGGTTGCTCCGTGACCACAGTAGTGTGAAAAAGGATGGCGTTTATTCATTGCTCCAAGGAGATATCGTAAACTTTACATTTTTTCCTTGTTGCTTGAAAATAAAATAAAAAACAGGAAAAAATGTATTTATTTTTTATCTAAAACTAGTAACTGCTCATGCAATGCATTTTTTTCGACTCCGTTGTATAAGTTACACGAAACTGCACAAAGGAACCCAGGCCTCCTTCGTTCCTCAGGGGACAGGAATTATCACAGCATCGAAGTTCTTCTCTCGAGTTTCTGAAAACTACAGGACAAGAGTATCTACAGCTGAAACTACGGTCTAACTCTAAGATAATCACAACTTCTGTTGCAAACCTTTGATGTGAGCATATAGTAAAGCATGACTCCAAGGGACCACCAGTCGCAACAGGAATCATATGGCTCGTGTTCAATTACCTGAAAACAAGTCATAATGAGAATCATTATTACGTCGTCACGATTGTATCATCGATTTTAATGTAGCCAAGTGTAAAGAGTATGTAGAGCGACACTTAACAAGATCAGCCACGATTTCACACAATAACGAAAAAAAACGCACACAAACATGAAGCTGTTCGATCATCTCGTCACCAATTGGACTAAAAAGTCTCTCATTTTTCTCAGGGAACGGGCACCAAAACTCGAGCGAAAATCATCTCGAGTGAGACGACGTACAATCTCCTCCTTCAATCTAATGTCTCGTGCGGGATTGCGTGCTAGCGTGCTCACATACTTATGAGTTCATGTGTTCGTATGCTCGTGTGTTCGTGTGCTCGTGTGCTCATGTGTTCGTGTGTTCGTGTGTTTCGTGTGCTCGTGTTTTCGTGTGCACGTGTTCAGAACAGTTCATATTTTAGCTCCTGTAATCCGATATCTTGAGCATGATACTATTTTCTAATAGTTTGTCATTTTAGAGGCTTTGAGATTAGACATACTTCAGGCGCGATATATGAAGGTGTCCCGGTTTCCCAATCTTCTTGGATTGCCTCTCCCAGCCACATGTCATCCACCGCCAGACCAAAGTCGGCGAGTTTGACGTGTCCCTCCTCATCCATGAGCACGTTCTCAAGCTTCAAGTCTCTGTCGTAATAACATGAAAGATAGAAACAGTTACAATATCCCTTGGAAGTGACTTCCATACAAAGTAGTTCTAGCTCTCAATATCAGTGCATGTTCAAAGCATGGGAGGACTGGGTACAAGTCATTTAAATCTATATTTAGCTGAAAACTGGCAAAATGACTGGCTTGTAAAAATTAGCTGAGCTCATACAAACGGTCTATCTACTTAATCCATACAGAGTCTCTAAATGTTTGTCAGTCTTCCCAAGCCTACTATATCCATGGCCATTGTACAGAGGTTTTAGAAAAATAATCGGCGAGAGGAAAGTCGTAGTTTCCACTCCTGTTGAAATAACGCGGATTTATTTTTCTTAGTAACTTGAGTCACTAATTGATAAAAATTCTTTGTAACTGTATTGTACTTATTCTAAGTATCTGGTAATTGATGAAAAAAGGGCTGTAAAGTGAAGCAACTTCGATTTTACCTATGGATCACTCCGTGCATATGTAAATACTGCAAGCCGCTAATAACCTCCGCCGTGTAAAATCTAAAATCACAAAGAATGAAAATATCACAATAATGAGACTTAAATACAGTTATTTCCTTCGTATTTCATGCCAGAAAGGCTAAATGTTTTAAATGTCGCTATCTTGCTTTCTGCACCCATTGGGAACCTATGATGATAGTCTTTCTCTCTGCACAACATTCATGTGTACCCTTTCTCTCTGCACGCCGCATTAGTTGCGGGCCTGTGAACTCTAGGTATGCAATTATATACTGATTACTCGATGACCGCACGGCCACAAACGTGATACATTTTTCAATATTCATCCTACCTCGCATGCACTTCGCTGAAGATTTTTTTGTGCAACATAAAGACTTTCTGTAGGTCCCCTGCAAGCATAAACTCCAATACCAAATGCTGGCAGCCCTGAAATGTGAATAGATTAGAAAGCAATCGATCATAAGATCAGACAAAGCCCGAGGGGGACACGGCCACTAATACAAGGCAGCTTTTAGTGCACTAGGGGTATTGTTAGATAATAATGTCGTCGGATAGCCTGCAGTTCTGGGTGCGTCATGTCACGTGATTAGACCAATCGCGTACTAGAAATAAATATGTAATGGATACTAACCACACCAAAACAATGCTAAGCCACCGTCGCGTCCTCCTCCGGGAGAAGGGACTGGGGCCAAATTTCAGACATATCTCTAGGCAAGTTTTAACCCTTACTTGTTCCCTGTGTTTAAGTCGTTCCATTAACTTTTTACTACGTCTTGAAATGCTGGGGTAGTTGGAAAGCTTACCTAATTGATCAAGTGGTATTCAATTTTCACATACCTCATAAAAGAACTCTCCGCAAAGTCCTGACAGAAAATGATTCCAGGTGGAATTTCCGAGCTTCAAGATTTTTTTCTCGATCGCGAAACTGTCTGGATCAAATGTTTTGATCTCCTTTACGGCATAATCCATTTTGGTGGTGTTGTGTTGATACAAGGTAACCTAAACAACAAGAGTAATGGGTTATTGTAATGCCATGGTCAACCTTTGAGCTGCTTACACCACGAACCCACACATACAATACTAGTTCTTTGAAATGTCTGATTTTCACGTAATAATGCTCGCTAAAAATTAGATTAGAACTGTCAGAAGCAAGATTTCTCCGAGGACTCTTCAAGCAAACGCAAGAAATTTTTTAATTTTGTGGACTAAAAATTAGCTAATGATTCGAATTCCTGATAGGCTCGATTTCCGCCGCTCTCCGGCGTGTCAGGTCGACGTTCCTCCACGAAAAGTTCGGAGGAGGAGCGCGGGCTCGTTTCTCGAACAGCGGCTGGAAATCGAGCCTAAATTCCTGAGGGAGACCCTGAGGGATTGTTGTCCTTAATATTAAGTTTTCCTACTTTTCCAAAAGCTCCTTCTCCAAGGACTTTAACCTCGGTGCAGTTGGATAAATTGGTGAGCCACTGAGCATGCACTTCCTTTCGGCGAACTTTATTTTCCCCACAGTGCTCGTGTGGTTCTGTGTTCTTTCGCTTTCTTGTACTTCTCTGAACAAAAAAAGCACAAGAGAAAAATAACCTTAACCTTTGACCTTTATTCAAGCGCACTAACAAGTTACTTTCTCACATGAGAATTCTTAATTCGCAAGATAATCAAACTAAACAACTGTCAGGTGGTCCAAACTTGCAGGACTATGGTTGAGGGGAAGGCAGATTCGTGCACCTGTCGACTGGGGGACGCGATAGACTAGCATTTACCTACGAGGAGTAGCTACACTGCTGGTCATGTCATGCTGATGAGCTCTGGCTCACCTGTGGACTTTTACTTTCTCAATCCCTTACCTTTTCGTTAACTGATATCTCCTCTTCCGTCTCTGTATCGTCGCTGAAAGCCGAAGGAAAAAATTATTGGTGAATTATGATTGTTTCTATCTTAGTTCCTCTTTGTGAGAAGACTGGCCAAATTTGCTGGATATGTTGTGAAGATTGACCGATCAAAATCACAAAGTCGTAATCTTCTTTCTAATTGTAACTTCTGAATCGGAATCGCATTTCTGATATCACGTATTCCTTTGTGATCAGTATTCCTTTGTGAGTCTTTTGCAGGATGACTCCAGCATTCACAGCAGCTTTTTGTCTGTTTTTTTTTTCCTTAAAGTGTGGATAAACGCTTCGCATGAAAAATACCGCACGTTTCAAAGCAAACTCCTTATCTGGGAAACGCAAAACGCGAGCACTACCTACCAGCGCTTTCTGCTCAAGTTTCTTTTCCATCGCTCCGTTTTACACTCGCACCCAGTCGCACTCGGCTTCAGGATGACTAAGTTACTCAACCAATGGGATTATGGTATACTGTGATTGCGTAAATACTATGAACTTCCTGGCTTTGCGAATTTATTGCATAAACGAAATCAAAATTTGATACGATGTGTCGGAGTCAGCGCTGCGTGCTATCTAACTTGTCTGTTACCTAATCCGCGTTGATATTCATTTTGATATTCATATTGCTTGCGAATAAATGTTCCGTGCCATCTCGCCACGCGCGACTCTTTTGTTTACACTGTCGCCATGGACGCGGTTCACCGGTTGGGCGAAATGATCTTTCTACTCATAACGGCTGGTCTCGTTATATTTTGTAAACGCCATTTGTAATATTACTAAAACAAGTCTTGAAAGTATTTTTTCGTGCGATGATATTAACGAAAAACGAAAGTCGTAGAACTTTTTACAACAAGCCGCCGCTATTGGAGGAAGCAGTTCACGGAGTTCAAATAGTTTTTTTCTCTCATTCGACATTGGAAAAGTTTTATCTTTGTTATTTAGCCTTACCTTTTGTCGCAACGATTCTTAGTAAAGTATCCAATGACATTGCTTACAGCAATGAACGCTAACCAGCAAGTTACAAAAACCATTTTCGATGCTGACAGGCGAAACTCCAGCCACAACGGAAAACCTGAATTTGTTCCGAAGACTGATGTAACCGTGTCATAATGAATGTTTATTATGACTGACTGTGTCATAATAAACGTTTCGTTCGTGCGCGCGCGATAGAATGTGGTGTTACTAACGTTTGATTTTGGAGACATTTTTAATTATAGAAGAGGCCAGAAGAAGGGGAAAATGATAGCGGGAGAAGCTGAGGACTCATGCTTTCCATTTGGCATGAAAGTTTAGCACGCTTTCCCCATCAACCTTAATTAACCTGCATTCAGTGAGATTTGTACAGGCCCGCCAACTGTCATGATCCCGGGACCGCAAATGATCCCTGGACTGGAAATGATTTGCGCATATGATTTCGTCAAAATTCGTCAATTGCTTGGAATTAATGGCATGAAGAGTCTACGGATGTGTATATTTATTTAAAGAAGCTTATGGAGAAGGCCGGACATAAGAATAAGAATAAAACCAATCGTTTTTCTTGTGTTTATATCGCGGTTATGTCCTCTGGGGACATGGTTGACTTTCAGCCAATATGCGAGCACTTTATGCTTATACCAACAATGTCCTCACTGGACATAACAGCAAGCAGAAGCAGAACGCTTGCGTCTTCACTAGCAGCCGTCCTCACCAGCGCATCAGCTTCTTATGTTTTCTTATGTTTGGGTCGCAAGTGAGCACCGTGCTTAACTGAACAGATGTTCCGTGACACAGTTTTGTTTTTACTTTTAAACAGTTTGTCCAGATCAAAACTAAATAATTTACTAACATGACAAAAATGCTGAAAACGATACTGAACAGACACAAGTAGGGTCGTCACGCAACGCTTCTCCCGCACTAGAAGCGTTGCGTGACGATCCTAATAGACATAACGGCAACATGGAATCTATTTGTTTTATATTGCTTGATCTGTACCACAGATCAAGCTTTTTGAATTCAAAATCTTTCAAGATAACTCGAAAGCCGGCCTTTGCCCACGTTGGCGAACACGGAAAAAGCCATTTGACGTAAGCTATTGTCTCCACAAAATGAAGCAATCTCATTGGTTGCTATGCGTAGCAAAGAATTGTGATTAGTACAGGAAAATCACGTCACTTTTCACACTCGACTCGATGGTATGAAACTTACAGCGAAAGCAGAATTGAACTGCGAAATCTACAAATCTTCAAGAAAATGCTGGAAAGCTCAAGTCGGTTTTTGTCATCAGAGCGGCCCTGAACGCCGAAAAGCTTCCACGTTGCCTTGAATATTGCAGGAGTTGAAAGAATACGCTTGGAAAACTTGCGGTTGTGGTCAACACTGGAGGCCATTCCATTCGAGTTTTGAATGAAAGTAGGGAGCGTTAGTGAAGGTGGAAATTCCTCTGTGGTTGGTGATTCTCTAATCAGTTTCATATGGTGTCGGAGACACCTTATAGCTGCGATACAGTTGGCCGTGAGTCGTAGCGAGCTATACTTTGCTCGCCCTGAAACGGACTGGAACATTCGCATCGGAAAGCAAGGTTATGTCAGTACATGTATTTATTTTAACTGATTTTAAGACGTGATCTTTTGATGTTTCATTCCTGACATCTATCTGTGTGAACAATTATTTTGATAAAAGTTGAATTTTTTAAATAAATTAATGTCATAAGGAGTTTGTTCATTGGATTTGTTAAATTCGAGACAAAGCTTGATCAATTTTTTTGTTTGGTTTAGTTATCGCTCGACTGACGAGAGAGACTGAGAGACTCCACACTGCTTGAGTATTTTTTCTAAGTCATTTTCTAAAAAAGAAACGGCTATTTCTTTCTTCTTCCTGCTTCTCGTACCAATTCAATGCCTCCATAATACTTCGTACCTTATCTTTCGCCCAGTCACGTAAAATGTTTTCTAAATTCTCAAAACTTTTCGCAGGAAAACCTTTGTAATGTAAATGATGACGTTAATCGAGCGTCTATCCTCTGATAGATCATAGGCGAGAACCAATCAAAATGCGCGAATAACTCGGGTTATTATATAGTTGTTAAATGGTACAAATAGTCTTGAATAGTGCGGATAGTGGCGAACAGTCGCAAATAGTGACGTATAGAAAAATATAGAGGATATTACACGGGGGCGCGAAGATATGAATTTTATTTTTGAGTGGCAAAACAATATTTTACGAACGAGCGCAGCGAGTGAGTAAAATATTGTTTTTTGCCACGAGAAAATAAAATTCATATCTTCAAGCCGCCGTGTAATGTTCTTTTTATTATATATACATGCTGATGACGGCGTTTTTGATGATTTCCCGAAAATTTCCGACCACCTTCCGAAGATTTCCGAAGAAATTTCAAAATTGTTCCGAAGGCAGGACGAACGCTCCCGAACATTTCCGAGAATTTCCGAAACTTTCTGAAGATGCCCGAAGATTTCCGAAGATTGCCGAAGACTTTCGAGTAAGACCCGAAGATGTTTCGATGATACACCAACGAATTTAAGTACAATTTAAGAGACAAACTTGATATCAATGAAATCATCGATAAACTCGCGTGAGATTATGGAAAATAAACCACTCGGGTCCCGGATGTATTTTTAATGAATTTTACGAGTGGTATATTTTTCAGTAAAACATCCGTGTCTATATAATAAAATAAAATAACATTTTGATCATGATCAAAACAGTCAAAAAATTACTGTTACACTCTTTATATTTTTTGCAGGGATAGCAATAATAATTATTTTCCATTGTTGATGGGATAGTTTGTGCATGCATGGCATGATTGCACACAATAACTTTTAATAACTTTAATAACTTTTATTTAATTATTTTGTTTTGTAGATCAAACACACGAGGAGACAAGTGCCTGATCGTCTGTTGCTTTTGTAAGTTCTTGAAGATTTACATAATTATGTAGTCATGGAACATATTTTTAATTTCAATTTTGTATGTTACTGATGACAGCTGATCTCCTTAATTTTTTTTCTATTTTTTATTTTTTAAAAGTTGAGAGGTTTGACTTTTTATCAACTGATCAGTTGTTGATTCTCCTATCTGTGTCAATTATACTTTGTATGTGATATATTGAAGAGAAATCAGATACTGATCACTGACTTCAATTGTTGCTAGATATAATAATAATAATAATAATAATAATAATAATAATAATAATAATAATAATAATAATAGAATTAGATGATTAAATGAAAATATACAAGATTCCCTGCGACTCTGAGCTTCCGAGCTTGTATCCAAATGCCGACATGAAAACAAGTTTTACCTCAGGAACAATTCAGGAATCCTACAGAATACCTATTGTATTGCGCTCCTCCATTTTTAGTGTTTTAGTTTAGACAGCTTCACATCACACCCCCTTATTTTGTAATAGTTCAACCCTTCTTCCTCATTGCAATCAGAACCCTATTGTTCCCCCTATCGTAAACATGGGTATATAGCTAGCTGATAAGTTTGTCATTCATTAAATCTGCCTGATGAGTGCATACAGTGTATGCACGAAACTCAGAGTCGCAGGGAATAAAACACCCTGGAGGCTAAATGCAGCCTGGCGGCTACAGGAACCAGAGTAAAGAAGCGGCACTGATAACCTCCTGACTGCCCTAACACTGTGGAATATTGAAGACTTCAACATTTATTAATTTGCAGGTGTGAGACTGACACAGATGTTCATGGATCATGTGCAACCTCTTCCACATACAGGTGACCGGTTTGGACAAAGAAAATCTCTACAAGCTCTGTTTAGTTAATATCCATTGCACTTTTGCTGTTTTATCTAATTAAATTAAATGTAGTAAATCATTTCAATTCATTAATTACTTATTAAAACTTCAGTGTTTGATTTGTGTTATGACAGACAGTATGAAGAGGGCAAAAAAAGACAGATTTGTGTTATACGACAATAAGATGCCTGTTGATACATCAGCTGTTCCTAATTAATCCAAAAAATCCCTGATAAAAGACAGGTAGTGTCGCTTTGTCTTCAGGTGTTAGAGTTGATGGACTTGTCCAATTCCAAATTCCAAGCAATAAATTGATTATGATAAAACTCCTGGTAATAGTTAGAATTAATCCTGAAGCATGTGACCAGGGAGAAATAGTTGTTTATTGAGCACTCAAAGGCAAAAGTGAAAAATCTTCAACAAACTTCTAGAGTATTTCTAATATCTGCATGGTGGTAAATGTTATTCCTGTAGGGGGAAGGTTGTGCCTCAGGATGTTGCCAGTTTTAACCGTGTTAAAATAATATTATTACTATACATTGTATTCAACATCTGTCTTCTCACTGGCTAAAAGCTCACAGTTAATTCAGGGAAACAGAGCAATGAGCAGATTATTCACGAATTTGCTAGCGGATTAGTAAATAATCTGTAGGTTGTGCACGCAATGCATGATTTCCAAAAGCAATGGCAAGTTCACGCGTGATGTGGCATGGATGGTCAAATCACTTCCTCGACATAATGTGTTTGTTCTTATTTTCATTAAAACAATGTATAATAAAACAATTATTAGATTCGGTTTTTGTGATATCCAGAATAATCAAGGTCTCGACCTTGATTAGTCCAGATATATCACAAAAAACCTCATCCAATAATTGTTTATAATACATACGACAGGAAATGCAAGTTTTGTTAATATGCACTGTATGTGTATTTGTATCATGTTCAGCAAGGGTCTCTAAAGAGCAAGCTCAAGTCATCAGAGAGATCTTCCATCATGGCGACCTCTGCATCAGGATTTTTTTGTTGATACTAACCCAAGGATAGAATTAGTCAAACACGAAAGACTGTGTTTGACCACATTCACATTTCCAAAGCCTGAGAAGAGACTGAAAATGTGACATAGTAGTATAGCAGAAGCCAACTTAGCCTCGCCTCTCCCCTATTTCAAGATGGCCGCAATAAAAGTTTGAGAAGTTGTGACATCATCACCCCAGTTCACCACCCAGCTTTTGGGGTTCAAAGTGGTTAACCCTTGTGGTTGGTGGCCACTGTAAGTGTGGTCCACGTCATCGCAGACTCAAGCGATGTCCGTGGGTAGTTCTGACATCATCGTGTGGTGTCCGACGTCATCGGGGGGTGGTGTTAGTGAGGTGTCCTGGCCACGCCATCGTGCGGTGTCTGTGAGGTGTCCCACGTCATAGGGTTGTGTGTGACGTCATCGTCGTGGTTCCCTTGGCTTTAGCGTGGGGCCTTGGCCTTAGCGTGGGACCGAAGGATTAGGGTGGGGCCTTTAGGGTTAGAGTTAGCCTCGACCTGGGGTCTTGGGCTTTACGTGGGTCCTTAGGGTGTGGGGCCTTAGGGTTCACCTGGGACCTTGGGCTTCACATTGCCCTGGGCCTCAGCCTGGAGCCTGGGCCTGAAGAGTGACCTTGGAGACCTTTGGATCCCAAGGGGTGATCTTGGTGACCTTGGGACTCCAAAGGGGCAACCTTGTGGCGCAGGGCCTGGGCTCGAGCACTTACCCAGCTTGGTTGGGCGGTGACTCACCCCTGGCGAGCTCGTCTAGAAACTGATGGGGCATGTTTTATTTTCGCGTGCTTTGTTCCGGAAGGGTCTGCAGGAACAGTTCGTGGTGAAGAGTGACAGTGGAGAGTGTTTCCAGTGTTCCAACTGCAGTTTCGTTAATCATAGAAATTACAATATCCCAGAAAAGAAGAATAGCCAAGTTATGAAAGAAAGTGAAACAACGTGGCAAGTGAATTAGTGGAAGATAGGAGTTGTTTAAACCAATCAAAATTGAAGAAAGATAGTAATAGTCTCCTTCAGGCGTTTTTGTCTCGTCACGCAATGCTTTAATCAAGTTAAGAGAAGAAGCGTTTTGTGACAAACAAGGTAATGACAGTGAAGGTCACAAACCATTGAGGACAGAAGCATTAAGGAACTTGACAGACAATCAACGTGACAGTGGCACATCAACCAGGAATGATGTTGAATGACACCAACTTGCCCTCTCCAGAGTAATTTTCAAAATTTACTTGGTGAAAGAGAATGAAATAACTATTTTCTTCACAAACATGCGCATCATATACCTTAGGTGCAGGTATTTTACCCCCGACTTGTAATACGAAACTGATACACTCTTTCTAAAAGTGCACTTTTTGGGGCAGAAGACTATTTTTATAGATGAGGTTGGACACAATGCAGATGCTAACGCCGGGAAACCATCAATAGTATAGTCATAAACACAAGTTTATTTGTAGGAATTATTCGATCTGAAACATACAATTATGCAATATAATTACGAAACGTTCTAGTATTTACAACACTGATTTCAAAAAGTAGGTAATGAACCAACAGCACAAACTAAAAACTAAGACTTGCTTCTGTCACCGGTTTCCCGTTAACATTGGACTCTCTCTGATCTTAGTGTTACTCATTCATTGGCTAGTTCATGGTCGCATGACATCTAACAATGAAACTGTTTCCTGCCAAATGCCATGAGCGGGCAAAACTATGACGTCAAACGGGAAATAGTTTGTGGCCTGATGTTGTTGCTGGAATCTCAGCGCATTTTTCAAAATTTGCTTTTGTTTTCTTTTGCTATATAACAAATCACTTAATGACTGGTCCCTTGGGGAACAGTAAATTTTGTTTCCCTGGAATCTCAATGTTTCCCTCTACTTCGTCTCGGGAAACATTGAGATTCCCGGGAAACAAAATTCACTGTTTCCCTCGGAACCAGTCATTAAGTGTTAATTATTCGCCCCAGGCAAGTGAATATTGGTGAATATTCCCCGAGATGAAGTCGAGGGAATATTCACCAATATTCACAAGCCTGAGGCAAATAATCGTTTCAGTACCTAAACAAAGGGTCGACCGCGTCAATGAACAATTAAGTGCACAGATCACATGGTTTAATACATCACATGGTCGAAACGGAAAGTGTTTTTCACGCGTTTTAAAACGTTCTGCCTTTCAAAAAAAAAAACAAAAAGGAGGCTAAACTTGTCCCAAAGTCAGTGGTAAAATCGGTTTGTTGTTGAAACCACTCTGTTAGATAAATAAAGTAACTAAATAAAGTGTTGCAAAAGTTTAGTAGTTGTTTTAATTTGCTCATGCATATCGACATAAGCGAAATTTTCATCGAAATTTAAAAGGTTTCTTTGTTATATTTACAACAATTTTCACAGCTTACCTTTAAAAAGTGTCACCCCAAAGTTTGTGGCAAGTTTGTTGTTTCTCGGAATAGTATTTTCTTTCATTAAATTAATTTATTCTTCAGGGACATCAACAGAACAAGAGGCTGCTATTTTAAAAATTTGTCCTCCCGCTATAATCACCTCGCCAGAGCTCTCATTGGCCGAGAATGGCGTCATATTCCGCTATAATCACCTCGCCGGAGGTGATTATAGCAGAATATGACGCCATTCTCGGTGAATGAGAGCGCAAGGATTTCTATAATCACCTGAGTAATTATACTGTACAAAAACGTCATATAAACGATATAGGTATCTGTGGCATCAAACGGTGCGAGTTTTACGTCTGAAACTGAAACTGAAATAGTTTTTTTTATGCCCAGGATGGAAAAACATTGCCAGGAAAAGATAAAAAAAAACAAAGACTAGTTCAAAAATTACATTTAGTGACATTAAAGGCTAATCAAGTTCAAATTTCGTCACAAGAATCACAGAGTTACAGTTAATGGGGTCATTATCCCTCACATCTTTTAACGTCTCGCTTTCGAGTTCTTTAATTCCTTCTTCAATTTGTTCATCCGTTAACTGCTGCAACACACTCATGTACCGACGCCGAAACATCTCATATAACTTGGATTTTGTCACACTCCATGCAAAGGAGAACTCCTCTTGGGAGAATTTCCCCTGAAACTTAATCTCACGGAGAAACTCTTTCCTCTCACTTACCTTTTGAAAGTAGCTGCTGTAGCTATTCGAGGCCATTTTGAAAGTTGGATGACTGTGAGTTACACAGTCAAATTGAACAAAGGAACCACTGGGTCGAAGAGCGTGAAATATTCCCTCATACACTATATTGGGATCAAGAAAGTGATGTGTACTGAATGCTGCTAGAATCGTATCAAAACACTGGCTGATTTTCGGATCAGAAAAAAATTCTTCGGCTGTTTTTTGAACAGGGTAAGTTCCTTTCCTTTTGCGGGCTGCTTCTTGCATCTCTGTGCTGGGATCCACGCACCAAACAGGGTTTTTTAGCCCGAACGACTCAAAGATATTCTCGGCAATAGAGCCGGTTCCACTACCAATGTCTGCAACAACGTGTCGCGGCTTCAAGTCCAAGGATTTCATCAGGTAAGGAAGAAGTCCTTCATAGATTTCTTTGTAGAAGTATTCATAGTCGTCAGCTACTGAGCGATAGTGTTCTGGGAAAGGAAATACAAAATTGAACTTCCTGAGGGTTCAAGAACAGCTGATAGTGCGCATGCGTTCAATTTGCTTTCCTTCTCGTACTACCCACAGCCCATGTTCCACAAAGCGTAGGTCAAGTGTTGCACTTGCAAACTGTCGCTCTGATCTTAACAGCAGCCAAACTCACTATGCGCTCAGCAGTTCTCGGGGAAACGCTAATGTTCAATCAGTCGTCCAAGTTTGCTTCAAACTCCTCTAAAGTTCAAATCAAACCAGGTGGTATTCAATTTTTTCTGCCATTACCGCTTGTTTAGAAGCTTATACAACAATATTTCGCTGTCAGCTGATTGTCTTTGGAAAAAAATATTTTAGCATAAATCATTATTCTAGCATTCTACCAAGAATGCTGTTCTCTTATTGGCTTCCTTAATCGTCATCTCTTCTGTTGTATATAGTACGGTAGTGTAGTAGTGTGCACTTGTTAACAAAATTGTGATCGCTTCTTGGCGTTTTCGAGTGTCTGTGAAGAGGATTTAGCTAAAGTTTTGAACGACTAGTAGATTTACACTAACACATTTAGATTATTCGCTCTCGATTTCTACTCGTAATGGCGATAGAAATCTCAAGCTAATAATCTAATTGCTAAATATACTAGCAGAATGTAATGAAATGGTACAGTTGTTTAAGCGGAAGTGTTATTCAAAATTGAATCTGCTCTAATAAAATTCTTTGGAGACTCTGCTCCCCAACATAATCACCCAATTTGCTGTTATTACATGTATCTACTGAACTTGGCTTTTTATTATTTACACGCCATTTCAACGAAACATGGGAGTAGCCTTAAGTAAGGTAAGGTAAAGTCTGTATACGAGCCAAGTGGCCCATCAGGCCGGAGGTTATCCCGGTTTCCGTAGCATGAAGCGACAAGGAATATTTCTACTCCCCCCTGGATGGGATGCCAATCCATCGCAGGATTACCCCCAGCGTTAAATTTGCCGGTACCTATTTATACACCTGGGTGGAGAGAGGCACTGTGAGAGTAAAGTGTCTTGCCTAAGAACACGATGCAATGTCCCCGGCCAGGGCTCGAACCTGGAGCGCTCGCTCCGGAATCGAGCACACTAACCATGAGGCCACCGCACCTCCAGAGTAGCCTTAAGGACGTTCGCGCCCATTGCTACTGCGCATCTCTAGTGCGCACGCTATTCATTGGTCACGCGCGTGCCACGTCATTTTCAAGCGCGCGCACCGAGTCGAAAACTTAACAAAATATAGAGCTGTTGACCTTTGCGTTAACTTGGTGTGCGAATATTTTTGTTGGAAGCTCGGTGACCCCCACTTTTTTTTCGGCAGATCACTTCCTTTTTTAACTCTCTACATTATACTAAAAAAACAAAAAAATCTGTGTGTGGGAAGTTGTAATTATTTGTCATATACTATTAAAAAAGGGTCGAATTGGTACATGGAGACAGGTGTGCGTGACTTAGAAGTTGTCTTTTTTAAGGCTAATTCTAGCAGATTTAATGATATATGTAGCAAAGATCTATCAATTAGGCCTATATAAGCCGTGTTAAACACTCATAGCTTAGAGATGATTCTTCAACTTAAATATATGCCGATAGTAATGAATCCGGCCAGAATCGCCTCGAATGACTGAGAATCGTAGAAATGCTATGGTCTGAGCTACGCTTTATCTTGAAAACGAGTTCGGTGACCCCCGATTTTTTTTACGATTTTTATCTAATCTTATCATTTTCTACCGTCAGTCAAAGTTTTAAAAAAATCTGTGTGTGGGAAGTTTTTGGGCGCGAACGTCCTTAAACAAATCTATAATACCGATTTCTATTCAAAAATACATTGATGCGAGACTGATACCTTCAACATGAGATTTTAAAGGGCTGCTCATCATTGCATTGAGTGCTTGGATACTGGTTCAGCTCTGTGTTCGTGGTAACTCGGAAATGAGAATTAGCCCTGCAGAAGCAATAACATGGAAAATAAATTGGATAACCGATCTAGAATGGTACACAAACTAGAAAAATATTCCGATGAACACAGAATGTGGTCTGTTAAATTCATGAACAGAAGATGACATTGACTGAGAGCAGTGCAGTGCAAAAAGTGTCACACCAGTGCAAAAAGTGTAACACTGGTGCAAAAAGTGTAACACCAGTGCAAAAAGTGCAACACTGGTGATTGCCTGCGTAGCAAGCGTTCCCGTACGAGCCGAATGAAATCGGACCGCTCGAAAGAGCTTTTTCGTATTCGAGCCGCGCGGGAAGTGGGGCGAGAGCAAAAAGGTCGAATTAGCCCCACTTTTCGCGCGGCCCGAATGCAAGGGCTCTTTCGCGCGGTCTGATTTCATTCGGCTCGTACGGGAACGCTTGCTACGCAGGCAACACTGGTGAAAAAGTGTAACACCAGTGCAAATTACACATCGTAATTCTGGATAATGATTGGCAGAAAGACAATGAGAATTTTGTAAAGCAGTGATAAAAATTTTGTATGGAAACTCTGAAATGAATGTGAAAAAAATGGAATACTACTACAGGCAATTTTTCTGCGCTAATTTTGTCATGTTTGTATTATTAATAATCATACGGTTTTTCTCGTTCAATTTCAAATTAATCTGCACTTGTGAGTTTTTCAAAAAGCTGAAATTGGACTCACTGAAGCGACTTGTGCAATTTCAGCTTTTTTGAAAAACTCACTCGTGCAAATTAATTCCAAATTGAACTCGAAACCGTATGATTACCTATATTAATTGCATGTGGACAATCATTCTAGGCCAACACCACTCACTATAATTTGTTGTTGTTGTTGTTTTGCCTCGTAGGATAGACTGCAGAGCTTGGGCCTGGTTCCTACCCAGATTTCCTGTCATTTTTTTCCCTACGGGTTTTTTTCGGCAGGTTTTTTCTGGTCCCCATCTAACCACGATGCCTTGTTAGTGGTTGCCCAGATCTCGTTAGTTTTCTAGCTGTTATTGGAAGAATTTAGAAGACGGTGTGCACTTATTTACTGTACTCTGGTGCTCAAACAAATGGTTCATTATGTGCTTTGTCTGTTGCGTAGTGAAGCTGAAACGATAGTTGAAAGGCAAAGTACTTGATATCACCTTTTCTTTCAGTTCTTTTCAAGACCTGCCTGTAAGAAGTTTCTCGACAACTCAAAATGTGAAAGAAAATTGCGTGACTCTTCAATCGATAACTAAATGCCAAGCACTTGTAAATAGCCAACTGTCAATCTCGGTGAATAGTGGCAGAATACTCTGTCACTATTCACCTGGATTTCAAAGAATAATTGTTAATTATTTCTCCTTACATTAATTTTGATAATATTATATTATTATAATAGTTATTATGTTTAAAAATTGAGCAGGGAATAAACTTGGAGCAAGGTTAGCACCAAATAATAGAACGAACAGCACAAGAGCCAGTCGTCTGGTAACGGCTGGTTTTCACTAGTGAGGGAGTTGTAGTCGGGGTCATGAGAGAGCTTACGACCTAGTGAAAATTGAAAATCGGAGTTATAAGCGGAGTCATCAGCTTGACGGAATCGGAGTCGGAAGAATCAGAACGTTTCCATTTCCATTGCTTATGATCCAGTGAAAACTAGATGCAGTAGTGGAAGAACTAACCAATCACAAGGCCCGGAATAGAATATTGTGATTGGTTTATTCTTCCACTTCTGCTTACGACTTCGACAATGAAGTTTTCATTAGATCACAAGCGACGGAGTCATAAGCGGAATCGGTGTTCTACTCCGTCGGTTTGATTTTCACTAGATCGTATCCTTCTACGCTTATGATTACGACTCCGACTAGGACACCGTCGCTAGTGAAAACCAGCCTAAATGCACATGGTAATGCAGGTAATGACCTCAGTGTCAGTTTCCGGATGTGTAAATGTCACATGCCAAACGCGTGACGGTGAGTAGCAAAGATGTCACCGACGTCACACAATTCATATTTCACTCATGTAGTCGTCGCGATACGGAGACTGCGGGCAGACGAACACCTTGCCCCGCAGAAAATGCATGGCCGAACCATGTTAAAACGGAGCAGCATATCGGATCTAACTAAATACAAAAGATGCAAGGGTCATGCAAGGGACCGCAATCGAAAATGCTGCTGGTATGCGTAGGACCTATTAGAGATCGATGCTACTAACTATGATGCAAGAGACTCACCGTCGGCTAGCTCTGCAAGGGCACCTTCATCTCTTCCGGAGAATTTTATCTTGACTTGCCACAAGTCGACTTTGCTTATAAAATCCTCCGCTTATTTATCTCCCTCGAGCCAAGCAAGGCAATCTGCAAACGACGAAGAGCGACGTCTTTGTTGCTTCTCGTACATCGCGCTGTGGTTTATGGGATTTGAATTAGTGAGTTCGCAGTGTAGCATGGGAAACAAGGAAGAAAAACGCGAAGCTTTTTTCCGAGCTCCCTCGCTTCCCTTTTTAACTTGGAAAATATTTATTATTTTCCAACTTGTAGTGGTGGAACGATTTCACTCCATCACTCCATCACTCACTTCCCGTTAGACATTTGGAAATCCGGGGGGGGGGGGAAACCTCCCATATGAAAAGGCAGGCGATGCTCGTCGGGAAATTTAAATTTTTAAAGAAGTCTAATGTGGACGTTGCTTGAGCTTCATTATAGCACTAAAATATAGCACTTTAAACGGGATAGGCTCGATTACTAGCCACTGTTCAAGAAAGGATCCCGTGCGCACTTGTAGACCCGACTCGCTTACTCGAGAGATCAGCAGAAATCACGCCTGAAAACAGAAATTCAATGAGAGCGTTTCTTATTGTTTTCGCATATCGTCCACTCTAAAGCGCCCGAAAACGCTGATGGAAATGACCGTATATATGACGCTTTTCTCGGCGCCGTTTTCAAGAGCCTCCATTTTCACCTATCGACACTAGAAACGGAGCGTTTTCAAAACGTTCCACTCGTTTTAGTGTGGACAATAGGCAAAGGAGTATCAAAAAGTCTGCGTTTTCATACGAAAACGTAATAGTCTGGTCGGGGCATTAAATATTACAGTTAATCTTGCTTTAGTATTTGTAGAAATTATAATCAAATGCTGTATATATTTCTTTTAGTTTCAAGGTAGTAAAAGGTTCAGGGGCACCCAACGGCAATTTTCGGGAAAGACGATTTAAGAACTAGAATTTTCGGAACATTTGTTGTAAAATTTCTTGCTTGCCTGCCTCTCCCGTAGGATTTTCGAACATCTACAAAATGGTATAATTACCAATTTTAAACGGATATTTACCCTAAAAAAGGCCACCTAAAATTTTCGGGAGCCTTTTCCTGGCTGAAATTTTCGAAAAGGTAAGATTGATCCCTGTAATTTTCGGATCATTAGACTTTCAGCTAGGAAATCCAAACAGATGAAAAGTTTTTAGGGGATAAAAATATGCCTATATCTACCGTTTAAATACTAAAATACGTTCAACAATGCTATGTTGAGTGGTTTCGAACTATATCCTCGTTGGGTGCCCCTGAAGGTTAAGGTATTCAATCACTCATTTTCATCACTAATACATGTACATGTATAAGAAAACTAAGGTATTTTGGTGCTGTATTGTGTTTTAGGTCTATAATCTTGCAGGAATTTCCAGAGGTCGATTCAGCATTAATCAAAGCAACAGATTCAGCGCCAGTGGAGATAGTCATTACACTTCGAAAACAGATGCCCAAGAAAGACTCAATATGCTCGTCTTTAATGAAAAGACTGCACAAAACAGACTCCTTGCTGGACTTTGGTGAAGTCCGAGTTCAGGATTACGTACAGCCATGCCATCTTTTGTTAGTGACAGTGATGTCTTTCCGAGACGAAAATTACACGTGGGAAATATATCTCCAAAGAGACGCGGAGTGAAAGGAACTGTTCGACTTCAACGACTGCGCTCGCTTAGATCAACACAACAGAATGACGAGGAAGACGAAACAAAGGAGGAAGGAGTTGAACAATTACTAGAAAAACTTCAAGAAGCAAACTTCGTAGCGAGTGGAAAAAAGGGTTTCGCCAATCAAAAACAGTTTGTGTTCGCCAAATGATGACACATTTCGCGAATGAAAAGAATTTATGTTTTTGCAAAATGATAAGAGTCTACCGATCAACAGAAACACACAAAAAAATCTATATGTATCCACTCAGCTGCGGAATGAAATATCCCTCGGGGATTCCCACACAAAGTGACGAGGATGAGAAGGGAGGAGAGTTGGCAAAGAGAATCTCGTTTTTCACATAAATCAGATCTTCAACTTGTATTATATAGCATGAGAAAAAGCACCTTGCCGCAGTCTTCGAAGGGCGTAGCCAGAGAGCGTTTCATATATTTTTCGTATCGAAAAAAAAAATAAGTAGCGATAACTGGGAGAAAATTGCTTCATATACTGTTTCTCTAACAAGTAGTTGTATTTGTTAGGCCTAACACCCTAGAAGATATCGAGAGATACGAAGTCTGTTGTAGATTCACACCCATCCCTTGAATGAGAGAGTCTTCTCGCCGCTGTCGCATAGCAAAAGTCGATCGATGGACATCTTTGTGGCGTCTTTAAGTTGATTTCCAATTCTCAGTTAACCGTAAATTTTTGTAGAGGCCAATCTCGTTCTCAGACGGAGGCCGCGAGTCTTTGCGTAGAGGCAGGAAAATCAATGCGGCCGCGTGGAAAGAATCATTCTCTGAAATGGCTAGCTGATTTAATTTCTAAATATGTATTAGCA
This sequence comes from Micromussa lordhowensis, assembly GCA_964020085.1. Classification (NCBI taxonomy): domain Eukaryota; kingdom Metazoa; phylum Cnidaria; class Anthozoa; order Scleractinia; family Lobophylliidae; genus Micromussa; species Micromussa lordhowensis. The sequence goes on from OZ026605.1 coordinate 4,217,690, forward strand.
CGAAAAGGGTAATGTTTTAATAAAAATACTCCGCTGAGCGTCGTATTTTCAACTCTCTTCTCGGTGTTTGGAAATGTGGTCAAAAACGGTCTTTCGTGTTTGGAATATTACTTGAAAAAATCAAAAACGAAAAAAATACAGGACAAAAAACTAAGAGACGTGTCTAAAAAACCTGTTCTTTAATAATGGCAGGAAGAATTAAAACAGCTACAGCACTATTGAAAATTGACAACGAACCGTCGTATACACCTACAGCGTTTGCTTTGGATGACCTTAACTAGCTACTTGAACACAGAAAGACCTGAATACACGGATGAAGTTTTACGACGAAGGGGAGGGTGAGAGAAGGCTAAAACGTTTTGCTGTGGAATTTTACTCTCTTCCTTTAATTTGATACTCGTCTCTCGAAGCCCTGAGCCTCTAAACCCGAGCCGTTTGTTCGGGATACTGACGGCGTTCTTTTTCAGGATACTGGCAGAGACAGAGAAGCATTTTTCAATACTCAATTTAATTTAATTATAATGGAAATTTACAAAGGGGACATGTGTCACACCGTGATGGAGGACGCCCCAAAACCTTTTAAAATACAAAGTGACAAATATTTTTGTACCCTTGCTGACCCTGTCCCACCAGAAGGTGATCCGTCCGAAGACGCGCCGGCCAGCAGGAGAAAACTACGTACATATTTACAAATTTAATACATCGTCGACGTTCTGCATTTCACCCCTACTGACCATGTCCCACCCGAAGGTGATCCGTCCGAAGACGCGCCGGTCAGCAGGAAGAAAACTACGTACATATTTACAAATTTAATACATCGTCGACGTTCTGCATGTCACCCCTACTGGCCCTGTCCCACCCGAAGGTGATCCGTCCGAAGACGCGCCGGTCAGCAGGAAGAAAACTACGTACATATTTACAAATTAAATACATCGTCGACGTTCTGCATGTCACCCCTACTAACCCTGTCCCACCCGAAGGTGATCCGTCCGAAGACGCGCCGGCCAGCAGGAGAAAACTACGCACAAGTTAATAGATTTCCAGCCGAGTTCATTAAACCCTTGGCTTCCATCTGAATAGATTTTCAGTGTTCCTCTGATTAATGACTTTCTTTTTTCTCATCACTGGTTGGTTCAATGTTTTCAACTTTTCTATGGAGTTAAAGTTTTGTCCGTCGCTGAAGTGGAACTAGAGAAATCTTCATCCTCACTGACTGAAACAGTGGAAACACGCGAAGCAGAGCAAGACATGGAAGTACAGAGAGTCGTACTGGAACTCTCAGAGGAACTCTCAGAGGAACTCTCACAGGCACGAGAGGACTTTCTTTGTTTCTGCATTTTTTTCTCGCACCTGCAAAGATAGATCACGACTTAATCAAAGGAACAAACATATAGCACTTGTCTACAAAACACTCTTTTTCGCTGTCAAAGAAACCTAACCTGACACTCTTGCAAGTGCGACAGAATGACTGGCTATGTCCTATCTCGTTCAGAATCACATCATACACATTGCATATTTTATTTCGTTTGTGTTAAAAGAATACTTACTCCAGCAAAATACGCTTTCTTGGATTCCAGGGCGGCTCGATCTTTCGTTGTTCAAGTTGGTCCCAGTTTATATACTGGAAGAACTTGTGGTTTCTAATGCTCGGATTTGATCCACCCTGATAGCCAATTCTTCTCAAGGGTTTTTTTTCCAAGAGCTAGAGAAAGCACACCAAGGTTACCATATTGTAATTCTAAGAGACATGCGTATAGGACACCAAGGTATATCTGGGCGAATATTTAAAATGTCTAGAATTGTGGTAGCTGAAAGAAAGGCGTCAGTATTTGAAGTTATCCTTTCTACACTGCAATGAAACCCTCGGTTGCTTAAACATAAACATGTACTTCCACACATGGCAGAATAAAAGTAAGTTGTTTGTATATGAACAAAGAAAATGCATGTCAGAAATGCTGTCGTAAACTTACCACAAAAAAATGGAATTAGCTCTCGCTGAATATAAGAAAAACTTATATAATCGTTAGTTTTGGAATAGAAAAGCAAGTTTACTCTGGAATGTGTCTACCTACCTGTGTTAGTAAATTCCAAGCAATCTTGGACAATGTATGCCAATATTCCACTTTATCCGCACAGATGGAATCGTAGAGGTCTTCAAGGACTACTTCACTAAACGGCATCTGTTCATAAAAAAAACTTCATGAACCGGGCATGGAATTAAAGGCCTTGATTCATTGTTGCTGACGTCACATAATGTTCTTTCTATTCCCAGTCCTCCGCGACCACTGCAGTGTGAAAAAGGATGGCGTTTATTCATGGCTCCAGGGAGATATCGTAAAATTTACATTTTTTCCTTGTTACTTGAAAATAAAAATAAAAAACAGGAAAAAAAAATATTTTTTTTTATCTAAAACTAGTAACTGCTCATGTAATGCATTTGTTTCGACTCCGTTGTCTAAGTTACACGAAACTGCACAAGTGAACCCAGGCCTCCTTCGTTCCTCAGGGGACAGGAATTATCACAGCATCGAAGTTCTTCTCTCGAGTTTCTGAGAACTATAGGACAAGAGTTTCGACAGCTGAAACTACGGTCTAACTCTAAGATAATCACAACTTCTGTTGCAAACCTTTGATGTGAGCATATAGTAAAGCATCACTCCAAGGGACCACCAGTCGCAACAGGAATCATATGGCTCGTGTTCAATTACCTGAAAACAAGTCATAATTAATGAGAATCATTATTACGTCGTCACGGTTGAATTATCGATTTTAATGTAGCCAAGTGTAAAGAGTATGTAGAGCGACACTTAACAAGATCAGCCACGATTTCACACAATAACGAAAAAAAACCGCACACAAACATGAAGCTGTTCGATCATCTCGTCACCAATTGGACTAAAAAGTCTCTCATTTTTCCTCAGGGAACGGGCACCAAAACTCGAGCGAAAATCATCTCGAGTGAGACGACGTACAATCTCCTCCTTCAATCTAATGTCTCGTGCGGGATTGCGTGCTAGCGTGCTCACATACTTATGAGTTCATGTGTTCGTATGCTCGTGTGTTCGTGTGCTCATTTGTTCGTGTGCTCGTGTGTTCGTGTGCTCGTGTTTTCGTGTGCACGTGTTCAGAACAGTTCATATTTTAGCTCCTGTAATCCGATATCCTGAGCATGATACTATTTTCTAATAGTTTGTCATTTTAGAGGCTTGAGATTAGACATACTTCAGGCGCGATATATGAAGGTGTCCCGGTTTCCCAATCTTCTTGGATTGCCTCTCCCAGCCACATGTCATCCACCGCCAGACCAAAGTCGGCGAGTTTGACGTGTCCCTCCTCATCCATGAGGACGTTCTCAAGCTTCAAGTCTCTGTCGTAATAACATGAAAGATAGAAACAGTTACAATATCCCTTTGAAGTGACTTCTATACAAAGTAGTTCTAGCTCTCAAAATCAGTGCATGTTCAAAGCATGGGATGACTAGGTACAAGTCATTTAAATCTATATTTAGCTGAAAACTGGCAAAATGACTGGCTTGTAAAAATTAGCTGAGCTCATACAAACGGTCTATCTACTTAATCCATACAGAGTCTCTAAATGTTTGTCAGTCTTCCCAAGCCTACTATATCCATGCCCATTGTACAGAGGTTTTAGAAAAATAATCGGCGAGAGGAAAGTCATAGTTTCCACTCCTATTGAAATAACGCGGATTTCTTTTTCTTAGTAGCATAATTCACTAATTGATAAAAATTCTTTGTAACTGTATTGTACTTATGCTAAGTATCTGGTAATTGATGAAAAAAGGGCTGTAAAGTGAAGCAACTTCGATTTTACCTGTGGATCACTCCGTGCATATGTAAATACTGCAAGCCGCTAATAACCTCCGCAGTGTAAAATCTAAAATCACAAAGAATGAAAATATCACAATAATGAGACTTAAATACAGTTGTTTCCTTCGTATTTCATGCCAGAAAGGCTAAAAGTTTTAAATGTCGCTATCTTGCTTTCTGCACTCATTGGGAACCTATGATGATAGTCTTTCTCTCTGCACGCCGCATTAGTTGCAGGCCTGTGAACTCTAGATATGCAATTATATACTGGTTACTCGATGACCGCACGGCCACAAACGTGATAAATTTTCAATATTCATCCTACCTCGCATGCACTTCGCTGAAGATTTTTTTGTGCAACACAAAGACTTTCTGTAGGTCCCCTGCAAGCATAAACTCCAATACCAAATGCTGGCAGCCCTGAAATGTGAATAGATTAGAAAGCAATCGATCATAAGATCACACAAAGCCCGAGGGAGACACGGCCACTAATACAAGGCAGCTTTTAGTGCACTAGAGGTATTTTTAGATAATAAGGTCGTCGGATAGCCTGCAGTTCTGGGTGCGTCATGTGACGTGATTAGACCAATCGCGTACTAGAAATAAATATGTAATGGATACTAACCAGAGGTTTCTAGACAACAGCAAAAAATCGCTGCAAGATAGTGGAATAGTCATCAGGTTTTCAAACAAAGCTAAGAGTTTTTTCCCCGTTGGTTATAGGAAAACGTTTACTAGTTACACCAAAACAATACTAAGCCGCCGTTGCGTCCTCTCCCGGGAGAAGGGACTGGGGCCAAATTTCAGACATATAGTGGAGGGGGAGCGGGGGGAGTAGCAAGTTTTAACCCTTACTTGTTCCCTGTGTTTAAGTCGTTCCATTAAGTTTTTACTACGTCTTGAATTGCTGGGGTAGTTGGAAAGCTTACCTAATTGATCAAGTGGTAGTCAATTTTCACATACCTCATAAAAGAACTCTCCGCAAAGTCCTGACAGAAAATGATTCCAGGTGGAATTTCCGAGCTTCAAGATCTTTTTCTCGATCGCGTAACTGTCTGGATCAAATGTTTTGATCTCCTTTACGGCATAATCCATTTTGGTGGTGTTGTGCTGATACAGGGTCACCTTAACAACAAGAGTAATGCGTTATTGTATTGCCATGGTCAACCTTTGAGGCGCTTACAACACGAACCCACACTTACACCACTTATACTACTTTTTTGAAATGCCTGATTTTCACGTAATAATGCTCGCTAAAAATTAGATTAGAACTGTCAGAAGCAAGATTTCTCCGAGGTCTCTTCGAGCAAACGCAACAAATTTTTTAATTTTGTGGACTAAAAATTAGCTAATGATTCGAATTCCTGATAGGCTCGATTTCCGCCGCTCTCCGGCGTGTCAGGTCGACGTTCCTCCACGAAAAGTTCGGAGGAGGAGCGCGGGCTCGTTTCCCGAACAGCGGCTGGAAATCGAGCCTAAATCTGAGGGATTGTTGTCCTTAATATTAAGTTTTCCTACTTTTCCAAAAGCTCCTTCTCCAAGGACTTTAACCTCGGTGAAGTTGGATAAATTGGTGAGCCACTGAGCATGCACTTCCTTTCGGCGAACTTTATTTTCCCCACAGTACTCGTGTGGTTCTGTGTTCTTTCGCTTTCTTGTACTTCTCTGAACAAAAAAAGCACAAGAGAAAAATCACCTTAACCTTTGACCTTTATTCAAGCGCACTAACAAGTTACTTTCTCACATGAGAATTCTTAATTCGCAAGATAATCAAACTATACAACTGTCAGGTGGTCCAAACTTGCAGGACTATGGTTGAGGGGAGGGCAGATTCGTGCACTTGTCGACTGGGGGACGCGATAGACTAGCATTTACCTACGAGGAGTAGCTACACTGCTGGTCATGTCATGCTGATGAGCTCTGGCTCACCTGTGGACTTTTACTTCCTCAATCTCTTACCTTTTCGTTAACTGATATCTCCTCTTCCGTCTCTGTATCGTCGCTGAAAGCCGAAGGAAACAATTATTGGTGAATTATGATTGCTTCTATCTTAGTTCTTCTTTGTGAGAAGACTGGCCAAATTCGCTGGATATGTTGCTACTATTGTTAGGGGGCTACTACTACAACCATTTTGCCAGCGACTCTAATTGTTGTGAAGATTGAGCGATCAAAATCACCAAGTCGTAATCTTCTTTCTAATGGTAATTTCTAAAAGTAGTTTCGGAATCGGAATCGGATTTCAGATATCCCATATTCCTTCGCGATAAACCACAAGTTTTTTACTGGCTCTGGCGAGTAAAACTGCGAGTCACCGCTGGCTTATAGGACAGGTGTATTCGTGTTGAGTCTTTTTCAGGATGACTCCGGAATGCACAGCAGCTTTTTGTCTGTTTTTTTAAGGTTCGCATGAAAAATACCGCACGTTTCAAAGCAAACGCCTTGTCTGGGAAACGCAAAACGCGAGCACTACCTACCAGCGCTTTCTGCTCAAGTTTTCTTTTCCATCGCTCCGTTTTACACTCGCACCCAGTCGCACTCGGCTTCAGGATGACTAAGTCACTCAACCAATGGGATTCTGGGATACTGTGATTGCGTAAATACTATGAACTTCCTGGCGTTGCGAATTTCTTCCATAAACGAAATCAAAATTTGATAGGATGTGTCGCAGTCAGCGCTGCGTGCTATCTAACTTGTCTGTTACCTAAGCCGCGTTGATATTCATTTACTTATTGCTTGCGAAGAAATGGTCCTCGCCATCTCGCCACGCGCGACCCTTTTGCTTACACTGTCGCCATGGACACGGTCCATCGATTGGGCGAAATGATCTTTCTACTCATAACGGCTAGTCTCGTTATATTTTTGTAAACGCCATTTAAAATATTACTAAAATAAGTCTTGAAAGTTGTTTTTCGTGCGATGATATCAACGAATAACGAATGTTGTGGAACCACCGCTATTGGAGGAAGCAGTTCACGGAGTTCAAATAGTTTTTTCTCTCATTCGACATTGGAAAAGAATTATCTTTGTTATTTAGCCTCACCTTTTATCGCAACGATTCTTAGTAAAGTATCCAATGACATTGCTAACAGCAATGACCGCTAACCAGCAAGTTACAAAAACCATTTTCGATGTTGACAGCCGAAACTCCAGCCACAACCCCAACCTGAATTTGTTCCGAAGACTGATGTGACTGTGTCATAATGAATGTTTATTACGTGTCATAATAAACGTTTCGCTCGTGCGCGCGCGGTAGAATGTGGTGTTACTAGTTTGATTTTGGAGACCATTTTATAGAAGAGGCCAGAAGAAGGGGAAAACGATAGCGGGAGAAGCTGAGGACTCAAAGATCTTGCTTTCCATTTGGCATGGAAGTCTTGCACGCTTTCCCCATCAACCTTAATTAACCTGCATTCAGTAAGATTTGTACAGGCCCGCAAATGGTCATGATCCCGAGACCGCAAATGATCCCTGGACTGAAAATGATTCGCGCAAATGATACCGTCAAAATGTATCAATGGCTTGGAAACCATGAAGAGTCTACAGATGAATTTTAAGTTTAAAGAAGCTTATGGAGAAGGCTGGACATAACCATAAGAATATTAAAACCTTGCGTTTTTCTTATCTTTATGTCGCTGTTATGTCCTGTGGGGATATGGTTGGCAATTTTCCATTTACAGTTTTTCATCTGCATTTTTCCATCCGTCTTTTCCCATCTTCGTTTTGTCTTCCGCCGCCGCGGTTACCGACACGTATCCATTGTTTTGCGCGGCGAATCAAAAGTTTTTCTTACATTAAAAAACATTCTCATTCGCATACACGTAACGTGCTTCGGGGACAACAGTCACTAAAAGTTTTCGTTTTTATTACAAATGTTAAGTTTTCATTCGTTACTTATGTGCAAGTTTTCTCTAAAAAAAAGTTGGAAAACAAACTGCCTCCCCCCCACCCCACTCCTTTGCTAACAAAAAGAGGCCGCTGAAATTCTGACCAATCAGCGAAGAGCTTGTGCTAAACGTTCCAAATTCAAATTCGTCGCACGGACGCTAAGCAGAAAGCCGATCAATGGAAATCAACAACACTTCAAAATAATTTGGAATTCGCATTCCAGCTAGAACACAGAAAAAAAATGGTCCAAACCACAGGAAACTGCACTTCGAGAAAACGTTCTTCAATTGCAAGACGATCACAAGTTAATGGAGATAAAAACAGCAACATGAAAGTCGTTGTGCGAGTCAGGCCTGCGAACAACATGGAAAACGCTAAACAATCGTCGACTTCTGTTCGCGTTATGGACGGACGCATGCTAGTTTTTGATCCAAAAGACGACTCCATCGACTATTTGTCGAGCAATAAGCGTAGAAAACAACCGCAATTTCTAAAACGAAGAGCGAGGGACTTGAGATTCATGTTTGATCGAGTGTTCGATCATGAGTCCAGCAATCGAGATGTGTTCGAGCACACGACCAAGACAATCGTGGAAGGAGTTCTCGGTGGATATAATTGTACTGTGTTTGCTTACGGAGCGACCGGGGCAGGGAAGACGTTTACAATGTTAGGAGACCAATCAAACCCTGGAGTAATGTTTCTTACGATGATGGAACTGTACAACAAAATTAATGCCTGCAAAGACGAGAAAAACTCAGATGTGGCTGTGTCCTACCTTGAGGTTAGATCCTGCTAGAAGCCTAAGCGATCAATTTTTCGGAAGGAATTCTGCGAATCTTGCACGCATTTTAAATCACTTTTCTTTCTTGATGCTAAATTAGAACACATTGCTCCTCGTTAGTTTTATAGCTAGCTGCCAGGATTCCTCTGAAAAGTGCGGTCGCCGACCCGTCTAGCTAAATTTCATTTAACAACTTTGACTTTATATATTTCCTGTCACAATTTTTAAGGATGGTTCCTTATACGTACTCCTTAGACTGCGCAAAATCACTGATATTGTTTATTGAAGAGTGAAGTGTCTTGCCCAAGAACACAACACGATGTCTCTGGCTGGGACATGAACCCAACTTCCCACTGATAAGGGTTTACCAATTAGGGGAGAAATGTTTGCTGGACTGTGACTGATTAAGTGTATTTGCTGTAGGTCAAAATGAAATTCAGGTTAAAATGAGACTCCTTTGTCTCTTAACCCCAATTATTCATTAATCATGAATAATTAGGGTTAGAAGACAAAGGAAATTGAGAATCAAACTAGGTTAAAATCATTTTAACCTGAATTTCATTTTGACCTGCAACATATGCATTGCTAGTATTGTCCTAAGGATTGCGAAGGCATCCTAAAATAATGGTATTAATACCACTAATGGTCACACTTCATTTTTTCAATGACAGCTTTTCTTTACATAGCTTGGGGTGGACAAGGAGGCTTCTGAGAAGTCAGCTATATAATTTCTAAGAAAAAGTAATCCAACACATTTAATCATTTTATGCACAGGTTTATAATGAAACAATCCGAGATCTCCTAATGCCTGGCCAGCCTCTTGCTGTGCGGGAAGATCCACAAAGAGGAGTCTGTGTCAGTGGCCTCACTCTACACAAGGTATGAGAAAATTTCCCAAGTAAAAGTCTCCTTTTACATGTAGTTGGCATTTCTTGTAAACAGGCTGATTTTCTCTACTTTGCAACAGCCAACTTCTGCAGAAGAGCTGCTGGGAATGCTAGAGTTTGGAAACAACAATCGTACTCAACATCCCACAGATGCAAATGCTCAGTCGTCAAGATCTCATGCTGTTTTCCAGGTAAATAAATCAATATTCATGGTTTGTTATAACTTTGTAGTACTGTTTATATTAACATAAAGTGCAATACAGTGAAGAAGTGGACTATTAAGGGGTATCTTAAGCAGTTCAAGGGTTAGGGCACAGCATTGTGACTCTAAATCCATAGATGCATGTTTGATCCTCAGACCAAGGTGTGGGTATTTTCAGGCAAGATACTGCCTTTCTCATGTCCTAGCACCTTTTCACACCCAGGAGAATAAACGGGTAGTACCAGCCAATATTTAAGCAACCTAAAAAAATGCTGGAAAGAGATAGGAGGGGCAATTCTCCAATGGACAACATGGTAGCTACCTAGTATACGAAGTACAAATGTAAGAGCGGCAGTACTTCAAGGACATGCACATGTAAATGTTGCAGGTCAAAATGAAATTCAGGTTAAAATGAAATTCCTTTGTCTATTAACCCTAATTATTCATGGATCATGAATAATTATAGTTACAAGACAAAGGAAATTGAGACTCAAACTAGGTTAATATCATTTTAACCTGAATTTCATTTTGACCTGCAACATAAATATGAAATAGGACGCGATGAACCACTAGATCTGTTCAATATCCCCTGGATTGGAACAGATTTATAACAAGCAATAGAACTGACTGGCTAAATTTGTGCTTTTATTACCAGGTGTTTGTTCGACAAAAAGACAGGACAGCAGGATTACAAGCAAACTTCACAATGGGGAAAATGTCCCTAATCGACTTGGCAGGATCAGAGCGTGCTATAGTTACATCGAACAGAGGTGCACGATTCAGGGAGGGAGCCAACATCAACAAATCCTTACTAGCTCTTGGAAACTGCATTAATGCACTTGCTGATAAAGAGGTAAACTGATCGAATAGAGCTTGTAAAGGGGGCAAGTTTCTAAAGAAACTGTGGTGCTGTGTCGGTGGGAGTATTACAAGATAATTTGGTTTTATCAACTGGGTTGATAATGTGAATTGTCCACCGTAAAGAGATTCGGAAGCTGACGTTTCGAGCGTTAGCCCTTCGTCGGAGCGAATCGATTACAGATGAGTGAGGAATTAAATCCCAATAAGCTGGTGAAAGGCTTGATAACATTAAGACTATGAGCAACTCTAGTCTGTTGAACTTGATGCAAAACAAAGCACACTTTCTCGCCCGCATATGGCTATATCTCTTGTGCTTTCTTTCACACCACACTCTACTGACTAAAAAAAATGTGAGAGCATACTTGTAGTCTAGATTATTTATATTTAGAAGCTTTTTAATATTAGCCTCTGTCACAATCGCCCTCCCTGAAAGAAAAAGCGGAGAGACTCTGGGAGGGCAGCTGTGACACAAGCTATTTATTTGATATTTGACAGACACTTTTAAGATATGAGATTTCTCCTTTAATTGATGTCTTCGTACAGATTTCGTTATTCACATTGTTAGGAATAAACTGCATAAGGCTCTCTTGTCCTTAGAGATCTCAGGACTGATTGAATTGACAAGAGGAATATACAAAAAATGCCACCTATTTAATTATAATTTGATACTCCACAGAACAAAACAGGGCATATTCCATATAGAGACAGCAAATTAACAAGACTTCTGAAAGATTCCCTTGGAGGAAACTGTAGAACTGTTATGATAGCTGCAGTAAGGTTAGTTTTTTGTCTCAATCACAACTGTACAATAAGAGAACCACTTGCAAGTCAAAGCAATTTTTTTTTCATCTAAGCAAGAAACAGAAGGCCGGAGGAATTGAGGAGTGGTGGTTTATTTTAGATTCCAAAGTGTAGCTTAATTTGAGAACAAATTCTTGAGTACAGCACTGTGTTCAGTGTCATGCTGTATCCAGGAGTAACTAAAATAAATAGTACTGACAGAGCAACCTGACTACAATGTGAATGCTTAGACCGGCAATGGACTCCCTTACATCTCATCTAGGGGGGAGGGGATACACTGACATAATACTCGCACCTACAACAATATGCTTCAGAAACCATAAAAAGTACACCAAAAGGTTCCAGAACCTTTATTTGTTAGTCCACGTTTTCAGGTCAAACTAAAAACAATATTTATTATTACATCTTGTGCCGTTACTTATTAGCCCATCAGGTCTGAGTTATGAAGACACCTATAACACGTTGAAGTACGCAGATCGTGCCATGAACATCACATGCAAGGTTGTTAAAAATGAACTGTCTGTGGACATGCACGTCAGCCGCTATGCTAAGATTGTAGAGGAGTTGCGACTTGAGGTAACACAAGACTTAACAGTTATCCTTGTCTTAGAAAGCTCATTTGATTTAATTTTTGTAAGAGAGACTTCCTATTCCACATCTGAGTCTTGTTACAGTTCAACACACATAACCAAACTCCTTCATTAGTACTTATCACAGTGGTGGTTGGTCTTCAGAATTGAGAATTTTAATTGACTTTGCAGCTAACACTATTTAATCCATACGAAAAAGAGTTAATGAGCTAATGAAAACACATGAACATTTTAAATCATCAATTGAAAGCATTTTCCAAAACAAAAATGAATAGCTACCAAATTAGACAATTATACAGTAGGATATGACGGAGAGGTTTTTCTGTGTCGTCTGTTTTTCAACCAACAGTGAAAACAATGTAGCATAAAGTCAGTCACAAAAAGACAACCTAACAAACATCCTGTTGGTGCATGAACATCATCAATATTATTTGTCAATATTTCTCAGATCTCAGAGCTTAAAAAGAAACTTTTTGGATATGAAGAGGGACCAGCTATGCCAAAGAAGTCTGCTGGTTCAGCTGCACAAACAGAAGAAATAGAAAGGTAAATACTACAACATAATTTGAAAACAAACCTGAAGTATTATTCAGGACATCTTATTAGGCTGGGTACAGGATAGCCTGCAGGCACAGACATATGCTTGAGAATTTTCAATGTGATAAAAATTCAGAATGATATTTCACCTTGCAAACAGATCAAGGTCTTGAGTTATTGTAACAGTTATTAACAATACAGTATTTTCTAGATTAAATTCAAGTCTAAGAAGTGTCATGAAAGAGAGGATGGTGGTGCGAAGAAACATTATTGACATAGAAGCTGCAGAGAAAGATCTCCAAGTCAAGCTTTACAGAAAGGTAAACATCTGTTTAACTAAACCCATTGAATGATAAATGGAATGGCAGCTGTAAAAATAAATTGTTCAATTTCCTCCCAAGTAACTTCCTAAGTCTCATGCTAGTATCTACCAGTAGGTTGTTATTGTACTACAAGTGCTTCTACTTACACTGGCTGACTAAAATTCACCTTTACTTGATGGGTGCTGTGTGAGTAAATATTCTTGTCTTTTCCCAAGAACGTTCTGCAGAGATTTTGGATGAACAAAGTCAGAAACCTGTTTGCCTCAGCTCTTGCTTCTAATTAAATGAATGCTTAATAAGAATATTAGTACTATTAATAGAAGTAGACAGAATAATATTAAGCATGTTTTAAACTGTATTGCATTTCTGTTGCATGTACCATTTTGTATGTTGTCTGACAGTTGTGATTTAATTCTGACCTGTATTGATATATTTTGTCATAGGAGCGGTCTCTGAAACGAATGCAGTTTGTGTGCGTAAAAGGGGAGACACTTGAGCAGGTATGTTGAATTTAAGAATAATGTAGCTTTTTAATTGTGTGAACACAGTCTTGTGCAAATTATAGTGGTGGCGAATGGCAAATTTGGGACTAGAAGGCTATTAAAGACTACGAGAGACGGCATTGTAAGAAAATGCTGAAATTCTGTGTGATACATATTTTTTAAGGATCCCTCATCACACTTAGAAATTATTGCAAGTGAAACCCTTTCAAGGAACCACCTTGGGCTGTTCATTGGTCATGTGTTATACGATAAACCATCCACTGACTCAGTAATTTTCCCTCATTTTCTCAACTGGCAGACAATCTCTAAAACCCAGTTATGTATGAGCACCACCAAAGCCAAACAAAAATATCTGGCTTCAAAAAAGACAGACTATGAAGAACAATTAACAAAGAACAACAAGTGGATGGAAAGAGTTCAATCTGAAATGAGACTTCTAGATAATGATACGGATGCAATGATGCAACTGGAGCAATGTCAAACAGTGGTGAGCCTGCAGCTGGAAAACATGGAGTTGAGAAGAAATTGTCAGCTTTACAAGAGACATGTGCATGCACAAGAAAAAGATGCCCAGAATACAGAAAGGTGAGAAACTGAAGAGTCACTTTCTACATATACACCAAAATTCAAACATTCCCTTGGCACCAGATTCTTGAAAACACTGCTTTCCAGTTTTTTGTTGATAATTTTTAAGTTTTATTTATAATTAGGAGGCTTCTGAAACTCATCTGTGATTCAGGAATGAGGTTTCCTCCATAAAAATTATCATAATTTAAGGCAATAATATTTAATAATTTATAATACAGTAGCCCCCACGTAACTCAAACTCTGAAGGGACACAAAAAACAGTTCGAGTTGGCGGGGGGGTTTTGATCGAGTTACCTGGGTCAATTGGATATGCAACTTGCATGTTACTACTGATTTTTCGGCACTTCAGTATACAGTACAGTGCAAATAAAACTTATCTTGTCAGAAACTGTAACACAATTACACACCTTTCCCATGATAATAGAGTACTGTGAAATGTGTGACTCAGTTATGTCCTCAGGGTTGGTGTTTTTCTCTTTGTGACAGCTAAGGGAACCGCATCTGGTATGACTCATAAGCTAAGATCAGGAAATGACTGTCAAATATGTTTAATGTTATGGCGCGCAGAAAAGACACAAGATGATGTAGTGGGCAATAGTGGGCAGGGAATATACTGGCAAGGCTCGGATAAAAACCCACCGACCGGATGAAACCCACCGGATGGGGGGGGGGGGGCCTCGGCACATGGCGCCATGCCGAGGGGGTGCCCCATGCCTGTACTGCAAGGAGGACATTGTTGCTGGAAAAAATTACCTGGGGCCAAGTTAACCCAGCCAGAGAACAGATGTCCCCTCCCTGACGGGGCTCCAGCACAGGGCTGAAGGGGTGCCGCAGGCAGCAATTCCCCGCCCGAAAACATTTATTAAATTCTTTAGATGTATGATTGTAACAGACCTTAACCATAATAACTGGGGGCTTGAAGCCCTAATGACAAGGACAGAAAAAGAGTTTCGAAGTACTGGTACATGCAGCTTGTTACGAGATAAGAGGGTGGGAGGGAGGGGTTACAATTGGAGCAAATTACAAACTTGCAGGTCTCAGAGAAGGGACAAACTGATTACTCGCATGACATGCTATGCTTAAATAGCAGTTGCCAAATATGGGCATGTGTTGTAAATTACCGCAGCGAGACGAGTGTGGGCTCGTCTAGAAAAGGTTGCTTGCCAACATTAACCTTTATTTTATGCTAAAATCACACGAATGGTCGGTTGCACTAATTCAAATAAAATTGCTGTTAGTAGTGTTAGTTTTGAGTGTTTTTACCGATTACACAACAAGAAAAGCTAATGGGATAACATCTGTGGTGAGTTACGTGAACCAGAATTTGAGTTACTGGGGTAAATTTTGATCAAGGGAAACAAAATTTAGTTCGAGTTAGCATGTAATTTGAGTTATCCGAGTTCAAGTTAATCGAGTAAAAATGACTGAAAGTTGGGGTCAAATCCAAATAATTTTCATTAAATTATAAATTTAAAGTAAAAAATATTCAACAATAAATCACTTAGGGTTTCCTAACTTTGTTTTTAGACTGGTGGAAAAGTTACTTGACATGGTACAGAAGCAGTTTTTCCTCCTGAAGGGTGTTGGCCTTGCCACGCAAGAGTTGACAGAGGAATATGACAATGTTATTGAAACTGTTGAAAAGGGACGAGAAGTGACCTGGGCAGATCAGAAGACAAACTCACTGCACTGCAGTGAGAAATCATCATTTATAAGCTTCCAGGCCACAAGTGTTGGTAAGTTTTAGTAAGTTTTCGTAGAATGTCTTTTCCTTACGCTATTAAATTTGTAAAGAAACGCTTTTGGGAAATCACTTTTTTCATGATTTAGTGATGATGGTCATCATGAAATTTTATCGCTTCAATCTTTGTGAGGGGGTTGTTACTTCACAGTCATTGACTGAATCAGTTCTAGAGTTGCTAAACGCATTTATTAACAACATCAAACTACAAGACTAACTGGAAAACTAGACACTTCATTTTCAGTTGAAAACGTTAGAATCATTCATTTGTCTATGAGAGACACAAGGTTGTGAATGTTATCTTTTATTTTGGAAGGAACACCACAATTACGAACACCAATCAGAAAACGGCAATTCAACACACCTGTTGCAAACACAGACATGATGCCTTGTAGGAGCAACCAAGCGACAAGAACCTCCACTTGCTCACAGAATTCAGATATTGGAAATGCATGCATTTCTTTGACTAAAGAATTTGATGCCATGTCAACACCAGCAAAAGTATCGTGTTCATTACAAGAACGGTGCAAGGGACAAAAACCAGTGGCACCAGGAGAAACCACTAGTGTTAATCAAAACCGAAACATGTTAACACCTTTACGAGTACCATCATCTACATCACCTGCAGTGTTTCACTGCCGGAACAGTTCAAATGAGCAACTAAATTGTGTCCCAAGGAAAGTAACTCCACACCCAAAGGCCTGCTGGCTAAATTCTCCTGTTAAAGTGGAAATCTCCCCTCCACAGAAGATTCAGAGCACACTTCGTAATGCCACGCCCATGAGAGAATCAATTGACTTAAATTTATCAGGAATACAGGTTCTTTCTGAAACTCCAAAAGACAAAGACCAACAAATGAACAAGTCGTCACAACAGGTATTGTGCAGAATATTACACCTGTAAATTATGGTTAACACTTTCTTTTAAGAACTTGTCACTTTTTCAACTCTTAATCTAGAATTGGCCTTTAGTAGTTAATTAGAGTTTGCGATTCTTCTTTTATTATAAAACTATTTCAAAATACAAATTAAGTTACACTGGTGGTAAGAAGCGTTTCTGAAAGTATTTACAATAAAAATGGTCCCGACATTTCGGCCACAATCACGGACCTTCTTCAGGGGAAGTGATTTAGAAGAATTTTTCCAAAACACACATATATTTTTTTAATATTTTTAAATGTACCCACCTGGTGACAAACCCAGTTTAAATACAATTCTTCTTTTCATGTTGGTATTTACAATAACATTAGTGTGGACACATCTGGCCCCAGTTGTTCAAAGGCTGGATAACGCTATCCACCGGATAAATCACTATCCAGTGGATAAGTGTTAGCAAAACAAACCACGCTATCCACTGGATAGTGATTTATCCGGTGGATAGCGTTATCCACCTTTCGAACAACCCGGGCCTGTATTACATGGATGGCTTCGAAAACAAGGTTAATAATAAGATGTTTATAAAATTTTACATCTTTTACTCTAGAGAAAGGGAAACATTTGTGGTCAAGTACACAGAAAGCATGTCATATCGCAGAATACAAGCCCTTAAAATTGACTACTCACAAAGTTCCCACTATCTGAGACATAATTATAATGAATAAGAGTCTCATATATTGTAATATGTCTCTCAGATAATAATTATTATTTATAGTTTTTAGTGTTCCCTTGTAGCAATATCTTTTTGCCCTATTTACAGATAAGACCAGTGGCTCCTGCTAGAGATCCCCTTTCAACACCTCTAAGAGAACTGCCACTTAATAAACAACATGTGCTTAAAGATCA
Organism: Micromussa lordhowensis; assembly: GCA_964020085.1. NCBI lineage: Eukaryota > Metazoa > Cnidaria > Anthozoa > Scleractinia > Lobophylliidae > Micromussa > Micromussa lordhowensis. The sequence continues at coordinate 4,234,997 of OZ026605.1, forward strand.
GTTGCCATCTGTGCTAAGTCAAAGCAATCTTTTGAGTAAAGGTAAGGTTGAATATTAACTACTTACTAGTTTGGATTCTTACACAGAAAAGTTTTTCTAAGTGTGTTCCATTTAAGCAACAGAGCACTTTTTTCTTCTAAACATGAGGAGGGTTGGGAGAATTTGAGACAGCTATGCAAACCCGAGACGTAGTCAAGGGTTTGCATAACTTTAGAGAATTCTCTTCATTCATTCGGAGAATATGCGCAAATCTAAAACATCACAACCGTGTTTACATACTCTCATCTAAACACACCTATCGACCAATGAGAGCGTGCATAGTGGCTCAATTATTTTATAGTGATAACAATGTATATATTTAACAACACTATCATCCTGCCAGTGCGCGTTGGATATGATTTAGATATAAATATTAAGTAATTTAGAAATGGAAGTGATAGGTTACACTATAACTGTTCATAAAGATTGTAAATCTCATCTAAAACTTACAAAATTTATTGCAATCTACAGATAAATCAAACAGTCACAAGAAAAGTAAAGACATAATGATGCCAAAAAGGTAAGTTTAAATACAGGCTGCCCAAGCTTTCTATCAGATTACCTTGGACTTCACTCTTTCTTGTAAGCGGTGATATGATTTATAAGGGTTTGTATGGGAATGTAACAGTTTTGCTTTATAAGTCAATTATTCTTATATTTTGTGAACAAAATCTACTTACCCTGTTGCTGTGTTGTATTCTTTGTCGTTTGCTAGCTCCTCAGGCTGATCGAATGTGATTTCAAGCAGCGGCCACTCCGGAAATCAGTCTTTCTTTTAGCAGTGGAAATTCACACAATGATAACTTGCTGAAATCATGTTAGATTGGCCTGAGGAGCTGGGACCACTTAAGACAATTCCTTCAAACCACTAAAAAAATTCTTTGCTTGCTTAGAGTTTGCAGTTCCACAAAAGAAAATGTGCAGGCATTTCAAGGGCCATCTAGGTCTGTCAGTGCTTTAGTGCTTGATAAGATGCATTCAAAGAAAGTCAAGAAACACATCAGTGGACTGAGAAGGGCAGTGAGCAACACAAATATTGGAACAAGCAGGAACTTTGCTCCACGCACATCGTGAGTGTCAACAGTGATCTATACTGCACTAGTCTTTGTTTAGTTTAATATGTTTTACTGTTTTTCAAACACTCTCATTCTCATACTGTAGTCAATCACTGGACAAAATGATCTGCTATATCTATAGCCTCTAGGGGCATACATGTAGCCGTACCCACCCCCTGAGGAAAAATGGGAGGCTGGGTATGGCTACACCTACTGTACATGTATCTCTTTGACTGTAAGCTTAATCACCTTATTAAGACCTTTTTGGCAAACGTCAATGAAAATGGCAGTTTTAATTAGTAATTTTAAACAATAAGGGTGTTCCTCTCCCCGTACACATGTTGATATCATTCATCACAGTGCAAAACCAAAAAGCTTTTAGTATTAGAGCTGGGACTTGCACCTGAACAATAATTTATTAAAATACTTTGACGTTTGTTATAAAATTTAAGTCAAAGGTCTCATATTAAACTGCTGAGCGAAACACTGTTTTAACTTGAATGTCAAAAATACACAGCTTACACTAAACTGTCTAATTAAGATTTTATTTTTACCTAATTTATAGAGCCATTTATCAGAACTTACCAAAAACAAAGATTTGATTTCAATGTAAGTGAAAAAAGAGTTTTGTCTCTAATTTCATTTGTAACTGATGAGCACTTGTGTTCTGGAAAACGCTTTACTGGGAAACTAAAAAGAAAAGCTTGCTGAATTTTCCATTTCCTATGGGCTTCTATAACACATAATATTAATGTTCAATCCTTCAGGCCAAGGAGGGGAAACCTGACGCATTCAAGATCATTAACGGAGCGACCAAGATGGCAATAGTTTTGTTTACAAGGCTGCCAGCTAACAAGAGGGCAATTATCTTCTAAAAGTTGGTTCTATCAAATGGATAGAAATAAATACTGTTTCCGCTTACCTAAGTATAGGAAAGCCAGGTACACAAGGAACTTTGTAATTTCAATAATACACAATAATTCAACACTGTAATCTCAGAATTAACCAGAAATCCAACTGTTTGGTACATGTTCTTAGAATTACTGTAAGTTGTTTTAATAGGTTTCCTTTTTTATAATACATAATTGTTGGATAAAACATATTGGTTAACCAGCAATACATGTACAGTATAGCCTCCTACATGGATGCTCTTTGGGCTTTTCAGGCAATTAGAAGAATTAAGGATAAATAAAATTTTAATTTTTACTTTTCCCATTTCACAAAAATGGTTTAGTTTACATCCTTGTTTATTCTGCAACTTGTCAAGAATGACTTTCTTAAAATTATTTAAGTATCACTGCCAGCTTATAAAACCAAAAAATAAGCACTGATTTTATGAGAAACATGGCTGCTACATGTATCTTGGACCAGTTGTTCAACTAAGTTGTCATTTTTATTGTTACTAAGTGGTCACCAGTTTACGACTATATGTAAATAATAAAAAAGACACAAAATAGTGTTCTAGAAGTATCACTACTTTCCTGGATGGGATGATATGCTAGTCCATTACTGGCGAGCCCCAAGATTTATTCTTGGGTTACATGTGGGCTGACATTACCCTTATCCGATGTCCAACAATCAGTTCATGGACCAAACAATAGGCCATTCCCGAGTTACCTAAAGCCTCTCTTTCAAAGCGAGGCCTGGTACACAACCATTCATATGAAAATGAGTTTAATTTGCATGTGAATGAAATCTCATTTTCATATGAAAGGATGAGAAAGATTAAGAAAGAGACTAAAGGTAATTCGGGAATGACCTACTGACTGGCTCTTTTTGAATAAAATAGCTTGTTCCCAGTATTCAATAATCAGAGTGCTCTGATAGTGGACAGGCGTTAGTTCTACACACTCTATTTCTCCTAGCATCGGGTAAATAATTATACAAATATAAAATAAGAGAATAACATGAAGTAGGCTAGCTCCACTATTTTGCTACTTGTCCTCAGCAGCTTGCCAGTCAGGAAGTGTACACGATTTCATGACTGCAAGGAGACTTACTTGATTTTATTTCTGACTCATATAACACTGACAATCCATTTTATAAACTGATAACACAGCTGCCTATCTAGAGCTGTGAGTGACGCAGAGTTCACATGAGCCGTCAGTGCTACCTCCATATCACCAGCATCAAATTTCACTCCTGCACAAGGAAATTGAAACAGAATAGAAGTACTGCTATACACAAATAAAGATATAAATTACAGCTTCCAGTGTTGCCATTGGTGATAGGCCATCCTCGGAGACCCAGGGGCAGTTAGTGGGGGCGGGAAAAAGTCTAAACGGGCGAGAAAAAAATTTGGGCGAAGAAAAGTCAAGAACGACGAGAAGAGCTCTTCTCGTCATTCTTGACTTTTTCTTCGCTCAATTTTTTTTTCTCACCCGTTTAGACTTTTTCCCGCCCCCACTAACTGCCCCTGGGTCTCCGAGGATGGTGATAGGCATTCTCTTTATTCTTTATCACAATGATTTTTCTTTACTGAATTTTCCGTGACCTCTGCAACTCTGATGAAGGTGAACAGAGGCCACTGAAAATTCAGTAAAGAAAAATCATAGATCGGTGAAAAATCTTTTTAAGAGAACAGAAATTACACTATTGTTATCAGGGTTCCGTAAGGGTCCTGGAAACACAACTTAAGCAGTTGAAAATATGATCTTTCATTCTTTAAATTGCATTCTTCATCATCTACATGACCAGCTCTCAGTTGGCTTGATAGCTCTGTTGTTAGAGCACAGCACCTGCATCGCAGAGGTCATGGGTTTAAATCCCGTTCAGGCTAAAAAAATTTTCAGGCATAAATTTCACAACTGCTTAAAGTGCCTATGAAGTGAAAAATAATTTGTGCTTATTTGAAAGGCCTTTCAAAATACAGAAGAATGGTGTTTTTCTTTTTGAAATATCTTTTCGTTTTAGAGATATTGAGGTTTTTCTATTATGCAAATTAGATCAGAGATGACGTCATATTGTTTGCAACTAAAAAGTGGAAAATACTGAATAAACGATATCTCTGGAAATATTGAAGCAGTGTTCTTGAAACTTGGCACCACAAATGTGCATCAAAAAAGAAACAAAATGACACCCTTAGTGCTGTTGCCATGACAACGGCTTTGCCGCTGGTGCTGTGTCAATAAAAACAGAAATTCCCATTTTTGTCTTAAAACAAAAACCATCTACCCTGCCCAATCTAATGATGGCAGTGAAGACAATATAAGAACTATGTCTGTTCCAAGTAGGACCCTTTGGCTCACTTTAGAGATTGCAAATGGGGATATTTACTTTTTTGACCGAGAGAGACTGGAGCCAAAAGTGTTGCTATGGCAACAGCATTAAGGGTGTCATTTTGTTTCTTTTTTGATGCACATCTGTGGTGCCAAGTTTCAAGAACACTGCTTCAATATTTCCAGAGATATCATTTATTCAGTATTTTCCACACCATATGACGTCATCACTAATCTAATTTGCATAATAAAAAACCTCAATATCTCTAAAACGAAAAAAGATATTTCAAAAAGAAAAACACCATTCTTCTGTATTTTGAAAGGCCTTTCAAATAAGCACAAATTATTTTTCACTTCATAGGCACTTTAAAATAAGTTGTGTATGACTGCGATGATCAATCATGTCTTCATGTACAGGTGTGTATACGCATATTGAATTTCTATCTTGACAGTACAGCTTACCTTTTAACCCACTGACAAGATCTGTTAAGAAGCTGTGCATTTCCTCTTCTTCGCAGTGGATATTAACATTTTCTATCAACCCATGGTAAGAAGTGATTTTCAGGGACTATTAAAGAAATTCAAAATTCATTATTAACATTTACAGAGAACACATTTTAAATAATAGCCTGTCAATGAAATACAGTCTCAATGCATGCAAAGGTTGCCCATTTGACTTACAATCTGTTTGGACGAAAGGGTGGTTGAAAAGGTGACAGTAAATCTTGGTGTTTTGCCGTAAATCCACTTCCACTCCTAGAGAATTTGAGAATATCTGGTTAAAATAGCATAAAGTGAAGACAGCTACATGTGAATGACCAAATAAGCTTACAAAGTCTACATATAATTTACTAGACTGCAAAGTTTAAAACATCCAGTTTTACAAGTTTCCTGTGACAGTGCAATCAGTATTTTAAATCACTGTATCACAACATCCAGAAACATTGTGAAGTACATGTACTTCATTGTACCTCCTCTAGAATAGACTAGAATAAATTACGGGACACCGCCTGTGAGTGGGTGTTTTACCATTTTTGTTCATGAGGCCCAAGAAAAGGTCACTAAGAATTAAATCAAAGCAATCTTGGCAGCTGGTGACATACCTGAAGCTCCTCCTTGAAAGCTGTTATTCCAGGGAAATGGTCTTCTCTCGATGGATCAATGTCCTTCATCTCAACATCCTTTCCTGCAGCATAAATTTGACAAAACGACTCTGCGACTGCCCCTGTTACAGCATCAAAGTTTAGTGACGAGTCTTTTGTGGATATGTTCATGACTTCTGATTTCACACTTTGTGTTGCTTTACTGGAAAAGTCTGTCTATTAAAAGAAATGACAACAACAGAACTGGAGACACACCCAGTACCACATGAAAGACAGGTGGTGTTGCTTACAATGAGTAGGTGTACATTTATGATCAATTTGACAATATTTGTATGGTTCCAAGGCAGGAAAGAGAGGAAAACAACATTTTATTATATAGACACAAGTGTTTTACTGGAAAAAACACCACTCGTAAAATTCATACAAAACCACATCTGGGACTCGAGTGGCATATTTTCCATATCCTCACCAGTGAGGATATCGATGATTTCACTGATATCAAGTTTGTCTCTTAAATTGTACTTCAATTTATTGGTGTATGATCGTAACATCTTTGGGTCTTCCTCGAAAGTCTTCGGCAATCTTCGGAAAATCTTCGGCAATGTTCATGCAACCTCTGGACAAGTTTTGGAAAATCTTCGGAAATCTTGGAAAGTGGTCGAAAATCTTCGGAAAATCATCAAAAACGCTGTCATCAGTGTGTCTTTATGTCTTTATAAAAAAGAGAACATTACATGTTAGCTTGAAGATATGAATTTTATGTTCTCATGGTAAAAACAATATCTCACGAGTTAGCTGTGCTCACTTGTGAGATATTGTTCTTGCCACTCGAACATACAATTCATATCTTCTTGCCACCGTGTAATATCCTCTATATATAGAGAGTAAACCAACAATGGGACTAAAGCTGAGTACAGTAAAATATAACTTACGTACGAAGGATGAAGAAGAAATTTGAGTAAATGTTCATCCGCATCCAAGAGTAACGTACAGTGATGAAATGCTACTGCTCGACCAAGCTTAGAAGAAGAACCTGAGATGTAACTTTAATGTCAAAGAATGTAACTTATATCAACAACTAACTTGACTATGTCCTATGACTATTATAGCCATTGTTCAATTAACCAGTGGCAGCGCAGTGGTGAGAGCGCTCGCCTCCTACCAATGTGACCTGGGTTAGATTCTGGCCCAGTGCCACATATGGGTTGATGTGAAGTATATATGAAATAATTCATATATTTGAACTGCGTATAGATGAAGGTGAAGAATGATCATCGCAGTGAATTTTGAGTTTGTTGTTGGTTCTTGCCTTGCTCCAAGGGTTTTTCTCCAGGTTCTCCAGTTTTCCTCCCTCCACAAAAACTAAGTAAACATCTCTATATTCCAATTCAACCAGGATAGGGGACCTGCATGAAAACCAGCTAAGGCTGATGTGGCTTCCTCTCTAAATTATGTATTATTTTTAAATTTACCTGAACATGTTATCGAGTGACTGTAAGGTAAAAAGGATATTTTGAACTTTCCATCAACAAGTATATCATCTCTGGGAGAAGCTTCAACATCAAGTTTCCATCTTTCTCGCAACACTTTTACAATGAGAGCTAAGTTTTCTTTACGGTTGTATAACTCCCGAGGTGTAAAGAATGATAAATTGATGTTACCCAAATCCTGGAGAGATTGAAATAAAAGCAGCAGCAACTGAGAAATCATTATAAGCCACATCTTACCAAACCATGAAACATACTTTTTTAACACAAGAGTTACTTGTTGTTTTGCGTGAGTTAAATTGTAAAGGATATTTCTCAAACTCATTAATAATTCGTCAAGTTTAAACAAAGGAAATCATGACCGTGATGTTGTTTGGATATCTGATCTTAATTAGCATTGATTTTTACGATTTTATTCCTCCGTTTTCTCCTTAGTTTTAGTTTCGATTGAGAAGATATGTCAAAAACTCAATAGTGTTTGACCACATTTCCAAACACCTCGTAGTTCGTCAAAAATACTCCACTGTGCATCATATTTTCAACTCTCCTCTCAGTGTTTGGAAGTGTGGTCAAACACGGTTTTTCATGTTTGATATAATATATAAAAAACCCAAAGATATCTACCTAACATTACAATACATGGTTTTGCTTTCATTATTTTCGAAATAACTATTCATTTTCCCAACAAATTAATGTCTCTGACTACTTGTCAACTTTGCCATTACTAAAGACACATACATGGTACACTGTTCCACCTCCACTTTTTCTCCTCGCCAAGTGTACATTACACCGTTGTAGATTCTTTAAACTGCATTCAGCCCATGGATTCTGAAAGCAAGTATATCTAGCACTATATCAACACAACCATCATTGCTAAAAATTGGTGTTGAAGATATAGAATTCATCAAGAAGAATAGTCATTTGACAAACCTGATGTCTTCCTATAACAATCTGCAAAAAAACAAGAATTTTTAAAATAATTTTTATTTTAATAATTCAATTTGTTTAATAGTTCAAATGGAAATAAGAGAGTTTGAAAAAATAACTGTTATTATACTACCGTAGATTATTATGTTATATTTCTAATTATTATTTTGCATATTAATGTCACAGTTCCTTCGGGTATTAGTAATAATAGTGGCTACGGTAACAAGACAACAGAAGACACTGTTTGGCGTAATGGGGGGAACACCACTCCGCAATCGGCGTGACAGACGACTTCATAGCGTGACTAAAAGCCTAAACTTCTCTCCCCAGCGCTCTTAAAGACTCGCGCTGGATCGGACAAATTGTAGGCCAGTACAAAGCAAATCAACGCGATCTAAAGCCTAACTCTCCACGGCACTACGAGCTGAACCTCCGGCCAGCATCGTGCTATAATGGAAAGAGTGTAGGCGGTAAAAACAAGCTCAAGCCTCCTTATCTCCCCAGCGCTACGAGCCGACTCCGCCGGCACGTGCTGGATCGGACAAGACTAAAGGCAGATTAAGAGCGTAACATAGCATAGCATGAAAGAAAACAAAGCTTGGAGAAGTCGCTGCGAGACTTAACCGATAGCGAATACCGAGAGGTGAACCCAAATTTTATTAAATGCAACAACAACCACCTCCAAAGGGAGGGTAGGGTGGGAATAAAAATGTTTCTAATGTAAAGGTACTCCTTACAGTAGCTAAACTAGCTTAGAGAATGGCACTTTGGACCATGCTAGGACTTTATACATAGACAGATGTCTAGAACTAAACCAATGGCGATTAATGTACCATCGAATACAAAAAAGCTTGTTCAATGTTTAGCGAGACATGAATGGAGCTAGTTGTTACTTTTAGCCATACAAAACAAATGATATATGTGTAGCCGCCAGTATTGCAACATGGACACAGAAATGTCAATGTATTTACCAAACTATGAATGTGCATTCATGCCTCGAAAGCCAGAGAGTATGAATGTACATTCATGTCTCGTATGCGTTACGCAATGTAAACAAACTAACGTGACGGTAGAACTAAAGGCTTAACATGTCACGCTCCATTAACTGCGTTTTACAATGCGGTTGTAAAACTCTATATTTTGATTACTACATTTACAGACATAAAATTATCAAAACCAGGTTTTCCAACGAGAGAGACAAATTACCGTAGGTTCATTTCTCCACAAAAATAGTATTCTTTTGTTTGTGAAGTCACCATTAAGGTAAATCCTGCAAGAAAATAAACTTGAAATATAGATCACAAAGAATTTATTGACTCTTGGTTATCTAGGTAGAAGGTCGCAATAATTGGATTTGCACTCTATCTCAAGACAATTGTAACTGTCTATTCTAGTTTGAAAATACAAGGCTTATATAGCAACAAAAGATTTCTGCAGTCAAATGTATGAGTATAGCCGCCTGTTACATATTGTTAGTCATCTGGGCCAGATTGTTCAAAAGACCCAGGATATTTGAGTTTTGTAATTTTTTCTGTTTGTATTGTTTGTCCACACATTTTATACAAGACTAGACGCATATTTGCGTTCACTCGGGCTTTATGTTTGGGAGAAACTCTGGTTTTTTTGGACGTAGTTTCGCAAGGATTTATCTTGTAATTGTTTCTGTATCGGTATGTTGAAAATGCAGGGTTATTACTTGTGTATACAAGCAGAAGTTTGAAAACATAGTTGTTATGTAGGCTGAAGACATGTTCCTGGGCTTGGTCAAAATGTTAGGAGTTATCTCTTTTTTCATTTTTATGCGAAAGTTCAGCGTAGCGTGACATATTGCATATATTGTTACATCTATGCGAAAACGTGACTCTTGCTTGCAGCATATGGAGGTGTTGCATTCGGCCGCCTGTGATTAATATAGAATTAATCTAACATACAACTTAAAGCTAACCGGAAGGTAAAGTAAGTGAAGTTAACTTAAAGCAAAGTGGAGTGTTTATCAGAAGCAAACCTAAGCGCGGAGTTACTGCTTACATAATCATTCGTCTACGTGGGAGGCATTTTTCGGAGTTTCAAGTTTCACTCCTGTGATTAAATATTCATTTCGGAACAAACATCGACAAAACGAATGAGTTCTACCTTTTCAAAGAGAATTTATACCAACAATTTTTGATAAAGACTGCAAGATTTTATACATCAATCCTTTCGATTACCAAATTTTGAGGGAATCGGAGGTATATTTATGTATCGTTAAGTTTTTCTATTTTCTTTCGTTAACATTACGTAACTCAGTTGATATAGCATGTTTCTCGATGAAAGGTTCACTCCGGCAGGTATGTTTTGCAGGTTGCAGGTTGCAGGTTGCAGGTTGCAGGTTGAAACGACGTGTTTATTCGAGTTAAAGTCGAATAAACCCCAGTATAAAGGCTAACCGCAAGCAACCTAAGCTAATTTAGGCTAACCGGAGTGCTATTCAGGCTAACCGAAGTGCTAAGTAGACTAACTCAGACTTAAAAGTCCATTTTTCAACCTGCAACCTGCACCCTGCAACCTGCAAAACATACCTGCCCGGTTCACTCATAAATGTTCGCTCATAAAGAGAACTCTCGTAAGGTTTGCGGACCAACCCGTTCCGAAAGCGCTCCTCATCTTTTAGTGTGGGTCTACCGCGAACGCTGTGTGCACATTTTGTATCCGTTTTGTATCCGTACACAGTATTTGTGCTGATCTTCCTCCGCATAAACTCTTCTCCGTCCGGCATTACATCATGCCATGTGCTCATCAATAAAATCTTCGCGCATGCGTATTAATTACAGAATTGCAAACTGTGGCTGAACGAAAAAAAAAAAAAAAACGAAGCCGAAATTTCAACTCGGGCGTTTCCTTTGGAAAGCCCGAGTAAAAAATAAATACTTTGGTTAACTTTTAATCCTGGTTAGCATTAACAAGCTTTCAAACAACCTTGCCCTGAAAAAAAAAATATCTGAGAACCTATAGACTAACAAACTTTTTCTTTCAAGTCCAAAATAAAACATGACTCTATTTGCAGAAATCATAATTGCAATACTCAAAAGTCACTTACCAGTCTTCAAAGGCTAAGTTTTCAAAAGGATTGTGCGATAATGACCTATACACTGAAACCTAGTTAGAAACAAAACAACTTACTAAATAATTCATTATTATTGTAATGCTGAAACCTTTGATTACTTAAGCTACCAAGTGATAGGTTGTGAAATACATAACCCTGCCCAGCTTTCCCATCTCAACAAGCCTTTATCGTCTATGCCAACTCTCCCAGATTACCTGGGAGTCTCCCTTATACGCGGGAGGCGCGGTGACCTCATGGTTAGTGTGCTTGACTCCGTATCGAGCGCTCCGGGTTCGAGCCCTGGCCTGGGACATTGTGTTGTGTTCTTAGGCAAGACACTTTACTCTCACGGTGCCTCTCTCCACCCAGGTGTATAAATGGGTACCGGCGAATTTAATGCTGGGGGTAGCCCTGCGATGAACTGGCATCCCATCCAGGGGGGAGTAGAAATATTCCTAGTCGCTTCATGCTAGGGAAATCGGAATAAGCTCCGGCCTGATGGGCCACTTGGCTCGTATGCAGACTTTACCTATCTCCCTGATACACACAATCTCCTGGTCTCCCTTATGGGTCACCAAAATAATCTCCCAGATTCGAAGGAAAATGCTTACATTAGCTGATTTTTTTTCCTTTATCGGGGAAAAATGTTGGAATGTTAGACACATTTTTGTGGCTGAATTTTGGAGCTCTTCTTTTAACCACATCTATTTGAGGGTCGACAAGGTAAAATATGAGTTTTAATTTTTAGGTTGGCATCTCTGCACTGTTCCGATGCAAATTTCACTCACTTTTGATATCTGACCAAGAACCAGTTGGGAGTGTAGTAAGCGCAAAATGATCACCCCCCATCCCCGCTCTACCCCACTAGGAGGGTGTACGTGTTTTTACGAAAATAAGGATATCATTTATGGTAGAAAACGGTATGAGGAAATGTTTCGTGAAAGTACAGTAGCCAATAAAGAACAAATATTTATCCCAACCTTGGAAATTAAGATTATATGGTCAAAGAACTAACAAACAACTGACCTCACCTGGCCACTGGGAGAACGTGCGACATTTCAAAAACACAAATTTGCAAAAATCCGCGTTGCGAGGAATCAAGCGCATCCTCTGACAGAGAGATGGTTTTTACGGCTAAAGTAAGGATGCTGGCTCGCAAATACACCTTCATTTCCGAGCACTAATCGCATGCACGCTGTCCGCCATTTTGAAAAAAATTGGATTCCACGCTTGCGTACTGGCGTGTTGTGCTCCAGGGCCTCGGACCACGGACTCGCCTCCTGATAGAAGCTGATAGAGAGAAATTAGTCGAACTCTGAGTAGACTGTGTAACTTAGTAAAATAATTACCCCCCTGTTGTTAAATATTATTGATGTTCTGTCTGTACTTTTTTCATAGATATAACATAGAAGACGGTATGTAAACTACATAGCGAGAGTTGTTTCATAAATAATATTGATGTTTCTTAGATTCGATTTTTTTGGTTAGGTTAGGTTAATAACTTTCTCTATAATCCTTGTCAGGTTTTTTCAGCCATATTCTTATGTAATACCCGTGGACTTCCTAGAGGTTTTGCAAAACAAAGGAAAATTGACGTTTATGGAGAAAATCCAGGGAACATGTATCAGCCACTGGGAGAATTGACGAGGTACAAAATAACTGAGCTGCTACGCGCGCTCTCATTGTTTGATTGTTAGAGTACGCAAACACGGTTGTGACGTTTTAGATTCTCGCGTGTTTTTGAGAATTATTTTATAAAAGCAATAGAGAACTTTTTCCGTGTTTACATAGCCTGATCTAAGCACTCGGGGGCTGGGAGAATTCTCGAAAGTTATGCAAACCCTCGACTAAGTCTCGGGTTTGCATAAGGCTGGGGTCGCACTAGAGACAAGTTTTTAAAAGGCTATCTCTAAAACAAGGAACGGGGAATGGAGGAACGGGGAACGAGGAACGGGGAACGGGGAACGGGGAATCTCTAAAAGGGGGAATCTCT
>OZ026605.1:4252900-4320400 GCA_964020085.1 Micromussa lordhowensis
CTCTCCGCTGTGCTTGTAAAAGGGATATGTCCAGAGAAGCGAAGTTAGCGCAGAAAAAAATCCAGCATGCTCAACGAGCACAGGACAGCGAAGACTCTGAAAGCAAGCGATGCGACCGCAATCTATTGGAAAAGAAACGTCGCGATAAATTCAACGGACTTATCGAAGAGCTCGCATCCTGTTTGGCGGATCGATGTCATACAAAGAGAAGTACAGAGAAGAGCTCCATTCTGAAACTTACCGGTGAATATTTTCTTGAGCAGGAAAACTTGGCGGCTGAAAAGGCTGCGAATGAATCAATCAGAAATGTGAAACCTGCTTTCGTTACGGACGACGAGTTCGATTTCGTTTACCTGGAATCGATGAACATGATGGTGTTTGCTTTCGATCAAACAGGGAAGGTTGTTTATATTTCAGACAATGCTCTGTCGACCTTAGGGTATTTACCGGCTCACATCTTACAACGTGACGTGTTTGAATTTATTGATACACAGAATCACTATACTTTCCAGGGAATACTATCCGTTTGGAAAGACAGCTCAAGCCATAACATGACACGTTTTGAACCGTTTTGGTGTCAATTCCGACGAGGTCCGTTCGGTCGAGGGAAAGATTTTGAAACAGTCCTTTGCTTTGGAGCAATAGTAAGAAATTTATTGAGGGAAGATGATGAAAATTTCAATGAAGTTTCCGAAGCCCTTATTATGCTAGCGAGACCTTTGAATGCCGTTCCAGTTGAAAAAACACTGCTTAATGCTGATGGTCGGCAAACGGAATTTACATCAACATTAAACATGGAAGCGAAATACGATTACCTGGACAAGCGCGTTGCGGCCGTTCTCGGTTTTTTCCCTTCGGAGCTAAGTGGAAGTTCTTTGTACGAATTCTGCCACGTCGACGACCTGGACGATTTGGTCGAATACCACAAAGTTTTGCTTTTTACGGGAAGAATAACAACAAGTTATTACCGCCACATGACAAAGGGACAATCGTGGGTTTGGCTTCGATCTCGCTATCATTTATCTTACAGCGGCTGGACTTCCAAGCCCCAGGCGGTAACCTGTCTGACTTGGGTGGTTCCTTTCCGTGAAGTTTGCGCAAAACAAGCAGAGATCTTGTCACGGGACAAAGAAAGCTTCGCGCAGATTTTAAATGGAACAAACGGCATAGACGGAAAGTCGACTTCTTCAAATAGCTCCATGAATGTGCCGGCTGTTGCTTCCCCGGGTTTGGAAAACGAAGCTGGAGAAAAGATTCAATATCGCTCACCGTTGAGGAGATCGAGCGCTGAAGATCCGACGCTGGAATCATCGGTGGCCCGGACTCCTGGATCGGAGGAAACCCAGAGCGACTGCAAATTGATGGTGCCGATGTCAACTGATATGGATGATAATCAGCCAATTGATTTTCAAGAAAGCTTCCAGTTTCTAAATAGCCTGAATTTGCCTATGGACCTAACAGGTGCTCAACAATCTCTTCACCGATTTCTGTTGAAAAAATACACGCAAGTAACAAACTCTGTTAACAAACAGGTGGAGGAACTCAGCAAAATTCAAAAGCAGATCAAGATTCAAGGAGAGATTAGCGACCTTGTAGAGCGACTCGAGGAGGAAAGATCTGCAAATGACGTCGGGAATGAATATGCCACGACTAAAGAAATGCTCTCAAAATTTGAAGAAATGCGTCGGGTTTGTTTGGGTACACAAGCTGTGAAAGCTACCACCGAAAGTGCTGCCATTTGCTCCAAGCGGCTTCAAGAGATTGATGTTCAAAGTCGTCCTAAAGAGCTTGAAAGCGCTGTCACTTCAGAAACAAATCAACAGATGACAAAAGAAGTAGTTGAACAAAACCATTCACCGATGCAAGTGAAAGAGTCCAACTTCACACAAACGCGACCAGACACGTTCTATAATCAAGAGAGCTGGCTTCAAACGCAAGCACAACAAGCTCAAATTCAACAGCAAGCCCTTCTGGTCAATCGCTCTCAAGAGGTCGAATACGCCGTCACTTCGGAAGAAAATCACCATATGACCAACGCGGAAGAGAGGCAGAGAAAATCACTCATACAACTGGCGCCATCAAAGCCCACACAAACTCAACCGGACATTTTCTTTAACCAAGAACGTTGGCTTCGGACGCAAGCGCGACAAGCTCACGCGGAACCAGATATTTCCATTAATCAAGAGCGCCAGTGGTTTCAAACACAAACGCAACAAGTTCAACTACAACAGCAAGCTTTCCTCGCGCAACAAATGATCAACTCGCAATATCTACCGCAGGACCAGCTGATACTGTTTCAGCAGCAACACTTGGTAGCTCAGCAATTACATCAAAAACAATTGGAGGCAGAAGCCCGTCAAACATTACAACAACAACAACGGCACGAACACTCTCCCAGCTCATCAACCAGCAATGTTTCGCTGCTCATAAATTCTCCCAACACTGTCTCGCAACAGGGAACATTACCCGGCGTTCATAGTGGCACGACAAGCGAACGCTCGTCGACAAGCCTACCACAGCAGCATTCTCCTTACAGTCCGAATGATTGTTTGTATGACTATCAATGGTTTTAGCAACACAGTTCTGAGCATTCCGAACACTTATATCCCTAATGCCTACATACGAAATCTCCTTTGCTGTTATCACCGTATTTTTTTGTTCTAGTTGAGCCGGGGAATTCGCTTCTGTATCAACACATCTCCCTTGATGATCCGTTGCTAAATTTCCTTTCCCTTAACGCCCCTAGTTTTGTTTTGTTTTGTTTTTTTTTGGGGGGGGGAGAAATGATGTAATTAATGAATTTAAAAAATGTTACCCGAAAATTAATAAATACGGAAAACAAAATACAGTGTAGACCAATTTCGATACATTAAAATTCTAACTTGTTTTTCCCGAGGCCTGGGGGATTGAAACAAACAAATGATTTATTTGTCCCACGATCCCAATGCGGTTTCTTTTGTTTTAATCCCCCAAGCCACGGTGAAAATTGAATATTTTTAATAAATTGAGTTTCAGGTTTTTTTAACCGAATGAGCCGGGGAAAGAAACCAGGTGACGGGAGCTGCTGGTGTGAGGGTAAGGGATTGTAGTCGTTAATGGCGGTGTCGGCGCTGATTACTCCCTGCTTACGTACCAGATGAGTTGTCCAGTTGTCTGTCATGCCAGAACAGTGCATGTTGCGTTGCTTTTGACTCGTATTCCTCCCCCATCAAGATAAAAATAATTAAAACGCGGACACAATGATAAACTACTCACATTTTATGAAAGCTCAATAGTTTCCACACACAGTTTCCAGATAAATAAAGTCGCACACATTGTATGAAATGTGATAACAATAAAAAGCAAAACAACAACATACTTCTGCTCAAAACCTACTTGTGATACCTATTTTTTTTTAATTTTAACCCAAGTCCACGGCACCCATAAAACTTACCCCTCATTTTACTGGGACAAAAAAAAATGAAATTAAAACGGATGACAAAGCCCTTGTCTTATTTGAAGTGCTTTCAAAAAACACTATCATTATTGTGTCAGAAATTCCAACTTTGGAAAATAGGAATTGTGAAATTGTCCCGATAAATAAGAATTGCATCCTATAACATTGTTTACCAACGAGATTGATCAAATCTGCTTCAAGCAAAGTGGAAAATTTAAAGGGCCTGTTGCACTAATCTGCGCGGGGGAGGGAGGAGGGGGACGGGGGGGGGGCGGTTTGATTATGTATAATTTTCTCAGTTGGGTAGGGTAGGGACTTTGAAAAACCACGACGGCAACGGTAACGAGAACGCCACAAAACAAAAGCTTTAATGAGCAGAACAATGGCTGTGTACGTGCATTATAGATCTTTGTACATTTCTTAGCAGTCCGCTTCACAACGACAACGTGAAATAACCAAGTTCTGCTTATTTTGAAGAACGGAGGCTAATTTTTCGTATTTTCTTTTCGAATTGAACGCTGGTATTACATATTAAGCTAGAGCACGTTCTGAGACCGATAGACGCACTGAACAGATCCAGACATCTGTGAAATTCGACGGCTGAAAAATTCATTTTTTTCTAGGCGTCGTCGCACATTTCCCTTTCGTAAACGATCTTTGCCATTTTCGCGACACTTAGAAATTTTTTACAACTGTACACGAATTTTTCTCTACTAAATTAAAGAAAAAGGAAAATTTGCAAGTAACCACCTAGTATCGAACCCGGAACCTCTTTTTCCTGACATCCCTCTTATACCACTACACTACCAGGTTGATCCGCCAAATTTCCCCAAAATTTAATTATAAAACGTGACATTCTTAAACATTAATAATAGAGTTGCCCCAAACATCAAATAAGAGCTAACCGCAAGCAAACCAGTGTGAATATGAACAATTAAAGTGTATATGACAGATTTTTTTTTTATTTGCTCGATAAAATTTCCACAATGTACTGAGAAGAATAGCAAAACAAATTTTTCGATAGCGATTTTCTTTGCTAGTGTTTTAATGTATCAAAAGCGTCAAATTTCACTTCCGGTGGGGTACAAAACCGCGAGACCAAAACCAGGAGACTGGGAATGATTGTGACGTCATTTCAGGACTGGAAGCTTTGCTAAAAACATATTCCTTCGACATTTTCTGATTCTGAGCTAATAAATTTGCTAAAAAATGGTACAAAAGTGCACTGTTCATAAGAAAATAAGAAAATGACGGAGAAATCTGTTTTTATCCATGCTTCAAGTCCTGAAATGACGTCACAATCATTCCCAGTCTCCTGGTTTTGGTCTCGCGGTTTTGTACCCCACCGGAAGTGAAATTTGACACTTTTGATACATTAAAACACCGGCAAGGAAAATTGCTATTGAAATATTTTATTGCTTTTCTTATTAGTGCATTGTGGAAAATTTATTGAGCAAATAAAAAAAAATCTGTCATATACACTTTAAGCATTTGGTGAGTGCATTTTACTCCATCAACAAATTATACCAGTTTCTACCTTGTCCAGGCCTAAACTAAAGCAGATATGGCATCAACCAATTACGAAAATGGCATAAACCGTTTACGAAAATGGCATCGACCGTTAAAAATGGCATAGACCGTTTACGAAAGGGAAATCAGCGGCGTCGTCCTTGGCGTCGCCGTCGTCGTTGCTTAATCTGGCGTTACTCTAAACCCATTTAGTTTGTTTTTCTTTGTCTCGAAACTGAATATGGAACACAGCGTCATAGCCGAAATATAAATTTGAAACAATTATTGGATGAGGTTTTTTGTGAATAATCGAGGTCGAGGTAAGTGTTATCAGCCTCAGCCTTCGGCTTCGGCTGCGGCTGATAACACTTACCGAGACCTTGATTATTCTGGATATCACAAAAACCGAATCTAATAATTGTTTATTATCCGTCGTGGTTCACGTTCTCCAGAGAACGCAGAATTCGGCCTTTTCATGTTGTTGTTTTGCAGAGGAGGACAAAGAAATGTACCAAGAATTATAACGCACGTGCACAGCCATTGTATTGCTCATTAAACCTCGTTTAGCGACGTTCTCGTCGCCGTTTCCGTTGCGGTTTTCTTAAACTCCCTAATATTAAAGTTGATTTCACAACCGACCGAAAACGAAAGTGAAATCATCCCGGACGTCGCGTGGTGCTGTCGAACAACATCAGTGGCGGATCCAGACCTTGAGCTAAGGGGTGGGGGGGAGGGGGGACGGTCTTGATTTACTTGCCATGGCGGCCATTTTCCCTTCAGTCATTTCTTCTTTTTTTACCCAAAATAAGGGGGGGGGGCCTCCCCTAGATCCGCCACTGAACATGCGCATTTACACTGTAAAACAGACCCTTTAAACTGAACATACCTTTGGAAGGATTAAATAATTGATAGTCGACTGGAGTTAAAATATATGAAAAATACGTTTTTTGTATATTTATACAGAGTTCACGAAAGATTGATTTCCATACGCTTGCTGACAGCAAAGTACACTCTTTTTTATAAGAATATATTTTATAAGAATATCGAAGCTGAAATTTACGAAATTTTAAGAATATTTTAAGAGTAAAACCCGAGGCGGAGGTTTTGAAAAGATTTTAATTTTGTGTGTAGAAAATTTGTAAATACAATAAAATGGACCATTTCCGAGTTACCTAAAGCCTCTCTTTCAAAGCGAGGCCTGATGCACAACCATTCATAAGAAAATGAGTTTAATTTGCATGTGAATGAAACATCATTTTTTCATATGAAAGGATGAGCACTAAGACTCGCTTTGAGAAAGAGGCTAAAGGTAATTCGGAAATGGCCTATTATATGTTTTTAACTAAATCGTATAAAATTATTCCTTTCTCTACACGGCAAAACTCGCCAAAAAGCGACAAAAACAGCACCAGCTGTATGTTCTATGCTAATAACATTTCTGCAGAAGTTAAGTGTGTCAAATCAGGCTTCAGTGCCTGCAGACTGGCTCCAAAACTACTTTATAACATGACTAAAGCAAAGCGCGCGTTTTGATTTGTTAATGTCATACGCTACAATCTAAGAATACTCACAAGAATATTTTCAGCCTAAAATCCGAAGAAAAATAAGAATATTCAGCCTCGGCCGGAAAAACAATACTCTTATAAAAAAAGAGTGTACGGACTTGTCGTATAGCGCGCCTGTGAAAACAAACTTCGCGGCCTAAGATTCGAAGTGTGCTAAGACTAGTTTTGTTCCAATGGAATTGCTTTGTTCTGTACAAAATAGGTCTAATTGTTGCTTGCATTCTTCGTCGTTTAATCGACTATTTCGCTCCAAGGAGACGGAGTACGACCATACTGAAAGAAAATATACAACAAAATGGTTCCATGAGTTTAAATGACACTCTGTGCTAGAATCAAACTATTAATTCTCTTTTTTAATTGCCATATGTTTATTTTAAGCTAGTTACAAGAGTTTGGTCGAACATATTTTTACGGTTTTATTTCTTCGTTTTCTCCTTAGTTTTAGTTTCAAACACTCAAGACAGTGTACTTCGCAACGTGTGCTTGGAAATGTGGTCAAATGAGGTCTTTCGTGTTTGATATATTACGTCAAACACGAGAGACAGTTTCATCGGGATATAAAAACACTGAGAAGAGAGTTGAAAATACGACGCTCAGCGGAGTATTTTTGACGAAATTCGAGGTGTTTGGATAGCTGATGAAACACTGTCTCGAGTGTTTGATATATCTTCTCAATCGGAACAAAAACTAAGGAGTAAACGGAGAAGTAAAATTGTCAAAATCTATGCTAATTAAGACCGGGTATCCAAACCTCCATCACGGTTGTGATGTTCTTTGTTTTAACTTGATGAATTATTAAAAATATATATATGTATATATATTAAGGAGTTTGAGAAATATCACCCTCAGACTGCATTCCCTCCATCTATTATTATTCTAAGCTTTAATGTATTTTTTTATATAATAAAAGCACTTTTCAAGGCAGTCATATTGGTCCTCCCTAGCACTATAAAAATTAAACTTGTTGCTAAAACACGCCAGTATTTTTTTCTAGTCTTGTACGTTCTCTCGTCAAAGCTACCTTACGTAGACGGTACCTGGATTGCAGTAAGTTCTTCGTAAAATCTTTTGGTAATCTCTAAGTTCTCCATGGTAGGAATCATAATGTTCTAAACAAAGAAAAATAAGCGCTACAATGAGAGAAACTTATGGGCCGCCTTCACCACCAAAAATACAAACAATACAAACAGTCTAGCATAAACAGAAATGGTTTAAACGTCCTTTGTTAGTTGATACAGGTTATATGGAAATGATGCAGTTCCAATGCACTTGGACCGGTTGTCTTTGGTGGAATGGGATACTCAACCAGTAAATGGTTTAGACAGTTTAGAAACTGTCTAGCCGCCCTTGTCAAAAAGGTACAATGAACACCCGATTGATTCAGTCTAAATGTAAGTAGTTTAGCTCCAGTTTGTTAAATGGTACAACATAAAAAGATCTGGTTATGTCAAAGAACGAATAGGCTAGCTCTTTCTGTTCAAGCGGCACAGCATAGTTTAAACTGGGCTAGAGTGATGTCAAATGGGATAGCGTTACATGAAATGGCAGAGCATAGTAACAATTGATACAGGGTAAGATGCCCGGGGTAAGATGAAATAGCTGAGCATGAAATGGCACAGAGTCGAGCGAAACAGTTCAGCGTGATGTCGAATGAGTCAGCCCCGGATGAAATGGCACAGTATTTGGTGAAGTTATACAGCGTAATATCAAATAGCACAGCTTTGCGTGAAATAGCTTGGCATACATTCAGACGGTGCAGCCTAAGACCACGTACACAGCTCGGCGTGAAGTGGTACAGCGTAACATCAAATGGCACAGCGTTGCGTGAAATGGTTCAGCATACATCCA
Source organism: Micromussa lordhowensis (assembly GCA_964020085.1). NCBI lineage: Eukaryota > Metazoa > Cnidaria > Anthozoa > Scleractinia > Lobophylliidae > Micromussa > Micromussa lordhowensis. The sequence goes on from OZ026605.1 coordinate 4,261,259, forward strand.
GTCTGATTAGGGCGATAATAAGTGAGCAGAACATGTTCAGAACTAGCTCAGCAATGCAATGCATGAAACATAGTATCTGAAGCAATAGAGTATTGCTACGAAGTTGGTCTAGCGTGAAACTGGGTATAGGTGGCGTGACATCAGTGCGCCGAAACCACCAAAAATACAAAACACGAATGGAACAGCCAAGAGTAAACTGAGACAGAGGTCGGTATGACGTCACACTTGTGAAATTTTGGCGCCAAACATTGAGAGCTCATTCAGTCAGCGTGATGTCTGTAACCTCGTTTCATCCTATTTTGGTAAGTCTCCTTCCTTATTTCGTTTCACAAGGCTGTATGAATTCCCTGCAGTTCAAGAATAAATGCTTATGTTATTTCACGGAATATCATTTCACCACAAAAATCCGACACAATAATATTACATTTCCATGTGCTCTCTGCTGTATTAAATTCCATTGTTTCACTGATTGTCGATGTTCCCATCGTCATTTTAAACTCCGTTGTACTTTTTGAATTAATTGGATCGTTGATAAACTCTTGTAGTCGGTCAAGGCTGCGAAAAGTACCGTCTACTAGACGAGAGAACTGTTTATTACATAACTGCTGTTCAATGATTAAATTTTGTGTCACGCAATAATCAGTAACGTAACATAGGAAGTCCTCTCTCGGTTGCTGGAGGTAAACAAAGGGAGAATATTGCAATAAATATTGCATTGAAATTAAAAAAAATCAGCTATGAAATTAAATCCCTGATCTCACAACTCTAAATGTCCTTAAACTTACTCCAAGCAATGGCAAAAAACAGAGAGAGGAGAAAAAGAAAAGGGGAGTAAGAGAGTGGATGAAAAAAAAAATACTGACACTCCGTCTACTTCTAGGTTACGTCTAGGTTACCCGGAGAAGTTAATTGAGACGACTCTCTTAGAAGTGAAATTTGATGGGAGGAAATTAGCCCTCCAACCAAAACAAAAAGAAGGCAAAAGAAATTTTTGCTTTTGTCACAACATATCAACCATCAGTTCCAAATCTAAACAAATTCTCATGAAAAAATGGCATTTAATTGAACAACAACCATTACTGAGCGAAATCTACAGAGATCCGCCCCTCATTTCATACAAAAGAGGGCGTTCGCTCAAAGATATACTCGTGAAAGCCAAGCTATGAAAAAGGCTTAAACACGCGCTTGGGAGTCGTGCAGGCCTGTCAACCCCATTTTACACTGTGGAAGATATAGCGTTTTCACAAAAAAATCACAGCGGCTAGATTATAGATGTCAATGTGTTGATGGAAATACAAAACTTCACAGGCAGAATGAAACAGAAGATACATATGAAGCTTTGGAATAGGAGACTGTTTGACAGTCCATTCCCACGCCTGTCTGTTTTTAAGAGAAAGCGACTGCTCGCAGGGTAAAAAAAAAATGTCTGGCAAGTAACTCTAACTCTCCTTAGTACTGCGGCAAAATAAAGCAAAAGTGATGGCGTATACCACAACTAAAACCAGTGAAGTTCTCCTCTTTATACCTCTAAAAAACAATAACTGTTGCTCCGATATCGAAAACTTGGGTCTTCCGCGTTGCCCATCCGCAGTCATTCAATAGTGGTGCTTGATAGCTGTGAAAAGGCTGTTGAAGATTCTGATTTGCAATGAGTTGTTTGCGTGCTTGGTCAATTAAATCAATGGCATCTAGAGTAGACTTGCCACAAGTCGACCTTATTGAAAGGACTTTTAGAAAGTCTACATCTAGAGGTACGTCCCCATTAATCAACGCGGTCTCATACAGAACCTCTAGCCTTAAACTAACGGTCTGTTGGTCACTCCCTTCGAGGCCATTTATTATTTCGTGCAAGCTGTTTGAGAGTTCCCGTCGAAAGTCCATGTGCTTAGAATGCATGCACAACAGCTGAAAAAAAAAAAGAAATGGATACTAAAATTCCAGAAAGTAAAAAGAGTAGAAAACACTACATGAAGATACACAAGCTATGAAGATTAGACAAAAAAAGGGAAAAGGAGAGCCATAAAATGTAGTTAAACTAGTTGATAAGAAAAAACTACTGATGAAAGTGAAGAATGATCCTCGCAGTGAATTTTCCAATTTAAGCAACTGGAAAGAAGAAGCCTGAAAAAAATCAGGGCTTCAACGGGATTCGAACCCGTGACCTCCGCGATACCGGTGCGATGCTCTACCAACTAAACTATGAAGCCACACATTAGGAGCGAGGTCAATTTGTTGAGTTCATATCTTCCCGTGAGGAGTGAAATGATGTAAGTATATATGAAATAATTCATATATTTGAACTGCGGTCACAGATGAAAGTGAAGAATGATCCTCGCAGTGAATTTTCCAATTTAAGCAACTGGAAAGAAGAAGCCTGATTTTTTTCAGGCTTCTTCTTTCCAGTTGCTTAAATTGGAAAATTCACTGCGAGGATCATTCTTCACTTTCATCTATGACCGCAGTTCAAATATATGAATTATTTCATATATACTTACATCAAAAAAATACTGACTTTCAATTCTTATATCGCCAACTTTTGAGACTTCGGTTAGGGCACGCCGTTCTTTAACAGCGTTTTCATAAATCCAGGCATATCTATATATGAAAACAGTGTCAAGAAATCAAGCGTCTCTAAAGTAGACGGAGTGTCAGTATTTTTTTTTTTTTCATCCACTCTCTTACTCCCCTTTTCTTTTTCTCCTCTCTCTGTTTTTTGCCATTGCTTGGAGTAAGTTTAAGGACATTTAGAGTTGTGAGATCAGGGATTTAATTTCATAGCTGATTTTTTTTAATTTCAATGCAATATTTATTGCAATATTTTCCCTTTGTTTACCTCCAGCAACCGAGAGAGGACTTCCTATGTTACGTTACTGATTATTGCGTGACACAAAATTTAATCATTGAACAGCAGTTATGTAATAAACAGTTCTCTCGTCTAGTAGACGGTACTTTTCGCAGCCTTGACCGACTACAAGAGTTTATCAACGATCCAATTAATTCAAAAAGTACAACGGAGTTTAAAATGACGATGGGAACATCGACAATCAGTGAAACAATGGAATTTAATACAGCAGAGAGCACATGGAAATGTAATATTATTGTGTCGGGTTTTTGTGGTGAAATGATATTCCGTGAAATAACATAAGCATTTATTCTTGAACTGCAGGGAATTCATACAGCCTTGTGAAACGAAATAAGGAAGGAGACTTACCAAAATAGGATGAAACGAGGTTACAGACATCACGCTGACTGAATGAGCTCTCAATGTTTGGCGCCAAAATTTCACAAGTGTGACGTCATACCGACCTCTGTCTCAGTTTATTTTTGGTGGTTTCGGCGCACTGATGTCACGCCACCTATACCCAGTTTCACGCTAGACCAACTTCGTAGCAATACTCTATTACTTCAGATACTATGTTTCATGCATTGCATTGCTGAGCTAGTTCTGAACATGTTCTGCTCACTTATTATCGCCCTAATCAGACTGGATGTATGCTGAACCATTTCACGCAACGCTGTGCCATTTGATGTTACGCTGTACCACTTCACGCCGAGCTGTGTACGTGGTCTTAGGCTGCACCGTCTGAATGTATGCCAAGCTATTTCACGCAAAGCTGTGCTATTTGATATTACGCTGTATAACTTCACCAAATACTGTGCCATTTCATCCGGGGCTGACTCATTCGACATCACGCTGAACTGTTTCGCTCGACTCTGTGCCATTTCATGCTCAGCTATTTCATCTTACCCCGGGCATCTTACCCTGTATCAATTGTTACTATGCTCTGCCATTTCATGTAACGCTATCCCATTTGACATCACTCTAGCCCAGTTTAAACTATGCTGTGCCGCTTGAACAGAAAGAGCTAGCCTATTCGTTCTTTGACATAACCAGATCTTTTTATGTTGTACCATTTAACAAACTGGAGCTAAACTACTTACATTTAGACTGAATCAATCGGGTGTTCATTGTACCTTTTTGACAAGGGCGGCTAGACAGTTTCTAAACTGTCTAAACCATTTACTGGTTGAGTATCCCATTCCACCAAAGACAACCGGTCCAAGTGCATTGGAACTGCATCATTTCCATATAACCTGTATCAACTAACAAAGGACGTTTAAACCATTTCTGTTTATGCTAGACTGTTTGTATTGTTTGTTTTTTTGGTGGTGACGGCGGCCCATAGAAACTTACATCGTTATGTGGAAAGGACAAGAACGAAAAAGCACATAGGCGTTTGAAGGCTAGAAGAGGAAAAGAACTTCAATCTCCTCGCATCCCCGCTTAACCCAATGTTAAGCTTTTGGAAAAATAAATCGGCTTGCAGGAAAACAATTCTCTGCTTAAGCTCAGTTTCTCATTTCCACTACAAATATTAAACGTTAAATTACTCCCTCCCTCACTAAAAATCATGATAAGATCCTGAAAGTCTCGTGTCAGATAAGAAAAGCAAAAATAAAAAAGGAAACGGAAAACACAATTACGCTTCCCGGATGAGTACGCAGAGACTTTATATTTATCATTCCTTTGAAGTGAAACAAGAATTCTTACCTGTCCCTCGTAAAGAATTCTGTTCACTGGGCATACCACACATGCAGTACCTGCTCCAAACATTTCTTTTACCTGCAAAGGGTAAAAGTCAATAAAACTTCTTGGAAGTTGGCATTATAAACGTGCATTTCTGGCCGGTTCGTAAGTTGAAGGAGTTGCTCCTTTTTTAACCATTAAAAGGGTGTTGATTTCACTTCATATACAGTATAAGCAGGGGGTTGCAGAAGAAACATAGCCGTTTAATTACGGTAATCTTATTAACCCTTTAGTCTACAAAATCACCACTTAAACAAAACAGAAGTTTGAAGGTTTATATAGTCTGTACCCTGTTTTCCTGTGAAGCTTGAATAACATCCTCCATAGTGAATTCCTTTTCCGTCACTTTGAATTCTCCCTGAAAGAAAAAAAGGAAAGTTTCAACTCAGTTTTAACTAGAAATTTAACATAATTTAGTAGCTAACTAAGTGACTTTGGCCCTGAGCATAAACTCACCCAGCTCTTAGCCAGCTCCAGCAAAGATTTGCGTGTGATTCCCGGAAGAATTAAACCATTGAGGGGTGGAGTAATCAGTTCCTTTTCTATGCAATCAAAGCATACATTGTTAGCAAATAAACACATGTCAACACCACTGTATTCATTTTATGGTTTTTATAATACCTGGGGAATTCTATTATAAAAAGGACTGGGGTGCTTGTCGAAAATTTTGAACAGAACCCCTAACAGGTACCAAGATCCTGCTTTCTGGGCGTGGCATGAAAATCTTTTCCACCCCTAAGAAGTACCAATCCGAGAGGTAAAGGTAACGTAAAGTCTGCATACGAGCCTAGTGGCTCATCAGGCCGGAGCTTAACCCGGTTTCAGTAGCATGAAGCGACTAGGAGTATTTCTACTCCCCCCTGGATGGGATGCTAGTCCATCGCAGGGTTAACCCCAGCATCAAATTCGCCGGTACCCATTTATACACCTGGGTGGAGAGAGGCACTGTGAGAGTGAAGTGTCTTGCCCAAGAACACAACACAATGTCCCCGGCCAGGGCTCGAACCCGGAGAGCTCGCTCCGGAGTCAAGCGCACTAACCATGAGGCCCTCAACCAATCCCAGAGCAACACATTATTAACTGACTCTGACTTTTTTCGGCTCAATACCCTAAAAGGTGAACCCCTTGATATTGAACACCTTGAGAGGTGCCTTTTTTACCCCTAAAAGGTAGAACAAACACCTTTGTCCTTTTTGTATAGGAGTCTCTGCAAGTACAATATCACACAACTGGTGTTTATAAAATAATTGAGCCACTACTACGTCTCGGGTTTGCATAACTGTCTCAAATTCTCCCAACCCTCCTCGTGTTTAGATAGGTTATAATATACACAGAAAAAGTGCTCTATTGCTTAAATTTTGAACAACATAAAATAAGGGAGAGCCTACTGTAGATTCTTTTCTGGTGAAACTGAGACTTTGTATCACTATTCAGAAACTAACCTCCATTCTTATTTATCCACAACATGAAAATGTTCATGGTGCCAACTTCTGTAATCTGTAAGATAAAAAGTATGAAAGTAGAAAAATGAATCAAAGAATACTTTGCCGCACAGATATGTTGGCCCAACAGGATAAACGAGTTAGGATTTTTCTTACATATAATTAAAAAGCATCTGTGTCATCTATGATACTGACAAAGAATACAGTGATATGTGCATGAACAAAGAGGAAATACACAAACCAATAAAAGTGAACAAATGAAAACAAACCAACACTGAACAAGATAGCAAGCAAACAAAGCCACAGTCCCCAACATTGGATGACACGGAAAACATTTTTAAAAATGTATTTTATTTTGGCATCCGTCAGTCTCGGCTTCTCAGCTATCCATGTTGATGTTTAGGATCTTAAGGTCCCATTTGCAGATGTCTTTGAAATGCAGCTGTGGCCTGCATGTAGGGCGCTTTCCCTCTATGAGCTTGCCACAGAGGTGGTCCTAGGGGATGCGGGCATAGTCCATGCGCACTACAATGCCAAGCCTGCACATGCATCTCTGTTTCAGAAGGGTGTACATACTGGGGATCCCAGCCCTCTCCAGAACAGAAAAAAACATGATTGTAAAAGAATTATAGTACATTAAATAGCAAAATACAATACTGCTATTTAAATATATATACAATGTACTAGCCAATATCAAGTTCTTCTACCTAGTCATACAATAATTTCAAGACTTCTCACCTGGCGATCTTCACCAAACAACCACAAAACCTGCTGCAAACCTTGCATTTCTGCATGCCGCTGAGCAAGGATGGTAGGACCATAGTTTCTGTGAATTTTGAATTACATGAAAAACACTCACTAATAAAAATCAATTAAGCTCACTAGTTATCTCCAATTGTCAATCTGTCTGGTGGCACTGTGCCAAAACCAAACAAATATGAACTACACAGGGTTGACAGCATTGAAAGAAGGAAACATTTATCCTTTATTACCGGTAAATGTTTTGAGTTTGGCATTATTTTGAGCTCAATATGTTATGGTCTCATGTTGCTTTGGTGTGGCTCATTTAGTCTTGTCAATACATGACACAATACAATGTCTTACAGAGCTCTTAAGTCCTAACCAGAGTGAGAAAACATAATTCTATTATAAGTATTTAAAAATATGTAAGATTGTTCATCTCAAACATGCTGGAGTAATGAACAGGACAAGAGAAAAGACCATTGGTATGACGCTTATCAGATATTTTCTCTACATTAAGTTATTGAATTAAAAAATGAAGCTTTTGCTTGTTAATTGGTATATTGCAGCATAACATACCCTCCCATCTTGGAGTCTCCACAACCTCCCGGCCATGCTCTAACAAAGGCAGGATCAGCCAAGAGAGCAACAGGGCTGAATGTACCAGTCTTAAAGTACGGACCAACTGGCGACAAAATGACGTACAAGAGGGCAGAAGAAGACTTGTTTACTCCTAGGGTGGGCTGAAGGATAACAATGATGTCAAACTCAACAGACACCAAAGAAAGTTTGTTATTTAACACTTTAGTCTTAGGTCATACACTGTCACTAACAGCATGGACATAAAGAAAAAATATCAGACTGGTTAATTATATATATATGGGTTATTGACCAAGCTTGTTTGGTCAAGATGGCTGGATATTGGCCTCATTATTTTTTTGCATGTTTATGGACCAAGAAGGAGTCAAGGTCCATAAACGCGCAAAAAACGAACGAGGCCAATATCAAGCCACCTTGACCAAACAAGCTTGGTCAACAGAGGATTTATTATATGACTTTCGATGAAATTTTTCCTTGCGGGACAACGCAGGTAGTCCTGAATAAGCAAGATAGCTCCATCTTGCCCGCTCGGGTAGCCAATCACAGTGCAGGATTTGATTCATCTTGCCCACTCACGGAGCTAGCCATATAATAATAAACATTACAGCTACTTCGATCTCCGTGAGTGAAAAATATTATCCTCAAGTTATTAATCTTACAGTTTGCTGGCCATTGAGATGGAACTGGGATATTGTAGTCCACAACTCATTCTCATTCATCTCTCTAAATTAATCAATCCATTGATCAGCAAATGAAAGTTTAAATTCATTAGCCAATGAGAAATTCTATTAACCTGGGCATAGGTTATTGCACAAGAAGTTATGTACAAACCATATAATTTGATAAATTAAAGCTTATTTTTAATTAATTTAAAAGCAAAACTACAAGATTTGATTGCTGTTAAAAAATACTTACTGGTAAAACAATGTTGTAAGAACACATAGAAAGATGACCAAAATGTGTATCTGGATCATGATTTACAGACCCTTGTTCCATCATCCTCACCAGTTTGAACTTATTGACCAAAGAAATGCATGCCCAGAGCAACTACTGCAAGTTTTACCTGCGTTCCTATAAGTGTCGGCCTGATGTACAGTGAACATTTGTTAGAATATGGAACCCATTCTCTTTCAATGCTAATAAGGTGTTTTAAACACTTGAGGAATTCTTCTCCATCAAAACCCTGCAATGGGGAGTGACAACTATTAAATTTTTATAACATGTCTTCATCCAATCTGATTTGCTGATAAATCATTATGTAAATATTGGGAAATATTAACTTATGAGCTTTTGTTACTAATTGACTCACTGGAAGGCATGCTCTGTCAGCTGATCTATTCAATCTTCTCATGTTCTCCATTGGTCGAAATAATCTGATTTTGCCGTCATCTCCTCTGTAGGCCTTCATCCCTTCAAAACACTACAAACGAAAAATATTACCTTATTTTCAAATACTAAGCCAAAGGTTCCTCCCCAGAAGGAGGTACTCCCAGAACAAGAGGGTGGGGGTGTGCACTGACCGCTTCCCAAAACCCTTACCCTATTAAGAGGGTCGTACAGTGGGGGTCTCTGGCACGGTTCACGAACCGAAAAAATAGGGAATCACGGATCACGGAAGTCTAAATTTCGTTTTCTCGAATCACGAAAATAAGCAAGAATGATACTCGTTTCAACCCATTGACCCCTGGGGCTTTTTGTCAAAAATGAGTTTTTGGACATTTTGGTGGTTTGAGGCTGGATCTTGGCCAAATTAGCTTTAATCTGGTCAAAAATACCAATGCAACACGATAGCTTGCCGGGAAAACTACAAGAAGTAACTGAGCAGGTACCAGGTACACAATCATGTATTAGCAATTCAACGGGCGATATGATTATGAAGGTGGGAAACCTTGTCAACAGCCTTGGAAGAGTAATGGGAGACAAGGACTGGGCACGGTTAATGATAATGGTGAAAGACTGAAAGAAATCTGCGATTTCAATGAAATGGTTATCACCGGAACAGTTTTTCCTCACAGAAGATTCATAAGCAAACCTGGCTGTCACCCGATGGAAGAACAAAAAAAATCAAATAGATCACGCTCTGGTTAACAGAAAATTTAGAAAATCAGTATCATGATTAAAAACACGAGGGCCATGAGGTCAGCAGATGTCGCCAGCGACCATTACCTTGTACGATAAACCATCAGATTAAAGCCCAAAAGAGCACCGGCGACGAAGAGTACCACAAAGAGGCTCGACACACAGAAACTCCAAAACCATGATATACACAGAAGATTCACCATACAGCTGAAAAAACAGATTCCAGGCACTAGCAGTAGAAGAGCAAATGAGTGATAAAGGAGAAGAACAAGAAGACCAAGTGGAAAGAAAAAACGAGATAATGGAGAAAGCTTATGTCAAAATGGCAGAGGAGGTACTAGGGTACAAGAAAAAAAAAACGAGCCATGGTTCAGTCAGGAGGCTTGGACTTTGGTAGACCAAAAGAAAACCATATTAAACAGAAGCTAATCGGTGCAAGATCAGAGAGACCAAAACAGAGATGGCAAAATGAATACAGACAAAAGGATAGGGAAGTTAAAAGACAGGTTAGGGTGGATAAGAGAAAATGGACTGAAGAGATTGCAAAAGAAGCTGAAAATGCGGCTGAACAACAACACATGAAAACACTGTATACCCTGACCAAAGTATTAAGCAACGAAAGACCAAGGCAGAGTGCTGCAAAACAGGCAAGATCCTTAACGATAAAGAAAGTAAGCTCAGACGATGGTTGGAGCACTTCTCTGAAGTACTATATAGAGAGAGCCTAGTAATCCAGTAAGTGAAATGGAGATAGAGCTGCCGAATGAAATAGAAGAAATTGGTACATATGAACCCAGCAGAGCTGAGCTGAAGTAAGGAACCAGGAATAGACAACATACAGGCGGAGCCGCTTAAAGCTGACATTGACTATGCTACTACTAAAGTCAAGGAGATCATAGACGGCATAGTGCGGAGAGACGAGAAGACACCAAGAAAATGGAGGAAAGGATTGATTGTCAAACTGCCGATCGAAAAGAGGAAATCTGAAAGAATGTAAAAACTGGCGTGGAATTACGCCACTGTCAGTTGTCAGCAAGGTCCTGGGGAGAATTAAGATTGACAGGAAACGAACCGGAGTAGAGTCGAAGCTTAGAAAGGAACAAGCAGGTTTTCGACCAGGTAGGAGAACTACTGAGCAAATTTTCATATTGAGAAATATCATCGAGCAGTCAATAGAGTGGCAGTCATCATTGTATTATGTTCCACATAGCACAAAGAAGACAGGTAAGTTGAGTTTAGACGATGCTAATTTTGGTCAAAAGTGATGACGTCAGAAGTAGAAGAAAGGCCAAGGCTCGTCACGGCCGGTTACGGGCGGCACAGGAGTCCATAGTTAATAACCTGTTCCTGCTCTAGAAAGAGTGTCTGAAGAAAGAAAAATATTGAAAGGCTAGTTCAAGGCTCCATATCGCAGGCTAAGAGGACTCGCGTCTCAAAATCACGTAGAATAGAGTGGTGAAATCACGAATATCGGTTAGTAATTCAAGTTGTTCACGGGTCACGCAAAACCTTCAGATCACGGATCACGAAGAATAATTTGCTAATTCACGCTTCACGGAAAAAAAATCAGCTAATCACGCATCACGAGAATACCCCTGTACGACCCTCTATTAAAGACCAAAATCTGTAATTTTCCATACTAAGTTTATGACCTGACCAAAAATGTGATACCCTATTTAAGACCTGACACTTAATCAATACCCTGTTTCAGACCTGTCTCATATTACATGTGTAGTTCCCTAATTCAGACCAGTGTTAAAGGCATAGTGAAGGTCTTATCGATAATGATGTAAAAGTACTGTCAGTAGCTTTTTCTAAAAAGCATATCAAATTTAAGAGTAGTACAAACACCATACCGTACTCGAGACCAAAATGGCCAAAAATCGATACCCTATTTATGAATAAAACAGCAAACAAAAAAAACTTTTCCTTTGGGGCTGCACATACCTAGGTACGTAAAGCCAAAATAAGGGAGTTCTCTTTGAGAGTTCCTCCTATCAGGACATAAACAGTAAGAATGTAATCTCTCTTACTAGTAATGTCAATAATCAATCCTCACTTACCTCCAAAGCGTAATGAAATGCTGAGCATGATGGAGCAAGTGTCAAGTTTTGATATGGCATAACTTTTGGCTCACCCCAACCACTTTCAGTAGTCCATTCAACACTGAGCATGTGATCTGTGAACTCTGCACCGAAGACTAAAGAGTTGATATCTGGTTTGGGCTTCGGAGTCTTGATCGGTTCAACTACAAGTCTGTCATACTACAGATAAAAAAGACAAATTTAATAGCATACAGAGGGAGAGTATTCCGTATAGTGTGATCGTCCGGGTGAGGGTAGTTCTGAGAAGAACTGTTGTTGGTGACTGACGTTTCGACAACATGAGCGGAAGTCATCTTCAGAGTCAAGTGAATAGTGTTTGTCAGTTGATAATGTTATAAGTTTGGTCTGTTGAAAGTGATTGGTCACTTTAGCCTTGATGGTATTGGCTGAAAGACTGATGTAAAGTTTGTCAACAGTCATTGGTCAGTTTCAATCCATCTTTTATTAGTCAAATTGGTTGGTTTGAGGTCTGTGTATAGGTAGACAATTAAGTTTTTTTTTTTTTACTATTTTTTTATTTTACTTAAAGCACAAATACTAGAGTAATACAAACAAATATAAAGTTAATTACACTACCCACTAACACTAATTACAACTGACTTACATTACATTTTTATTCACAGTCAGCTAGATATAGATTATGGTGTGGTTAATAATATAAACCTATATAATTTGTACAGATATTTAAACAAATTTCTTTTGAGTAGAGTGTTTGTATACACAACTGCATATATAACTATTAGTGCCCAATACTTATTTATTGGGGAAACCTGTTATTACGATAACATGTTTTCCCATTTTTTATAATGAATAGATTCTTTTTTATTCTTTTTTTGCAATTGAAGATTCAAGTTTCCGAGTTTCAGTTGTTTTAGCCTTCAGTAAGGATACAGACGGCTTGATATTTTTACAACGACATGAGTAAATGGTATATTTCCCAAGAATGATTATGTGATTTAACAAACAATTCGCTGGGTTCTTATCAGGGCATATACTCCATGTTAAGCTCCCATAAAGTCTCCCTATATAATTATTCCCATATATGGTATCTATATAACTCACGCCCAGACCTACTCGAGTTGTTTGTACTACTTGTACTACTTGAGGAGCTTGTACTACTTAAGTTACTTGTAACACTTGAGTTGCTTGTACTACTTGAGTTGCTTGTACTACTTGAGCTGCTTGTACTACTTGAGTTGCTTGTACTACTTGGGGTGCTTGTACTACTTGGGGTGCTTGTACTACTCGAGTTGCTTGTACTAATTGAGCTGCTTGTACTACTTGAGTTGCTTGTACTAGGGAGACGTTATGGGAGCTTAACATGGAGTATATGTCATTATCGGGAATACCAAAGAGAATCGTTATCTCATCAAGCTTATCAATTTTCATATTGTGAACATTTAGCCAAGAAATAACCGAAAGCCAAAAGTTGTTAGTATAGGTACAGCTGATGAGAAGATGCTCAGGAGTTTTTTCGTGATCTCCACAAAAAGTGCACATCGGAGAAGGAACCAAATTCATTTTATATAGAGTTCTGTTGGTGTAGAGAATGCGATTTAGGATTTTGTATTGAAAGGCTCTCGTTCTGGTGTCAAGAGTGACTCGGCCCGGCAGTAAATAAATATTTTTCCAGTCTATGATATCTGAAATGTTGTATAAGGAATTAAACTTAGATTGGGCAGTCGGAGGAATCTGGATTCGTTTAACTAGGGTGGAATGGATTGATTTTGAAGTCATTCTAATTATATCTTCAACAACATTGTCTGAAACAGTTTTGTCCGTTAGAAGTCTGTTTGTCCATTTCATTTACTTCATAGATGAGTCGTTTGTAAGGTGCCGGTAGTTGTTGACATCTGTTAAGAGGTGTTTGTTCTAAGTTAGTGTACCAGCTTTCCAGAGTCAGTGTGACGGTACCGCGCCACAAAGGTGGGCGCCCTTCAACACACAAAAGCAATACGCATAAACACACCCGAGAAAACACGCTACAACTTAACATAGGACTACAAGTATTTAATAAGACAATTACTCTAACTAACAAAAGAAACGATAATACAATAAACTTAATTATTTCGTACCTAAAGTAATTCACAAGAATATTACAATTAAATAGTAAACTAAACCTAAATCTATTTACAAGAATATCGTTAAATAAAAAAAATGTAAGTGTTCAGCAGTTCAGTTCACCTTCTGTCTGAAATCCTTATCCTTGAACTTGACACCAACAAAGTTCCACCAACACAACACACAAAGCAAACCAAACTCCCATTAATTACTTCCACTTCCCAACTTACTTTTTCAGGTTACGTTTTTGCTCATTCCAGTATACTTCAACTTTACTTCTCCGGTTTACTCCAGCTGTCTGGTTTACAGCAGTTTACCTCGACAGCACTTTTCACTTGTCCTTCGATTGCATCGACCAGTTATTTTGCACTCGTGTCCCCCGGCAAATGGCTCTTTGTCGTGAATTAGGGATGGTTTTACTGACGGCTTCTGAGTACTGAAAAAACGTGCTTCTGGACGTGTTCCTCCCGCTTTCTAACCTCGCTCGTTACTACACCACAACCTCTTTCTTCTACACAGGCAAAACTAAACCACACACCGTATCCACCCAAAATCCCAAATATATACAGACACAAGGTGTTACATACAAGGAAAGAAAACTATTGGTATAAGATTAATTACAAAACAAGTTACACAAATGATGAATACAAGTTATGTAATAGGTGTTAAATAGGTGCTAATACAATACAATAATACAATACACACAAAAAAATACTGTTAAAATACCGTGCTTTCATGACACCTCCCCCCTTAAATAGCTGTTTTTGGGGAAAATGAACACAAAATAGTACTGAAAGGTGGAATTACAATAGTACAAGCTTAGGTAATTACGCCCTGCTAAGGGCATCCACGTTACAATTTTGTCTACCACTCTTATGCTCGACTTTCATGTCATACTCCTGTAAAGTAATGCTCCATCTTAGAAGTTTCCTACTCTTGTCGCGGACCTGATTCAACCATACAAGAGGATTGTGGTCCGTTTGCAACCTAAAAGTACGACCGTATAAGTAATAGCGAAATATCTCTACAGCCCAAACAATCCCTAAACATTCCTTTTCTGTAGTAGACAACTTTTCCTCCCTAGGCTGTAACTTTCTACTGGCATACGCTATTGGGTGTTCCTCCCCATCCTGATCTTCCTGACTTGAGATGGCCCCAAGACCTCTATTTGACGCATCCACTTGCAAAATGAAGTCGTCATCCCAGTGTGGTGGCCTCAAAACAGGTGGAGTCTGCATTGCCGCTTTCAAATCCTGAAAAGCTAATTCATGATTAGTACTCCATTGAACCTTAGAGGGATTTTTACCCTTAGTGAGATCGGTAAGAACAGCAGCTCGTTCCGAAAAATTTGGGATAAACTTTCTATAATACCCAATCAAACCAAGAAAAGATCTTACCTGCTTTTTAGTTTCTGGTCGGGGATATTCTCTAATAGCTTGAACCAAAGCTGTACGGGGCTGAATTCTATCACCTCCAACTCTGTGACCAACAAAATCTACTGTTGACATTGCAATCTTGCATTTGGAAGGTCTAGCATTCAGTTTGCACTGCCGTAGACGTTGTAAAACCTGTTGGAGCTCAAAAAGGTGTTGGGGAAAAGATGTTGATGTGTCAACTTCGACATCATCGATGTAAGCATCTGCAAAATCTAATCCATGCAAGACTTTCTCAGACATCATTCTCTGAAAGGATGCTGGAGCCGTCTTCATACCAAACGGCATAACTAAAAACTCGTACAGGCCTTTAGTGGTAATAAATGCAGACTTCTCAATAGTAGAGGTCTCCAAGGGAATCTGCCAGTAGCCTTTTGTGAGATCAATTGTACTAATATACTTAGCAGATGCGATCTTTTCAATCATACGTTCCATGGATGGAATAGGATAAGCATCCATCTTTGTGACACAATTGATTTTCCTGTAATCAACGCACAGTCTTATTGTACCATCTGGTTTGGGAACAATGACAACAGGAGCAGCCCAAGGACTAGTAGAAGGTCGTATTATGCCCATTTCCAGCATTTTCTCAATTTCTTTGTTAACCTTCTCCTCAAGTTTCTGAGGAATCTTGTAAGGGGAGCACCTAATGGGTGGAGAATCACCCGTGTCGATTTTATGCATCGCTACATTGGTTAAATTTGGTGTTCCTGAAAACACATCAGAATACTCATGTAGTAAGTTTCTTACTTGCCGTCTCTGACCTTCCGTCAAGTCATCAGAGATCATTACGTCTTCCCAAGTCTCATCATGACCAAATGGGAAAACATTGTTTTCGTGTGGCAATGGCATCTCTGGGGACTCCGCCATTACTAAAGCAGCCATTTCATCTCTGCTTTGCCATTTGCTAAGCAAATTAATGTGATAAGTGCGATGTTGTTTGTACACCTTGCCCGTGTCGAGCTCATAATTCAATCCATCCTCTAATGCTCTAGTGACTTTGAAGGGGCCTTGCCATCTCATTTCTAATTTACTCCCAGGGGTGGGAAGCAAAACTAAGGCTTTGTCTCCGACTTCTAAGCGTCGTTTTGAACTATGGATGTCATACAACCGTTTCTGCTTACCTTGAGCTTGCTTCAGGTTCTCTTGAACAACTTGTAGCACTGTTGCGAGTCTTCTTCGGATCTCAAGGACATGAGTTATCAAATTGTCTCCTGAAGACGATCCTTCCGACCAAGTCTCCTTGATAACAGCGAGGGGTCCTCTCACCGTACGTCCATAAAGTAATTCAAAGGGCGAGAAACCAGTGGACTCACAAGGAACTTCTCTGTAAGCAAAAAGCATGTATGGGAGATATTTGTCCCAGGTCTGAACCCGCTCTTGGACAAACTTCTTCAGCATACTCTTTAAAGTGCCATTAAAGCGTTCCACTAGCCCATTTGCCTCAGGGTGGTATACTGATGTCTTAATCTTAGTGATGCCCAATTGCTCATACAGCTGGGCCATGAGCTTACTCATGAAATTGGACCCCTGGTCAGATACTATCTCATCGGGGATACCCACCCTAGAGAAATAGTGAACCAATGCGTCTGCGATTGCCTTAGAGGTTGTTGATCGCAAGGGTATGGCTTCTGGGTACCGTGTAGCATAGTCTACGATTGTTAAAATGTACCTGAAACCCGTTGTTGTTCTGGGTAACTCTCCTACAATGTCGATGGCAATCTTCTTAAAGGGCTCAGTAACAATATCCACAGGCCTCAAAGGTGCCCTTTTTGACTTCAATTTCCTGGCTACCACCTGACACTGCGGGCAGGTTGCGCAATATTTGCGAACATCAAAGCTCAGACCAGGCCAGAAAAAATGTGCAGCTATACGTTCTACTGTCTTCTTACTACCCATATGACCTGATAAAGGAATTGTGTGACCAACACGCAGGATTTCATTCCTATAGGATTCTGGTACTACAATTCGATCAACATACCTTGTCCCATTGCGTTCTTCTGGGAGATATTTTTGGTGCATCAAAAGGTCGTTAGTGAAAAAGTAACCATCTGATTCTGGTGCCATTTTAGATGATTCCTTGCACAATTTCTCGAGAGTTACGTCTGACTTCTGATCTGCTATCAGCTGGTTTCTGTCCCTATCTAGAATGTTTACTAGAAGTTTATCTTTACCAGATTCTGTTACCAAAGTATCACTCTCAGGAATCTTCTTACCTGTCTCCTCCTGTATCATGCCCTCAAATAGCATTTGCAAATCTCCTTCCTCTGGACCTTCAGGCTTTGTTTCTTTCTTCGATAAACTCTTTACAGCGAGTGAATTTTCCCTGTCTATTAACTCGTCTGCTTTCAGTTGGGCCTCTTCCAATGCTTTCTGTCTCCTAGTCATCACGAAGGCCTCATCTCCACCAGTATCATCAGCTAAAGTATTTCTCTCCCACTGGTCCAACACATTTTGTCTCGAAAGTGTTCATCCAAACGACGACCTGCCAAGTAAGCAATCTACAGGTAGCCTATCCAACACTCCCACTAATTCTATATGTTTACCTTCTTTGCTGTCAAATTCAACATTTGCAAGGGGGACTGTAAGACGTTCTCCCGCAGCTGTTAACACTGTGATTTTGTCTCCAGTGAAAGCTGTATTGCTGACATATCTTTTGTGGACCAAAGTCCTAGTACAACCAGAATCAATGACCATTTCTGCAATCTTGCCGTTTATTTGACCTCTAACATTGCAAGGGGGAAAATCAGATTGTTCTGACGTTAGGGGTGTCATACACAGAAGGTACCCCTGTGAAGGCTTCCCACGGCCCCTACCACAATTGAACGACATGTGACCCGGTTTACCACATTTGTAACATTTAATTTCAGGTTTCGTTGTTCTGCGGGCTGGGGGGGGGGGGGGAAACGGTTTGTGGGGTCTTACAAAGTGTTGGTCTTGTTTTAGTTCAGACAATGAATCATCCGCCTTTCCATCTGGCTTCTTTTTTTTTTCAAGTTTCTCATTACTGCCAGTTGACACATACCTTCCCTCAACAAGTGGCCCCTTCCTAGACTGAACATGCAAATTAGCAAGATTACCAAGTTCCTCGGCAGTTTTGGGCTTTTGCTCCTTCAACCAAGCTCTAAGTTCAGGACTTACCGCATCAAGAAGTCGTTCCATCAATACTTGTTCAATTATCTTATCCGCATCACCAGTAGCCTCGGCAACGGCCATCCAACGGCTGAGATATCTTCGAGTTCTATTCCCCCACTGAACGAAATCCTCGTCGGGCTTTTTCTCCGAGGTTCGAAACCTATGTCTATAGTGGTCAGCGGTTAACTGGTAGGCTTTAAAAATGCTTGACTTACTCTTATGGTAATCCTGGCATGCAGGGTCTGGAATTTCTAAATAAATTGACTTAGCCTTTTCAGTGAGCTTGGGTACTAAATTACCAACCCATTCCCCCTCAGGTAGGGATTGCGCCCTTGCGGTCATTTCAAAAATCCGGAAATAATCATCTATATCTTCGCTCTCCCTCATTTCCCTGATTTTTATAAACTTGGGCTTTTTAACCTCACTATTGCTCACCTGTTTCCTTTCAAACTCTCTTGCAGCAAATTCTTCCTTTTCAGCTCTGAGGTTTCTGAGCCTCTCCTCCTCTCGTACCAAACGCCGTTCTTCTTCTTGGGCTTTTTGAGTTTCAAATTCTCTTCTCTCCTTCTCTAACTCCCTTTCAGCCTGACGCCTTTCTCTCTCTACCTCCCTTTCTAACTCTCTGATTTCCCTGTGTTCCTGACTAATTTTTCTCCGAAGTTCTAGCATCTGCATTTCACGCTCTTGTAGCTGTAATCTCTGGTCATAACTGAGACTAGTGTCCAAAGACTTATCTGCAAGGTTTTCTCTTTCTTGAGCATCAAAACATTGGCTTATCCGATCGGATGTTCTAAGTTTACTCGCTAAGGTCTTAACTCCATCCTTAGATGAAAAATAAATATTTCGTTTGGTAGCCTCTGCTCTAAGATCTTCTAAGGACCAAGAATCATAATTGATGACGGCAGTAGCCATAATAAGACCTCCACTAGTTGTTATTGTGTCTCCTATTGAGCTGCCTATGCAGACTGTTAAAGGGCGATCCCACTCCTGACACCAAAAATCTGTGACGGTACCGCGCCACAAAGGTGGGCGCCCTTTAACACACAAAAGCAATACGCATAAACACACCCGAGAAAACACGCTACAACTTAACATAGGACTACAAGTATTTAATAAGACAATTACTCTAACTAACAAAAGAAACGATAATACAATAAACTTAATTATTTCGTACCTAAAGTAATTCACAAGAATATTACAATTAAATAGTAAACTAAACCTAAATCTATTTACAAGAATATCGTTAAATAAAAAAAATGTAAGTGTTCAGCAGTTCAGTTCACCTTCTGTCTGAAATCCTTATCCTTGAACTTGACACCAACAAAGTTCCACCAACACAACACACAAAGCAAACCAAACTCCCATTAATTACTTCCACTTCCCAACTTACTTTTTCAGGTTACGTTTTTGCTCATTCCAGTATACTTCAACTTTACTTCTCCGGTTTACTCCAGCTGTCTGGTTTACAGCAGTTTACCTCGACAGCACTTTTCACTTGTCCTTCGATTGCATCGACCAGTTATTTTGCACTCGTGTCCCCCGGCAAATGGCTCTTTGTCGTGAATTAGGGATGGTTTTACTGACGGCTTCTGAGTACTGAAAAAACGTGCTTCTGGACGTGTTCCTCCCGCTTTCTAACCTCGCTCGTTACTACACCACAACCTCTTTCTTCTACACAGGCAAAACTAAACCACACACCGTATCCACCCAAAATCCCAAATATATACAGACACAAGGTGTTACATACAAGGAAAGAAAACTATTGGTATAAGATTAATTACAAAACAAGTTACACAAATGATGAATACAAGTTACGTAATAGGTGTTAAATAGGTGCTAATACAATACAATAATACAATACACAAAAAAAATACTGTTAAAATACTGTGCTTTCATGACAGTCAGTCATTGAAAACAGTTTGTACTGAAGGTTAAGCAGTGAGCAGTGTCCCAGTCAATGTTGTGGTTGGTCAGTTAATGATGTATAGCAATGTGATTGTTGACATTACCATTTTTCATGGCTCATTTGTGTTCAGTCAGTCTCGTGTTAAGGTTTCTGCCAGTCTCACTAATGTAGGAAGCCTGGCAGTTGGAGTATTTGATCTTGTAAACTGCTCCCTGTCTGTTTTTGGGTTCATCCCTGTCTTTAACATTGGTCAGTATCTGTCGTAACGTAGTTTTAGGTTTGTGGGCTACACAGATGTAGGGTCTAGGGCTGTAGGATCCGCGAGACGGTCGCAGAAGTGCCCTTAATGTAAGGTATAGTCACTAAAGTAACAGGTGTCGGGTTCCTTCACTGCGTCAGCTTCAGTAGGTCGGTAAATGTTTTGTCTAATAAAGTCAGAATTGTAGTTGTTCTTGTGAAAAACATGTTCAAGGTACCGGTATTTGTTTTCGTCACATAAACTGTCCAGTGTGTCACAAAGTCTCTATAGTTGTGCTTTGTCTGAAGTCGGGTTGTAGGATGATTTGTGAAGTGATCTGTCGGCATGGGTCAGTTTTCTGTACACTGTCTTTCGTAGTTCGTTGTTGTCACAGCCTACCAAACAGTCTAGAAAAGGAAGTTTTCTGTTTTTTTCAATTTCTTTGGTAAAGTGGATGTCGGCATTCTGTTCGTTAATGTGGTCGTGAAAAGTGTCAATTTCGTCTTTGTGAACAGCTGTAAAAGTGCCGTCAACGTAGCATAACCAAAGAGGATTACACTACGTTGGGTTCAAACCATTCACTAAGAGGGAGAGTATGATGTTGTGAAGTAGGGGGGGGGGCTGGTTGTGAAAAAAAGTCTATGCGGGCAGCAATATGCCTCCTCCATAAAGTGATCTGAAATTCAGATTAAACGACAAGAAAATCATGCAGACATATTGAGGAAGGGCAGAAGTTGGAAATGTTGAGGCTCCCAGTTTAAATATTCCAACACATAATACTAATGACTTATCAATTACATCTAGTTGTAGCTTTGCTTCTGCCATGTCGCATGGAAGGACAATCAATGTGCTGCCATCGATTGCACCTCACATATTTGACAAATGTAACATTATATGTACCTTACATGCGTGTTACATACCTTAATATCGGAATCTGTAGAAAGGTGTCGAATCTACAGATTAACAGCAGACATAAGTGTAAAATAATTGACAAGCTGTTGAAGCCGGCTTTTGAAAGATACGCCACTCTGATTTCTCATTTTGCGGTTATTAACAACAGGAGAGATGTTACTTAATTTCGCACTACTTTATGTTACCCAAATTAAGGACAGTCTCTTAACAGAGCAAACTTAAGTTAAAATAGCAATCGCCGCTTCGTTTCAATAAGCTTTTGCCATCAATATTAATTTAATGGTGGTTGGTTTTATGAGGACAAAATTATAGACGTTAGATCTACATACAAAGAAAGGTCAGTAATATGAAAAATTCCATTCCATCGCAAAATAACAACAGAAGTAGTCAGTTTCGCCGCACACAAGCGGAATCCCAGAAAATTACAAATTCGCAAATAATTATTTTGTAAAATTTACAAATTTGTTAATTGATTCACCGAATACTGAAATTGTAGCGCCTCAGAAAGATTGCAGATCACTAAAATATCCACACTGAAACCTTACCACAAGATGCGGCTTTAGTTGTTTAGCTGATGTGCTTGAAAAAGCAGAAAGCCGTAAAGTGCTGCTGACACAGATCGAACCGAACTTCGTAAAACGCGACGCCATCTTGCTTTTTTTGCTAATTTCCGCGAGCTCCTGGTGCGGTTTTGGCGATTAACATACGCTTTCTGATTGGTTGTCCAAGTAGGCGGGGCGGAGGTGTGGTTAGGCGCGAGCGCTCGAGGATTTCTTCGAAGTAATTAAAAAGGCCTGATTGCAGTCCTAATTCTCGGACAATCCATGCAGTCATTTTTCCGTGTGAAAGCAAATGGTCTGCATGCAGACTATAAAAAAGCCCTTGCTTTTTTTGCCAACTTTCTGTTCATAACCACGCCATTGGCCTATTTTTATTATCACTCACTGGGAATGAACGTGCTTTGAACATCAGCAGTAGTGGTACCTAGTGGCAGGCCCGGGGGGGGGGGGGGGGTGCTCTCCAATATAAAAAGGACTGGGGTGCTTGTTCTACCTTCTGTGGGTTAAAATTGTGGTTTTAGTACCTTGGGGTTTTCAGCGTCATAAGGTCTACACTAGGAGCTTTTGCGGTACCTTTTAGGGTCTTGAGCTGAAAAAATATGGCAGGAGATATTTGACAATCAACTTTATGAGCAGAAGGTATTTGAAGCAATCGTCTTTAATGATATTAAAAATTATGAAAGTGTCAGTTAATGTGTTGTTTTAGAATTGATACCTCTGAGGGGTGAAATGTTTCAAGCCACGCTCACAAAAAGGGATCTTGGTACCTCTTAGGGGTTCTTTTTACATGGGATTCCCCACAGGGTGGCAAGATGGCGGCTATCCTTCCAGCCCAGGAACCAAATGTGTCCAGAACAAAAAATTTTTTTGCCGTGTTTAATAAAACTTTTATTGACCAAGCTTATTCAGTCAAGATTGATGAATGGTGCACTCATTCCTTATTTGCATATCTATGGAGCTCAGTTGTACTTTGGTCCACAAACATGTAAACAAAGAACTCGGACAATATCCAGCCATCTTGACCTCCCATATATACAGAAAATCCAAATGCTCACTTTTATAGCATGGTATGTTTATTTTATACACAACTGTACAAAATGTCTATTCTAGATTCCACATATCAGTATAGCAATATTGTCTGCACATTCCCTCCCCCTATAACATTTACAGCCATTTGTACTCATTAAAAAAAACATTTACTGAAAATCTATTTCAAAGATCTTCAAATTCAGCAAAGAAATCAATAAAACCAGTGACCATTTCTAGCCCAGATAAGCTCCATAAATTTATCAACTGTACTTATTTATCAATCAAAGAAAATTTCTCTAAGACATGAAAAACATATGCAATCTTACAGTACTGTTTAACCCTTACACTCCCAGAGTCAAAGCCTTAATTCATTATTCATAAGGACTACATAAGAAAACCCTTGCCTGTGACCATTCATATGAAAAGTTATATGGTACTGTTTGATTTTTTCCAGTATTCTTGCAGAATGAAGTTTGGGTCCTTTCCAATCCCAGCTAGGAGACTCTGAGAGTGACAGGGTTCACCTTTTCAGCCCAGCAGTGACTAATACCTTCTCTCCAGCTTTTTACCGTAAACCCAAGATATCTCAATAAGAGAAAATGCTTAAATTTACTAGCAAGGAGAAGTCAGATGCTGGAGCTAAAAGAGGCAGCTTATAAGGAAAGTTCTCCCATCCCTCAGAAATCCAAGGTCTAGGATTTGTTATATTATGTAGTTCTGCAGTCCAAAGTTTGCGGTCTTGTTCATCCTGAACTGTTCATAAGCACCAGGAACCAAACTCATATTTGGTCTTTGATTTTAGTAAACTTGCACCACAACTGTTAAAAAGTTCATAAATAGAGGACACACTCTGCCCAGTGGCGTTATTTAAGAGTTCGGTCAAAGTAAACACTTCCTACAAATCCTCCTCTCATGGCCTTCTGCACATTCTGTTCAAACAACCGCCTATTGCCTTGAAGGACCTCTGCTGCATCTGTGGTGACAAAAAGTAAAAGCAATCTTATTATGGGACAAAAGTTGAAATGACATTTTACACATTTATCTGTCATGATTTTAAGAAGTTAAATTTTAACTGTTTACAAAACATACAGTCGATCTCGTCCTTGTGGAAACCTTCTCCCAATTTGTCCCAGAGGGGTCAAAGTCTATAGAAACAACACAGAATACTTCCCTAAAGTGCGCAGACAGGTAAGCAAAGCTGGACCCGACTATCTTGAACTCTCCATTTCTTCAAATTCAAACCCATTTTCTCTTGAATTTGGCCTTGTTTTTCCAGTCATTTACTGTTGGGTATTGTGAACTCTGTTGTTTTAAACTCTCTACTATTTCAGACACAGGGCACTAACCAACCTTTATTTAGAGGGTCTTCTGGATTTGGTTCCTGTAAACAATAAAACATGTTTCGTTGAATAAATTGACGTTACAGCGAGGACAATCCAACCAGGTGAACACTTGGTATTTTATGCGCATTTGTTTGGTAACTATGGGATGAGTGTTCTTAACAGGCTTTAGACAGATGGGCGCCAAGGCATCCTGTGGATGGCCATGTTTTTAAGAAATTTGTTTTATTTTCCATATGTTGCCTTCTAAATTGCTCATTTGAGCAGGCCTTATAGCACATTTTGGACTACCACTTTTCAAATCCTGGCTAAAAGCCTGTTTCTTAATATGAAACAAAAAGGTAAGGTTAGCATTTTTATGTTGTAGAAGGACTATTCCTTTGCTTTTTGCAAATAGCCTTCACAGGATAGTTATATGAAAAAATGCATATAAAATGTTAAGGTTGAAAGTTGTATCAGTTAAAAAATGACAAATGGCTGTTATCACAGTCCTCTACAATTTAAAAAGCATCTATGTCATTCTGTACTCTGTTGACCAATGTGTTGACTCTTTGGCCTCACTCATGTACCTTCTTAACAAAAGAATAAACCTTCACAGGTTCAACTGAAAAAAAAATGCCAAATTTATCAGTCTTGAATGTTATTCATCTACCAGATGGGAAAAAATTCTTCCTGTATGTTACCCTGGCTGTGCCAGCTACAATGTAAGTTCCCTGATTTCATAATCTTTTGCAACATTTTTGTCCTTCTGGCTTTAGCTCAATTGAATAGACATTGTCAAGAACATCACTAATGGTAAAGTTTAGAAAATATTGTGCACCAAAAGCCATACCTCTATAGCAGCACAACCCCAAGCAGTTCACACAATGATAGCGTGCGCAACAATAAGTTACATTTTTATAACCAAAATAAACAAATGATTTTCCTTCTTTTTCACATGGTGTTTTCTCAAAGAAAAAAAAAACATTTTTCCTTGTTTCTACGTGAGTTATAGAAACAGTCATCAGTCATAAAGGCTGGGAGAATGAGAAACGCTGTGGCTTTTAGCATTGTCCTAAACCTCCACTCAAATTCCTCTGA
Source organism: Micromussa lordhowensis (assembly GCA_964020085.1). Lineage (NCBI taxonomy): Eukaryota > Metazoa > Cnidaria > Anthozoa > Scleractinia > Lobophylliidae > Micromussa > Micromussa lordhowensis. The sequence goes on from OZ026605.1 coordinate 4,286,508, forward strand.
CTCAATAGAACACAGAAAATGCTTACTATTCCTTAAATAATTAATCCATCTTAGCTGTTTTGGACAATATGCAGGACTCAGAGGTGTCAAGAAGTGTAACATAAATCAATGATTTTCAAGTCGAAACTCTGATAAACTACTTACCAAAAACAAATACTGTAATCCAATTATTATTGCATTTATTGTAAGAACAGGTTTCCAGTCTTCCCTGAAAATAAAACATGCATTTGTTAGCTTAACAAACTTTGAACCAGGATATTTATGATCAAAGTTATCATGAGAAAACTATTAGCTATTAGAATAAAAACCTCATTACACAAAATTTTCAGTTTATTAACAAATGTAATGTCCCGAAAAAAAATCAAAGTGGCCCTTTTAATAGAGGACATTTTGAATAGGTCTATCCTTCAAATTAGTGAAAATTGAGTGCCAGGAACTACTACTCTTCCAAACTCAGGAAGAAATGTAGAAAAATTTTGTGTCGTGAGGTAGTTTTCTAAGCAAGGATATCACCTGTGCAAATCAAAGAGAGAGAAAAAACAATTACATATCCATGGAATTACTGGTTATCGCTGAAATCTCTTAGCTTACCTCAAGATGTTTAAGCAAACATTTCCTTCTAAGTCGATATTTGGATGATAAACCTGGAAAAAGCAGTGTACATGTATTAGATTATAGTGAGATTAGAAATAGTGAATCTATTGATATTTTCAAATCTAAATTAAAGGCATATCTATTTAAGGAATCATTTTTAGATTATTTAGGTTAATTTTTAAGTTTAATTCAAATTTTAGACTAGATTATTAATATCGTTAATTGTCATTTTTATGTGAGTTTTAGGAGGTTTTATATGATATTTAGATTCATTTGTTACGCACCGGTGATTAGCATATAGCTGATGTGATATAAGTGAATAAATATTAATATTATTATTATTTTTTACTAATTATCAATAATAATTTACAATACCATCACGCCATGAACAAACTTAATTGAGCATTACTACCATTTGCGTTCAACCGTGAAGCGTGAACGTTTTTTTGCACATGTTTATTTTTCAAATGAGACAGTTTCCCAGACAACTGTATCAACTGGACCAATGAAAATGTTTCGTTTGGAGCACGAAACTATGAATGTTTGTCAAAGAAACGTGACACGTTTTGGTCACATGGAGTGCAGGTTTGACAAAAGTAATGACATTTTTCAGGGTTTTGGAAGATGGAGGCGCTAAAATTAAACAAATTTTGACGAACCTATCGCACTGGAACACAGGCGGCTCAAGCTATCGTTATTTTTTTAATCTTTATCCAAACGTTTAGCTTGTGAAACATGACATAGTTACCACCGTCATCTGTTACATAACGACCGAGTTTCATTGTGCGAAACGTGGCTCAGCGTATGGAGGTGTTATGTATGGGGAAAAACGTTAATAGTCCATTTTAGGCGAAATTTTGATACATGTATTTTTCTAACAAAAATAACTGACCTCAATTCCAACACCTCCATATACTGAAAGGCAAGGGTCACGTTTCGCGTAATGAAACTCAGTCATTATGTAATAGTAGATGGCGGGGGTAACTATGTCACGTTTCACGGATAAAGATTAAAAAAAATAACTCCTCACAACGATAGCTTGTGCCGCCTGTGTTCCAGTATGATAGGTTTGTCCAAATTTGTTTACTTTTAGCGCCTCCATCTTTCTGAAGTCACAATGACACCAAGCTTCCAAAACCCTGAAAAATGTCGTTAATTTTGTCAAACCTGCACTCCACGTGACCAAAACGTGCCACGTTTCTTTGACAAACATTCATAGTTTCGTGCTCCAAACGAAACATTTTCATTGGTCCAGTCGATACAGTTGTCTGGGAAACTGCCTCGTTTGAAAAGTTAACATACACGAAAAAACATTCATGCTTCATGGTTGAATGCAAATGGTAGTAAGCAATTGTCAAATATAAGGTTCATTTTTTTTTTATTTTACACTATTTACCTAGAATTAACATAGAAAGAAAAGTATACTTACAACATATGATTACAAAATAAAATAATTACAGTACAGGTTATAAAATGTGTATGGTGGTCAAAGTAGCGAAGGCTTTCTAGTTTACCACCATATAGCCAGGAACAAACTTAAAACCAAGTGATACAAGTGATTTGTAACCATAATGGCACATCTTTAAGTTATTTTCACTGAAAAGCCCCCTTAAGAGAGAGTCAAATTAATAATGTTTACATTGCACTTCACTACTGTTTAGAATTGAACAAACACCCTGTTTCAGAGTATATGTTGTCAGTCAAAATGAAATTCAGGTTAAAACGATTTTAACCTAGTTTGATTCCCAATTTCCTTTGTCTTCTAACCCTAATTATTCATGTTCCATGAATAATTAGGGTTAAGAGACAAAGGAATTTCATTTTAACCTGAATTTTATTTTGACCTAAGACATACATGTATACAATATAATGATTGAACCATTGTAGGCAACGGTGGAATGAAGTTTTACAAAAATTCACAGTACACTTATCAGTAAACACAGCAATATTCATAAGAAAAAATCAGGGCAAAAGAAAAAAGTGCCGATGAAGATTAGGATGATCAGTATTTTGGCTGTACAACCTAATTGTTACTAAATATAATAATAATTATTATAATAATAACAATAATGGTTTATTTGCAACACATAAAACAGAGTGGCTCTCTGTGGCTTTCTACAGTGTCTAGTAAAAAAAATATTTCAAAGAACATCCTATACCTTTGTTTCACACTTGACTTTAGGAGCATCATGGGGATATCCTGGACCAACCTAGGGAAAAATTAATAATTTGAAAAAATGCATTTGTGTCTATTTAAATCTCCTTGTAATCAAAATCACCAAGTCGGTTTCTGATAAAATGTTTTAAATTTATGTAGGTTAGACTAAAGATTCCCTGGTTTTCGCTTAGGGTTCTGGATAAGTATTGCTGAATTGTCTACAGTTGCTATGTTAACATACATTATTATTTCACTAGTAGTGAAAGCCACTATGAAAAAGTGCTTTAATCAAGAAGTCAAGTACACTAGGTGTTGAACAGACTCACCTTAAAACTAAATACAAATCTCCCATATTTGTAAAAACCCTAGAAGTATAAATAAACAAGAATAAGAATCAGAAATAATAGTTAAGCCATGGTAACCTTCCATATGTGAAAACCATTTAGATAGGAAGCGGTTCCAGGCATTATTAAGGAGTGAAATAGGGATTTTGAGAAGGGAAAGAAAAAGTTAACCTCCAAGGGAAGAGAAAGGGGAACTGCTTTTCAGAGGCTTATGGTATATTCCATTGCATAAAGAAAAAGGATGACAAACAATAGCTTCCATTTGGCGCAAAAATATGCTCGGACCTTGAACATTATCTGTCCTGAAAAGTGAACAGTTTTATGACAGCGTAGCTCAGAAAACTGTGAGCTTTCAATAACCAAGCATATTTTCATGCTAAATAGAGACCTCTGTGTTCAGTATCCTTCAAATATTTTTTGCAACACGCAAAGTTTTGAGAATTGGGATATTCCCCAGTTATTTAGCTGGGGCATATTCAGTCATATGACATGTTTAGACTAACCACGTACAAGCAAAACTATTTGATGGATTATACTTATGATTATTATAGACACAAATGTTTTACCGGAAAATACACCACTCGCAAAATTCACACGAAATGACATCCAGGACTCGGGTGGCATATTTTCCATATCCTCACCAATGAAGATATTGATTACTTCACTGATATCATGTTTGACCCTTAAGGTATCAGCCAACCCAAAATTGACCGTTTTTCATAATTTTTGATTTCTATATGTTTTGATAGATCTTAGGAGTAGCTTTCACAAAAAATGCACAAAAAAATGTTTTTCGTAGGGGAAGTTATTGAGCAAAAACAATTTTGCCATCTTAATCATTCTAATTAGCTGCTGACAACTTCCTGTCATCACGTTGTCAAATAAGGAGAGGTTACGTGACAGCTAAACACATGCATGTTTGTGTTTCACAAAACACGCGCGATTCACCATCTTGGAAGCTCTCAAAGTTGTCGTCTTGTGAATCTACAAATGCCTTCGAAAAAGACAAAAGATTGTGTCCCTTTTCTTCGTCAAGCCAAGGAAAAAGAAAGGGAAGAAAGCTTTTAGCGTTGAAGCGGCAGCAGACCTCGCTTCGAGCGACCAGGGTTCCTTTTACAACCAAGAGGAATGGCTAAGAGAAATCGACAAACGGGATACCAGTGGACAGCCGTCGGCTGAAATGAGTGCAATCTGGAATTGTTTCTTATAAGCCCATAAAACAACGGTTGTGAGTTCACAGACCTTCCGATATCCACGGGCGCCGGACTGTTCGCGAGCGCTTTCTTGGGTTTGGCATCGTTAGAAACCTAGCTATAATTAAAGATAAAGTCATCAAGATGTTTTCATAGCTGCGTGTAATCGGAACTATTTGAGAAGTCAGTCAAATGATTCGGCGTTTACTAGCCTCGAGGAATAAATTGTTGCGCCGGTCTTGAAAGGGGCTTTCTCCCAAGGAGATCCGGAGCTAGCGAAAATTTGTCTGTTTCTTGTTACCTGTCAAACTGCTATTGTTCAAGAAAACTGAGACTTTCTTTTATCAATTAACACTTCATTTGCTCGACACTAATCCCATTACGGTCGAAATTCTATTTTTCCTTGTTTCTCGAAATCAAAATTTAGGCGAGATCAGCATGCATTTTGAACTCCAAGTCGGCAGCCCCTGGATCGATTTGGCTGAAATTTGGTCAAATTGTTGTCAGATAGCTCACCTGCAAAACCGTGTCTGCGAATTTTAATATGTCTTTTCATTTCAAAGTTATAGCCTATTTTCCACTGGCGGTGGCAATAATTTCACATCCCCGAATATATTTGCTTGTAAAAATAAAACAAGCGCGCTTTCCAGAAATCTGAGACACGGTTTTTTAGGCAAACGTGTGAAGAAATGAAAGCCGTGTTAATCGTTTTCTTCCGTTTGTTTTTGGTGAGCGTGGATCTTAATGAATGAAAACACTTAGTTTTACAAAAACCTCCTCCTTTTTGAAGCGCATTAAAGTTTTTTTAACCTTTTAAAGGGAATTAGCTGTAGGTATGACTACTCAGCTTTCAGAAAATATGCGGTTTATGGGGGTTTGTGTTGAAACAAAGAGCGCTAGAACGATCCACGCGCAGACGACTCCGTTGGGTTGGCTGATACCTTAAAACTGTACTTAAATGTGTTGGCATGTGATCGAAACATCTTTGGATCTTCCTCGGAAGTCTAGAGTAATCATCAGTTATCTTCAGAAATCTTTGGTAATCTTTGTTAATCTTCAGAAATTTTTGGAATTGTTCAAAATCGTTCAGGTGGCCTTCAAACAATTTTTGGAGAATCTTGATTTCTCCAGAAATCTTGAGAAACTGTCAAAACTTCATTATCAGTATGTCTATAAAAAACAAAATAATATGCGGTTGCTTGTAGAAATGGAATATCTGTTCTCATGTTCAAATTTACATCAGAGAGATATTTCATGTCTACGCACGCCCATGTATTATCCTCTATATTTCATTATACATAAACACTTTTTCTTCCATCAACAACATTGATACATGTTAAGTAGAGTGGTCCATGAGTAGAGAAAAACCAAGATTTACAGATGCTGGTTTGGACAGCTTCTCAGTTTCCTCCAAATATTAATGTCTTTCTTACCTCATCAGGTGAAATAACAAGTTTAAAATTTAGAAGATCATCTGGATCAGGAAATTCAGTCTCGCATGTTTTTGGCAGTTCAAGGTCACGTATATCTGAAATACAACACAATATGTTATACTAGGAGGGTTTCTTCTGATACTCCTTTGAGATCAGCAGTACTATGAGGGTGAACTGGTCTGGTCGAGAACACAACACAAGAAAATAGACCAGGCCCATTTTACAATGCTGCTCCTCCAACTCAGTAGCAAGGGTGGTGAATGATAAATGCAAGACTTTAGGAGAAGGCGAGACTAGCGTGTTTCTTTCCAGCTCAAGAGATTTCAACTGCTTTAACTGCAAGACTGAGACTTCGAAGTTGTTTAAAAGCGAGCTCGAGACATTCAGATTCTAAGGCATGCAGATTTCATTTATAAAATAATACAAATCAATACTTTGAGACTTTCTTAGCATTACAAAAAATCCAGACTGTGAGACACACACACCAGTAACTGCTTAAGCGAGACTGCAAGACCTGTGAAATTCAACGAAAATTTTGCAAGACCCATGGTATTTGAAGGGCCATGCCACCACTGGTAGCACATTTTTTTAATATATCTCTTTGCTGCAGATTTCTTTTTTTCAAAATACTCTAGGACAGGATAGTATAGGATAGTATCCAGGGAACAGATCAGGTGGTATTTGAATTTAACATTCATTACCCCTGTTAACTGGTATTGGTGGAACAAACAAAGAATTTCACATTTCTAGTTTTAATTCAATATTGACAATTTTTACCTTCTAAAATAATGCACTGTGATGGACATATTTTTTATTTTTTTTGAAAATGCAGAGCCATTGACACAAACTACTATTGATCAAGCAGGGCACTAAAATGATAATGAATTCTAATTTCAAACTGACGTAACATTCAAGCTAATCTCGTGTGAAATATGATTCGGCTTATTGTGGATTCACACAATTCTCCTACTTAGGCTTGTAAACAAACCAAATTCCACATAGTGGATTTCTTTGTTGCTTGTTACATCACAAAAACGAGAAAGAATGCTGCTCATAGTCCAAGATGACAGAAACGAAAGCAGCATGCAAACGTCGAATTGTACAAATCGAAATTATTGTTTTTGGTACAATTTCCGACAAGATTATTCAACTCAACAACGGAACTAGTTCAAAACCTGTCAAGATTGAGTTCAGGACAAGAAGAAGTAGTGAGCATGGCTAATAAAGAAGGTTATGATAAGGCTACAGTCTTCTTAGCCGATCATCCCTTGTCCCTACACGAGCGTAATCAATAACAAAACAGATCATTTAACGTGAAATGAGGAAGATACATGATGCAATGGCAGCACAATAAAAGCTATTTCTAAAGCAAAACCACACCATGCCGCACCTTTGGTTATCCTTAGTTGTGCTGCAGAAGCCCTCTTTGTCCCTGCTTTCGCACCTTCACCTTCCTTCTTTTGTTGCTTCAACGAAAAAAGCTTGATCATGGCTCTAATACGATCCGCAAGGACACCAAATTCCCCTATAACTCTGTATCGATTCTAAAACAGGAACGAGTCGTCAAGACTCAGCGAAAATTTCACCTCGGCACCGGCTCACATGATGCACTCTGATTGGCTTAAAATTTCCGGATAGTTCTCGCTAGATGCTCGGAAAATAATCGGAATTAGCACGATTAATTATTGAGTGAATTTTCTTGTTTCCAGTTTATCACGGTCAAAGGACGCGGTTACCAAAAAATGGCGCGCTTTTTGAGTTCTTTGCGCGAACCGCGCAAAAAGAGGAGAGATGTCAAAGAAAGAATTTTCTGCGACCGTCAAAAATTTTGTTTAACTAATTCTCTGTTCTTTTGTAGGGTAAGTCATTATGGTAATGAACAAATAACGTCCATCTTTTCGCCCTTTTTCTTTTTTGCTCAAGTTGCAGTACAACACTGAAAGTCAAAAGTCGCTTTAGTTCGGGACGATTAGTAGACTTCTAACAGTTTTGTCATCTGTCCTACTCGAGTGAAGTTTACTTTGTTTCACCACAGTTGTTTATAAAATTCTAATATGGGATAGCACGTTATATTTAATCTAGGTTCTGCACAAAATATTTTCAAAATTGATGAACTGTTTTATTTAGAGGAATTTTTTAATGTAAATATTTCAGCCAGACTCCTGTTTCGTGTCTTGAAAGTCAGTCCATTTACACCATGTCACGATCAGCCACAATGTTCCACTACATGAAAAGCGTGAAAAGAAGCAAAATAAGTAAGTATGGAATATTGAAAAGGCCAAGAGTAATCTTGAATGATATAAACGAAAAAACGTCCACCCTTTCAAGAAGTCCTCTTGGTTTGTTCGGGTCACTACCTCGAGAAATGTGCTTCAGGATATTTGGCTTCACTCCACTGGCCGATCTTGGACAGCTTTCACTCGCATCAAGACTATTCACAGACGAGGTAGTAAATTATCTTCATAACAAGGAAGCTTTGCTCGTTATTGTCCCAAATATCCATCTCAACAATGACGAAGAATCTTCACAGGTTTTCGTGACTTTGAAAACTGAGTATTGTTGGAATCATTTCACAGATCTGGGTAAGTATTACGAAATTTTGATTTGATTATGAGGCTTAAGTATATTTTTACACTTAACCTTTTTCAGTCCTTTTTAAGTCCCTTGGGGAAGAAGAAGGCGTGGCTGTTAATTAATAATATTATCTCGGGGCCTCCCCTTTCGTTTCACTTGTCTTCAAATCTTTAGAAGAAGGTAGAAATTGTTAAAAATCGCGCCATATTCGAAAGCTTAAACGGTTTTCTATCAATAAATCAAAACTGAATATCTAATTTGTAATTTATCGATTACAAACATTGTTCGGATAGGATCTTACGTTGTAATAAATTCCTTTTCAGTTTGAAAGGTTTCTCAAGCCTTATCCTGTAACCATTTTTCATTTATATATTCAATTTATTAACTTATTTATCTACTCACGACCCCACAAGCTGCAAAACTTAAATCTTATCGCGATTAAATAAAGGTTTTACTTACTACTTACTATTACTGGATTATGACTGCGCAAGTTTGATTATTACCGTGACCCATTACTGTTTAAATTTCTTACATACAAATTCATCACTTTTTCAGGGATCTTGCTCAAAAGAGCAACATGCCTCTATTCCACAAAAGAAAGGTTAAAAGAAGTTGGAATCATTTTGGATAAGGTACTCAATTACAGCACGATATACTTCTAATTCTAAAGTGTTTGATATAAAGTAAGTTCTGGGCACTTTGCTAAGAGCCAAGGATGTTATTTGGGAACTCATCATGGGTCCATCGTGGTCGGGCCTTTTTTCGATAACTAAGTTAACTTAGGCATTTTCTGAAAAACCTCTGTATAATTGTCCATTACATGTAGTTCCTCGTAACAAATATCATTTCTAGTCTAACCAAGCATAAAGTAGTCTCAAAGAGCTCTCCAAAGATCGCAGGCGGTTTAACTGAATAACCTTACCTGTGAAAAAATACCTCGGTTTATATGCTCAAGTACTGATACTGTGTCCTTAGAGATATTTTGCGGTCACATTTCATTTTATTGAAGTAAAAATTTGTGACTCTGTAGCTCAAAGACACTCACTCGAAAATCTGTACCACCCTTGGAAGTGACATAGCCTACAGCTGCTACGGAAAGTTTCTCCACTCCTTTGTGGCAGGATGGGAAGATGATGAAAAATTTAAAGCCTACCTTGCTGTTAAAGGTAACTTTTGGTACATCAGATAAACAAAGAAACAAGTTATCCATCGCAGTTGTAGCATATAACACTTTGAAACAAAGGAAACGAAATGAAACGGGTTAATTTTTTAATGTCCAGAGAGAGATGTGGCCCAATTATCTCTACACTTCATTAATTTGGTTTCAGTTTCTACATTATTAGAACGGTCTAGGGTACAGAATGAATTTATGGGGCAGACATTAGAACTCTAAATTACCCACCAGTAGAAATTCCTATCATAACTAAATACATTTCTAGGTGCCTCGTGTTTAGATGACAGAATAAGGCAGGTGTTACGCTCCACTCCGGGGTCACAACAATGGTATGAGAGGTACATCAGAGTCTTCTGCAGAGAAATATTCTTAGACAAGGCTAGTGACTTCGTTGAGAAAGGATTTTGGCTGTGTAAAATCCTGAAGCCATGGCCCCTTGTGTTTCAAGCTCGACTTCTTTACATTCTGTATGGACCTGTTAATGACGACAACGGTAAGCGACTTTCCTTGTAAAGAAACTCCTACACTGAAGTCGATTTATCGTGTTTATTCGAGTGACTAATTAAGCAATAGGGCACGTTTTCCGTGTTTACATAACCTCACGAGGAGGGTTGGGAGAATTCGAGACAGTTATGCAAACCCGAGACGTAGTCGAAGGTTTACATAACTTTCGAGAATTCTCCCAACCCTCCGAGAGTTTAGATGAGGTAGGGTAAACACGGTAAAAGTGCTCTATTGCTTTTATAAAATAATTCTTAAAAATACGCGCGAATTTAAAACGTCACAACCGTGCTTTCATGCTCTCATCTAAACACACCTATCGACCAATGAGAGCGCGCGCAGTGACTCAGTTATTTTATAACATTCATTTTCAACTTTTGCTCCGAAAATGGTGTTTCCTAGGATTACTGAACACAGGGAGAAATTTACAGAACAGGAGGTGTGTTTATATTGTCTCAAGGATTACACCGTATGATAAATTGGAGGCATCACTCGTTGAAAATCTCGACATGTTCGTAGGATGAAAAAAAAATACTTTATCTAAATCCTAGATTTGTAACAGTCCCGGTGTGCGATCACTAAAGAAAATAGCTCAGTAACTCAGAACTCACAGATTTTAGCTCCCAAGCTGAAAATGTAGGTACAAGTGTCTTTTCACCCACAGTGATCCGTCTTCGGTTATCGTCTGTCTTCGCTCGAGGCGAACTCGAACTTACGATCTGACAATATCATGTTTACATTACGCCTTTGAATCAAGCTTTGTAATGGATGATTAAACGACGTAGATAGTGTCTTTTTCAGGAACTGTAGATTGGAATACGGTGGAAAGTTGCCCAACATATTTCGGTGTTGAAGATGCGCAATTGAAAGAACTTGCAGAAGCCTTGAAGATCTTGCATGTCTACTGTGACACCAAGGACTGGAATGAAGATGATTTTATCAGTGTCTTTGAGGAATTGACCGGTGCGTATTATACCTATTTCCCTTATTAAGAACGGTTAGACGTGAAACGTTTCAATGTGGCTTTACACATCTAACATAAAACCGGGCCTCAGTATTCTTTTCAAACGGTTCGTCAGTGGAAACAAATAAAAAGAGGCCTTGGCGTTGTCTTAAAATATTGGCTTTTATATTTGAGTAAAATGTGCAGTGCAATTGTCACCCTGTTATTATCAGTGACGAATTGACTTACAAGACTTGAACACGTGTTTGGGCGTGGCGTTGCTATTGACGGTCATTCTGTTCAAATGCCGGAGTTTTGCGTTTGGCTTCGTTTTTATTACTTTCATTCCACTTAGGCATACCAACTGACTGGTGCTTGGAGAATGTCGCCAAGCTGCTCAAACTGTGTGGAGAATCAGTTTGCTTTGAGGTGCTTGGAAATAAAGCTGTGAATGGGAGAGTTCACGAATTATCGTATCTTGGCTATTACCTTGGACAGGTATGTATATCGTCCTTGCTCGTAAATGCAGTTTCCTTTTTAGTAATGTTAGTTGCAGTTTTGACCGCTATACCTGGTTACTCTAACCAATCGACTGGTCAAGTGACTGGCTGATCAACTGACTGACTGGTCAATAATTAACTCTCTGATCAATAATTAAACTGAATGATCAACTGACCGACCGGCCGACCGAACTTCAATTTTTGTGATCAATAAAACTTGCCTTGAAAGGTTCTTATAGGGCCAGACAACAAATCAGCTTTCTTGTGGATCGCTGTAAAATGTTTGTGTTTTTGTCATCCTTTAACTAATAAATGTAGGTGTTAGGCCAAGATGATATCATGTTTGGGAAGGAGAGAGGGATGGAGAGTTTTACAAGCACCATAAAGCAAGTCCTAGCTGTGATGCCAAGCAGTAAAGATCAAACATCATTGATATCATCATTGTTCAATGTTTGGGAAGAGAACATATTAAGCCTTGGAGAAGGGCTACAAGAAGACTTGGGTGTGTATTGTATTTCTTTTCTTTGAATCTCAAAAGAAATGATATGATGACACATCAAAATATTCGGATGCATGCCATTTTTGACAATTTTTGTCTATCCACTTTTTCACCTACTTCAATCAGTTGTTTGAAGCTGCGAACATAAATATCTGAACTAGTCAAAATACACACATGGTATATTTTTGTATAACATGAAAAGGTCATGCAAGAAAGAACCCTCAAACAGGAAAGTTTCGTAATTTGGGCAGTTTTTGATTTGAATGAAAATTTATGTCATCTGATAACAAGATCAAAATTTGATCATAGCACATGATAGAGAAGACTCAGCATAACACAAGTATGCATTCTGAACAACTGGTAATTTTTTACTCTGCCTTATGTTGCAGATATTGTTACTCCAGAAGAACAAGAACAGGTTTTTGCTGCAAGTGTACACAATTTATCTAAACTGGCTGCAATCCTCCTTAAAGAATGTTCAAGAAACTAAGGAAAGACATTACACATTCAAGCCGAAACTATATGTTTCTTGTGATGTGGTGAACAAATTAAATAACAACCAAATTCAAAATATATATATTTACAGTAACACTAATCTACAACTTTGCAGAATTTACTGACACAAAACCCTGCAAGGGTTCACAAAGTGGGTCAGAAAAATCATAATTTTTCAGAGCATTTCTTACAATTTTCTCAAAAACATATTTTATTTGTTGCAACATACTGGTACATTAAATTATCTTTATTTGTTGCAAAAACGCCAAAGGAGAAAACATTTAAAAATTAGAGTCCAGCAAGGCAACATTACCCTATAAGAGTACACAATAAAAACTTATTGTGACTTATTTACAGTGCGACTACTCTAACCAAAGCCACCCGAAAAAATTTTCTACAAATTTAATGAATGAAAATCGTGGAGGTTACGAATAGTTTTGCAACAAATTATCCAAAATAACCACAAATGTGTTGCCTTTGTAATGTAAAGATTGATTACATGGATATTTGTTGAAAACCTTTTACTATTTACCTCCATAATTTTTATTCATTAAATTTGTGGACAATTTTGTCAGGTGGCCTTGGTTGGAGTAGTCGCACTGTAATACTCTTATCTCAACCAAAATGTTTCAAAATGAAATAAAAAAGTTGGTGGATTGTGCAGTATTATTTTAAAATTTTGTATTCATTATCAATATAGCTTAGCTATAAAAATAAAATAGTTCAGAATATATATATATATATTTTTTTTTCTTTTGAGAATATGTCTTAAATGGGCAAGTTAAAAGAATTCTCAAATTATTTCAAAGAATATCATTTCACAGGCAATTTGTTTTGCACTGTATTATTTATTAACTAATAATTACACTGTAATATAATTGCTTTACTATAAAAATAAAGGTATGTTATTGATGTTATTTTTTATTGTTTTTTAAATTCCTTTATTTAATTTGTTTTTTTTTATCTCTAAGTTCTGCTTGTGTTTAAGCACATGCATATTATCTTGGGCGGATCCAGGATTTGATGAAAGGGAGTTCGGATAAATGCCCGCCAAAGGCGGTGGCCCCTAGGAGGTCCAGGGCATGTTCCCCCGGAAAATTTTTAATGTTAGGGCCTCTGAAATGGCACAAATTTGTCTTGTTTTTATTGCTGTTTTCGCGTACAAGTGAAACATCCTTTTCAAAAGATATATTTATTAGCTGAGTTGGTTCACTTTTTTTTAACCACGCGCTTGTTATACATTTTTACGTTCAGTTTAGGGGGTTCGACCGAACCACCCCTAGATCCGCCCCAGTTTATGCATGTGAGAGGTGTTGTGGTCTAATGGTTAGGGAGGTGGATTGGAATCATGTGGTCCACATCCAAGCTCTGCATTTTGTTCTTAGGCAAAGCACTTAACTCTACAGTGCCTCTCTCTACCCAGGTGTATAAATGAGTACCAGCAAATTTAATGCTAGGAGGAGGAGGGAGGGGGCTAACCCTCTATAGACTAGCATCCCACTAAGGAAGGAGTAGAAATAATCTTAGTCCCTTCATGGCAATGAAAACGGGATAAGTTCTGACAGAATGGACCACTTGGCCCAATCCAGATTTTACCATTAATTAATTAATAGCCACCATTTCAAGCAGACAATATCTGTTCCAAGAAGTGAACAGTTTTCCAAGAGCTTAATTGAGGAACAGATAATGTCTAAGGGCAAAATAATATCCGAGCATATTTTCGTGCAAAATGGAGGCTATTGTGTTTATTATCCTTCAAATATTTTTTGCAACACGCACGCACGGTTTTGAAAATTGGGCAATATCACTCGGATATTCCCCAGTTTTAGTTGGGGAATATTCATTCATGTGACGCACTTAGACCAATCGCACGCGAGCGAAAATATTTGATGGATTGTAAGCATGCATATATGCTTGTTTGGTTAATTTGGCAAAACAAAGGAAAAAATGCTCACTGGTTTATCCATTGCTGTTTATGTGTTGAACTTCTTTTTGTTTGATAATTCAACGTTCAATGTTATCCTTGAGAAATTTAATCAGCAGCCGTTTATACTTTTGACGTCACGCAACGCCTCTCGCCAACAAATCTTCAACTTCGGTTGTCCTGTGTACAAACGTCCACTGTTCACAGGCAAAATTGACGAAAAACGCAATTTTCTTGACGATATGGGATGGTTGAACGCAGCCGGGGCTTCAACCTCGTAGTACAGTTGTGTGTAAATTGCCCGAATTTAATTGTTCTATGGAGAATTGTTCCTTTCACCACAGGTGGGAAATGATACGTGCCGTGGTAAGAACTCTTTATATTATCGACAGAAATGACGTCTTTTATACCCAGCAGTAATATTGACTCGCAGCCATATTACCAAATTTGTAAGATTACCTACAATCCGTTGTGCTGCTTCAAGACCTTTCAACAATGGCTAACAACATTTGCAGCTGTACAGTACGATCGGAATCAAATTACCAAGGTATCGTGTCTCACTGACGGATAGGTTTACACAAGTAAACGATGACTCACCGAAAAGAAACATATTGCAGGTCATAACACGCCGGTTCATTGCGACATTCGCCTATTTGTGGCGAAAAAACCTTTTCCAAGAATGGATTATATCGTTCCTACAAGTTAGACCGGTATTTATTTTTAATACGGAAACTGTTTACAGTGACGTCACCGCGTCAAATCCCTGAGGCTTTCGGAAAAGTCAATAAATTCTATTGCAGCACACGCCATCGACACGCCGTGCTCTGCAGTCGATTCGTTTTTCACCCAAGCGTGTACTGTAGAAGATCATGGGTGGCAAGCTAGCTAAAGACAAAAAAGACAAAATAATCGAAGATGATTTCGTGGAGGTCGACAAGTTTTCTGGTGATACCGACGAATTCGGCGAGAGAAAAGGTGAAGGAGTGTATTGCTATCAAAATGGCGATATATATGACGGAGATTGGAAAAAAGGAAAGAAGCACGGCTACGGGATATATACATATGCAAGTGGGAAAAGGTAATTCCTTGTGTATTGGAGGAAAAAGCACAAACTTAGTTTTTGAATTGGATTTTTGAGCAGCTACTTCCGGTTAATAATAATTCTGCACGATCAATTTGATATGCACAGAGTCTTTCAAGCACAACAATATGTCACTCTTTGAAGACTTGTTTTTTCACGTAATTTGTTATTTTGTTATTTGTTATTACTCTGATTCTAAAACATGTTTTAAACAGCGAACGTTGGAATTGTTATACATAATAGCTCAGCTTCTTTTGACTTTCTATTTTTTGCTTGACCTCAATGACAATCGCGCCCATATGCACGACGTACAATATTTGGAGCATTATCAAGGAACAAAGCAAGCCGGAAGCTTGCAAATAAGGAAGGTAAAAGCCTCCCCTCTTGACGATAATTAAATCCACATCCTTCAATGAATTCTACAGCCTATACATAAAAACTGCTGGAGTTATAGCGGGTTTCTAGTTAAAATGATCTTTACAGGGGAAATATTGCCTAAAAATACTCGAAATAGTTGTCTGATTAGCTTGTGACTAATCACAATAATTTATTCCCAAAAGAGTAAATATGAAAGTTATAAATAATAAAAAGCTAGCAGTTAATCATGTTTTTTTCAAATGAAGGCAAATTCATTCCATTAAACTCTTCTACAAATAAGTTTGGTTTGCTCAGTGGTAAACAGAAACAGATGTTAAGCAAGAATTATTTAAGGACTGCCGGGGTCTTAGATAATTTAAAAATAATATTTAGCAGAATTTATAATTGCCTTAATCCTTAATTGACAGCAATTTCTTTCTTAATTTTCGTAAGCAGTTTTTCTTTATGCCACGCTTTTGTCATGTTATCTTTCTTGGGATTGCGTGACGAAGTTGGAGTTGGAGCCTGCGTTGCTGACGGGACTTCGCGCGAGTGCTTTGTTTTCACGCCGCTAGCGTTCGCGGCGGAAGTCGGAGAAACACAAACTCGAGGGCAAAATCCTGTCAGCTACCCGGGCTATTGTGTAATGATTGTTTGCTTTTTTAGTATCAGAGGATGGTTTTACAAGGATCGCTTCATAGGATCTGAACCAAACGAAAAGTTAAAGAAACAACTAAAAAAGAAACCAAAAGTAATGGAAGACGATGCTGCTCCTTTGCCACCTCCACCAAGTCTTATTTTGTAAGGATTTTGTAAAGTTGTTTGCAATTGCCGTTTTTATACTTGAGGACGCATTATCCGTCCAGAAGGATAATGCGTCCTCACCGTTTATATGCTAAAGTCGAATTATCCATCTGGACATTTGTAGTTCTTCTGGTTATGCGTCTCTAGGATAAAGACGGGCACAAGACGCATTATATATGTCTGGACGAACTATCTTTCAAAATTCGTCTTGAACGACGCACTACGCATAATACGTCTTGTGCCCGTCTTTATACCAGAGATGCATAACCAGACGAACTACGAACGTTTGCCCAAGTTCGTCCAGACGGATATGCGTCTTTAGTATAAAAACGGCCACGATTTCTTTAGAAACTTACCCCCTTTATTGTTTTTGGAGATATCGAGTCACATTAAAAATGAACATGGGCTCCTGGCATGGGCTAGCTTCATTTGAAAACAACTTTTTTTCTTCCCTTCCATGACCGGCCTTTTTCCCCGTTTAAACATAATGATTAATACGAAGACCCAAATTGAGCCTTGCAGGAAAACAAGTTATTTCCATTTAAAAATAGAAGAACCGTAGCCAGGAAAAAACATCATAAATATTATAAAAACGCTCACTGACTATGTACAATTAAAAAACTTCAAGCTTTCGGCTGTCAGGCTACAGCCTTCAATGGATAAAATGGACAAGGACGACAACTACTTATATACAAAAAATGGTGAGACTAATAAAATTAATATATAAAACGATATGTCGATGATAGTTTTTGCATCATAAAAAGAAACGCAGTTGACTTTACCATCGAAGACGGGAAAATAACAACCAGATCGCTTTTTTGGACGCCCTAGTTTCCCGTAAAGATAATGCTCTCATTGTTGATGTTTATCGCAAACCAACTCACACCGATAGATATTTAGATTTCTTCTCTCACCATGACAAACGACACAAGATCAGCACGGCTAACTCTTAAGCCTTCATCAGTTGAAAAAACGCTTGATGTTACGCGCGTTTTTTCAAGCGTTTTTTCAACTGATGAAGGCTTAAGAGTTAGCCGAAACGTCTTGCCAAAATGTACAAGTCAGTGACAAAAACGACTCTTTTTGTCGTCTAATCCATGATGTGTCTTCTTAGTTCCCCTCCTGAAGGAAACAGCTCAAAGCCCTTGAGTACAACTCGCATCTCCACAAGTCAAGAAGATGTTTCTAGAGAAGATCGTCTTGAACCCGATAATTTCCGTCGCACGAAGAGCGAGCGTCGACCAAAGAACATTTTTCGAAGAAATTACAAACTACCAAGCAAAGACGAGGAGAAGATGGAAAGGCAAAGAAGTGTAAGATTGAGGCAGTCAATTCGCGCTAAATACGGTTTACCAGAACCTTCAAGAAAAAATCCTTTACTAAGTAATTCCGAATAATGCAATTTTTATACTTGCAGTCTGTATTTATTAATTATTGCTGTGATATTTCCTTTATGAAATTATATAGCCGAGATTACATTAATTGACCCACCAATCGCTATCCCAGGTTTTAAACACAGCCAAGGGAAGCTTGACGCAGCTAAATTATAGAAATTTGCTATTTTGCCTATTAACCCACTTCTTGTTTTTCCCGTCATTTTGAGAGGGTACAAACAGGTTGCTTTTTGTAACTTTTTCTTAACATAATTAGGAAAAAAAGCGCAAACTGATTTACAAAGCAGCGAAGTTACGGGCATAACAGACCAATCACAACTCGTAGTTGATTCACGTGATCATACAGTTGTTAAGCTGTAAGCGTGCAGAAACCGCTAATGATTTTTTGTTGTTGTTGCCTCTAGGTCGAAAAAAATCACCTCTCACCCTTGATTGATAAAACCAACCTGATTTTATAGCGCAATCGTAGAGCGCAGCAGTTGCTATATAGACAAAGCAACATACGCATGCAATTTCTTTTCGGTAATGCATCGGTGAACAGCTTCAGTAAACCACTTTTTTAATAAGGAATATAACAACGATTCCTACATCTAAAGCTGTGCTAGTTATCTGCCTAAGGGGTCGTTATGTTTGTTATCAGATCAAGCAATACAATTTTGCTAGTGTCGAACTAGGCCAGCTTAACCATACGTATATCTATATTATGCAATTTATAGCTTTTTGTAAATAAAG
This sequence comes from Micromussa lordhowensis, assembly GCA_964020085.1. Classification (NCBI taxonomy): domain Eukaryota; kingdom Metazoa; phylum Cnidaria; class Anthozoa; order Scleractinia; family Lobophylliidae; genus Micromussa; species Micromussa lordhowensis. Next base: position 4,305,208 of record OZ026605.1, read on the forward strand.
ATTGACTGATTTATTTAATTTGAGACATCACCTAGAAGTTGTGGAATTGTTTAATGATACTTTGTCCCGGTGCAATAGAATGACTGCATACCTCTCTTTCGCTCAAGTTTAATCTAGAGCTGAGCATACGTTCTTGCCATTTTAAATGGACAAAAAGAACCGCACACTTTAAATCACTTCAGGTCTTTGAACGAGAATTTGCCAAAAATGGCGGTTATATTTCGCGAGAACGGGGGCCTCGAAAGCAAGCACTCTAGGCTAGATCATGTATATCTGTAGATTCCGAGGTTGCATAAACAATTTTGGAACGTTGGAGGAACATTGGTAAAATTTTAAATTTTACCAGGCGAGTCTTTTCTTGCTCTTTATTACTGCTTCTCAACAGTATTTCAAGTGGTTTGCATCTAAGTCGACGGTCAATTTAGTGAATATCAATCTGACAATAATGTGTAACACGGTTTTCAGTCGACAATGACATTCTCGCTTCCGGCAATCGGAAAATTGCATGTCAGGAAAGTTTGTACGAGAGGGGTATGGGACCTAACTCCCAAACTGCACACCCAAACCTATTAGCGCCACTGCCTCCAGGAAGTCCAGTCTTTCCTCATCCATAAAAAAAAAACTTGAAAAGGTACGATACGATTTCGTGAAGGAAAGTGGCAAGTTTTTTTAACAGTCGAATCTTGTTTCGCATTTCATTTTCCAGTGTGTTTCGGTGTTTTGAGGATTTTTTATTTTATCTTGTAACTGTAGAACTTGCCTTTTTGTTTCCTTTGCATGTCCACAGACCTTTTTTCACGATTCACCTAGCGAGTTATTGAACCTTGAGCCGGGTGCTTCTTGACAATTCCTTAGCCTGCGAAATAATAATAATAATAATAATACTGATAATAATAATACTAATGATAATGATAATGATAACTTTATTTAAGTGTCGTATGTATTTAGCACTGTTGTGCTAATTGGGGACACTATAAATAAATAAACAAACATTTCAAATAGAACATAAACTGTTCAGAATCCCAACTGGTTGGAGGCTGACCAGTTGGCTATTTACACAACGCGGTCGAAGAGTTGAACTCGGGACTAACGAGAACAAATCCAGATAGTGGTAGGGTGAAGGATTTGAACCAGGGACCTCAGATTTCAGATCCAGCGCCCTAAACCACTCGGCCACGCCACCTCCGCTTTTCTCATAATGGAGTAAGAAATGAAAACAAATAATTAAATATGATCACATTTGACATGTTGAGATACAAAGTTTTCAGGTGGTAGAAATTCGAGTACCATATTAACAATATTGGCTGGTTCTTCACGAAACGTTTTCATTATTTTGCTGGTGCAAAGGCGACAAAGAATTTTTTTGGCCACAATTCAATGTACAGGACGCCTAACATTTCTCACTCAGATTTGAAAAACGGAGATGGAGGTTGTTTTAATGTTCTGGAATTAAGAATTTTTCGTTCTTCTTCCTGAAGAACTCGTATTTTAATCTCTGAACAACACTACGGCCTGTAACTAAGTCTACCGATTTCACTACATGGCATCATGATGGAGTAGACTACCATGAGCCGCGGAAAGCTATACAACGTGTTCCAGGACCGCTCAACGTTTAAAAACGCTGTGTTCGTGTTTGTGATTGTTTCATTAGAGCAGGTGGTGAGTCGTTTGGGAATCACTTGTGAAAACGCCACGCTGTGGCTAATTGTTCCACCATGCGTTATATTTCTCGTAAGCTGCCTGAAATCCAAAAACGTCACACTACTTTTGAACTGCAACACTTCAAAGAATTGCTCTTTAGGACTGGAATTTGTAGCGCAGAGTTACGTCGCCTTGATGTACATGATTTTACCCACCCTCACCTGGATTGTGGCCGCGTTCCTTGACACTAAAATCTGGGTTTGTCACCGAATGGGAGCTGAAGACTGTGGAGCTGTCATGAATTGTACGCTTGACGAAATGCGTCGAAGGGAAGAAGAGAAAAGAACTTTAAAAGCCGAGTCTCAGAACATTGCGCTTCTAATTCTCACGGGTATATTGATTTGAATTTTTTTCTCATGCTAAAAAGACGTTATCAGGTACTTCCTTGTTACCTTTACTACTTTACTACTTCCCTCCCCTTCCCTCTCAATTAGTAGACCAACATTGGCTCGGCTTCGCGATCGGTTAGCAATCGACCGTAACACGAAACTTTCCGATTTTGTGCGGTCGGCAAATCTTCGTAGCGATTCGCTTCGCCTGTTATATCAAAGCAAAAAGACAAACGAAAACTCCCGAGTAGAGGGCGATCTTTTCTGACGTCAGGGAAGCTATTAGGCAGCTGAGAATCACAATGACGGGTACTGCTAACCGGGCAACTACCACAAACTTTAGGTAGGGTACGAGATTTACAAAGAACAACAATCGCTTGCGTTGAATTTCAGGTTCAGTGATGTGCACAGCCCTCTTAAGCTGGGGTTACCATCTCCTGTTTGCTAGACCGGAGAAGGAGCATGAGCTAGAAGGTCTCGCACGAGATGCGGCCAGGACAGTGTTGGAAAATTACGCAACCGAACGCGCTAGTCTAAAACTGCAAGAAATAAGAGCTATGGTAAGTCTGGTATGATAACAGTATCTTGGCGGGTGGAACGGAACTTTTGACTTGACAGTCAGAGGATGTAAAATAAGTCCGCTGTCTAGTTGAACCAAATGTTTTCTTTTGAGAGAAAGAGGAAAGAAAACCAGACTTTTAGAGCCATTAAGAACGGTGGGCATGGCGTAGTCTCCTTGGCAGCCGTCATTAGAGTCGTCACGCAACGCTTATCCCCAAAAACGTTACGTGACGACCAGGCAGGGCGGACCTTAGACTTGCCACAAGTCGACTGCGAAATGCGAGACAAGGAAAGCGAGGGACGAAGTCCCGGGCGGACCTGTAATGTTGTAACGAATGCGCGCGCACTCTTTCTTACAGCCTTCAGTGACGCTTCCAGTTGTAACAAATCTTTAAAAATTGCTCCGATAACATGAAGATGTTTTAAACTACAGGTTATGGCAAGGACCAAAGACAAAGCAGTCGAAGCAGAACTTACTGAAACCAGAGTCGAGAGAGCCGAAGAGGAAAGGGGTTCATGTCCAGGAAGTGAAAGTTCTCTTAATTACCAGCTGGAATCTACGTGGTTTGAGCGATTAGACAGAAATGTTGTGCTTCACCTTGAAGATCACCTTATAACTGATAATGTTAAACTTATTTATCCGGAACTGTAATACCACGCAATGATTGAAACAGCCACTTACAATGCGTCTCACAAGATATTCACACATTGGGTCAAAAAAGAAATACAATAAATAAAAGGTTATTATCATTTATTTAATTCTAAGGATATATTCCACATTCCTTTTCCATCCCATCCCATTTCCATTGAGAAAACTTCATTTTTCGATTTAAAGCGGTTTTCAAGAACAACTGCTTCTCTTCACAACACAAAGTAATCGAACAAACGCAAATAACAGAATGACATATTAGATTTCGCAGCACCAAACGCGGGAATAAAGGTAATAGCGTGTCAAGACCAAGTGACACTTTTAACCACCCAAAAGCGCGGGAAAAACTCGTGCAAGTCAGTAACAAAGTCAGGACTTGAAACAAAAGCGACGTCAACACATAATTTTAAATTTTCAGTCGGGTAGCCTGTGACAGCAGTCCTCCCCGAAATAAAAAATAGGCTACAAGTGCCATTTTCGAGTACTTCTTTTTAGAGTTCAATAGAAGCACGTGACGAGAGATCTCACAACTAAACCGTAGTACTTAAAAAAGCTGCAACGTTTCTTCCTTGTGTTGTGACGAATTGAAGTTCTTTACCGAAACCTGTGGGGTTCAGACTATGTTCAGGCCTTATTCCTCCGACGTGCATGATGTACTTTGATAAACAAAAGATTGCTCAAATAATTTAATATGTTCTCCCGCAGTCTTGCGCGCTACTTTTAATACAAATCTGATGCAAAAGTATGATTAAAATATTTAGAAGAATTGTTACTCTCCTTCTCACATTCAGAACCTGCTTCCAATAAATACTTTTAAACTGAATTCCTAAAACGGGCAAAATACTCCAAGACTACCAAAACGGTATCTGTATAAGAACGAATGATGCTTCTATATTCGTTTAGAAACAATTTTAGTTTCATATTAGCTTTAGTGATCATGTTGAGTTAAGACAAGAGTGTCGTCTACAAAGGAATTTTCTGATCCAGTGATGATTTTCCAAGTATCAGGATTTACGATACAGTTGCACCGCATTAATCCGACCATCCGCAGCCTTCCAAACATCTGTATCAATGGCAGGCACGTTTTAAAGTTAAATAATAACATTATTGACTGAATTGTTTGTTCAATTGATACTAAATAGGCCAACATTCAACTTAAAACACATTACTTATAAAAAGTCTCTACAAAAAATATTGTCCCTCACTTTGTAAAATATCTATTTAAAAAGAGCATTTGACTTCAGTTATTATATTTGTCCATCAAAGAAAGCCACTAATGAAATCCGCCTCCTTAGGTTCCCCACCACGTAGCTGATTGGACTTTTCTCACTTGACTCAGCTGTTAGAGAAAGAAAGAAAAATCTTAAAACCAAAACTAAGACATGAAAAGAACCCTATTTAGAGCGGTTTTCAATTGAGTGTCGTAAAACCAAACCAAAGTAATAACTCGGGTCAGTAGTAACGGACATGGACAATTTAAGCAACAGAGCACTTTATCCGTGTTTATATAACTTCATCTAAACACGAGGAGGGTTGGGAGAAATTCAAGACAGTTATGTAGTACGTAGTCGAGGGTTTGCATAACTGTCTCGAATTCTCCCAACCCTCCTCGTGTTTAGATGAAGCTATATAAACACGGATAAAGTGCTCTATTGCTTTTATAAAATAATTCTCAAAAATACGTGCGAATCTAAAACGTCACAACCGTGTTTACATACTCTCATCCAAACACACCTATCGACCAATGAGAACGCGCGTAGTGGCTCAATCATTTTATAAACAGCGCCGATCCAATCAAAAATCGAAGTAATAACAAATAGCTCACGCAAAGCGCGGGAAAACGTGTGCGAACGAGTCACGATTGGTTTTGGTTTTACTTCTGATTGGATGAAAAGTGGCGCGAGATTTTGAAGCCAATCAGGAAGCGTAGTAAATGCAAAACCAATTCGACTCTCAAATGAAAAGAAGACTGAGTAAAACTCTTCAGTAATCAGAACTAGGCGATGGCTGAGCTGTGAGATGGGCCATAGCGCATTTAGAGCGTTCAGAGGTAAAGTGTGTTTATTGGTACGAACACGGTTCAGGCCAAGAAATTCTTCAACGCTGTGTAACCTTTTTCAAAGCAGAAAGGGTAAACAATGTTTGTCTCAAGAGGGAAGTTAAAGGGAAACGTGAGATTACGTCAACGATATTTCTAACACAAGATTATTACTTCAGTGTGCTTTGCAAATTCGTCGATCTCTAGATAAGGTGATGCACAGAATAGTATACCTCTTTAGGACTGAACTCCAAAATAGTTGCAATTGCTGTAATCATTTGCTGTTTGACAGAGTAACTCGTGCTCATCATAAACCTCAGCACAATGTTTTTAAGATATTCTAAGTTGGCACTCTCGCGAGACCTGAAAGATAAAAAGGAAATAAATTAACAAGCAGTTATTTACCGTCGTTTTCTAATCCATCTCAATCTTCCCAAATTTTCGCTATCATGTTTCTTTTTCTTTTATTATTGCCTCTTGTGTTTCTCTACCTTCACAAATTACGTTTTTCTGTCAATTTTAGGGTAATTTGGTACGTAACTGAACAAAAAATCACCTAGTGTGGCAACATAAAGCGGCAAAAATCATTTTATGCCCAGTAAAGGATTCCACAGTCATTTTCAGGTTTACACTGAAAAACCACCAAAGATAACAGAATTTCAAGTTACCTGTCTCTTTCAAGTTTCCTGATTTCTTCTTTGAGGAGATTGGACTGATCCATGAGTTTGTCACCTCTTACAACAGGAAAAAAAAGAAGGAAAAAGCAAGGAATTATGCATTTAGGCCAAGTGTAGGGAAGTTTGTGCAGTGCGAAATTGTACTGAGCTATAATAGGTTATGTAATAAATCATAAATTGAAGAAACTAGTTTGCTCATGGAAAGAGCACTTTTCCGGCGACATTACCTAATTTCCGCATCTCTCAAGGCGACTTCAAGCTCATTCCTCTGTCGCCGAATTGCTGTACTTTCTGCTTCTCGTCTAGCTTGCTGTTGAGCATAGTGTACCAGTGTACTTTCACTGCTGCTAGCCTGAAAATAGTAATGGAGGTATTGTGGCATTATAGTCAGTGCAATGATAGTTATAAATATTACTTGGTATATTGTCTTAACTTCGTGCTTCAGATAAAGGTTATGCGGTCTGCATACGAGCCAAGTGGCACATCAGGCCGGAGCTTATCCCGGTTTCTGTAGCATGAAGCGACTAGGAGTATTTCTACTCCCCCTAGATGAGATGCTAGTCCATCGCAGGGTTACCCTCAGCATTAAATTCGCTGGTACCCATTTATACACCTGGGTGGAGAGAGGCACTGTGAGAGTAAAGTGTCTTGCCCAAGAACACAACACAATGTCCCCGGCCATGGCTCGAACCCAGACTGCTCGATCCTTTCACGCTGTTCAGTTTCTCAAAATATGAAGCCTTTTTTTTTGGGGGGGGGGTGGATGTTCAAGAAGCCAAGCCTTATCTATGGTTCATCTTTTCCCTTCTTTCTACTATCTCCGTGGGATGAGATGTTTGTCTTCACTTCTCAATGTGATCTTGTTGTTCGTCAAGCATTGGTTTACGTACTCAAGTTTTAATAGTTCTTATCGGTAAATTAACAGTGAAATTCCAAAAACAAGCAAAATTACATGTAGGCAGTGTCCACGCCACGTACGTAGAAAAATTCGAAAACTCAGCCTTAAAGCAATCTCACTAACCCCAGAAGGTTTGGTCAAGAGTTGATGAACTGCAGCATCGGCCTCAGATGACTGAGGGGCATCCAGAGTGGCCTGGGAACCACCAGTTATCTCCACGAATTTCCTCTGATAAGAAAAGGCTGATCTCGCTGTGCTGCTGTCAGCTGAAGGACTACTTGAAGGGCTACGAGTTCTCAGTATTTCAATTTCTGAATCTTTCTCTGCAACCAGGGCAAGAGTTCGTTCTCTTTGATTTAACACCTGCCTTTCAAGTTCCTCAAGTTTTTGTTTGTAAATAGTGTTCGATTCCTCATTTTCATTTTTGTGTTTTTCCTCCATAAACTTGAGCGAATCCCTCAAGTTTGTGATCACCTTTCTCTGATCTTGTTCTTTTTCACTGCTAGATTGCTTTAACTCTTCAATTTCCTTTTCCAATTCAGCATTGTCCTTTTTTAGTTTTTCTAAGTTCTCTAACTGTTCACTAAGCTCTTTGAAGGATTTGTTCTTGTGAAGTGCTTGAGTCTTGACTTTGTATCTCTCAAACTCTTCCTTGAGTTGCCGCAGTTCTTGTTGACAAACTTTATGTGAAGGATCATTAACAAAAAGAGACTCCAATTCAGACTTGCTTAGCTCTTCTAATATTGTGAAGAGAAAGAGAAAAAAGGTCAAACTTTCAAGTGTATTGTTATTTCCAAACAAACAACTAACTCCCATTGTTTTCGTTCACTTGTATTTTTTTGCCATATTACAGAACTAGAGTACAAAGAGATGAAAATTCTACTGTATAAAGAAATAAGTTGTCTAAAAATTATTTACAATAAAACAGCAACATCTGGTACTTTGAAGCTGCACAATGTTTGTGTAACAACATCAGAGATACCATAATGTTACCTTCTTGGCCCTAAAAAAAGTTCTTCAAAGTAGAGCGCCACCAATTCAACCAAAAAGTCCGTCAGCTTATTATATCCAAATTTTTTCGAACAAAAATGCGAAAAGTCTGCCAAAATATGTCTGAAAAATGAATTTTACGGGTTTCCTGTAAAATTGTCTCGGAGATTTGGTGACTGGTACATGAGGCCAGGCCCCGGTTGTTGGAAGGCTGGATAACGCTATCTACCGGATAAATCGATATCCAGTGGATAAGTGTTAATTAAACAAACCATGCTATCCGCTGGATAGTGATTTATCCGGTGGATAGCGTTATCCACCTGTATCTGGAAGATGCCTAGATAATCCGGGAGTGTTGGATTTAAGTTCATTGTTTATCTTTACAAAAACATACGAACACTTACTGCCCATACCCAGATCTAATGGCTTGTCAGAAGAATCCATAGCGATCTTGAGCAATCCTTTTAACTTGAATACTTGCTTTTTCAATTCCTCCGGTGTTTCATCTTCTACCAGGTCTCTTTCATTGTCTGGTGTTCTGTTCTCATCTGTACTGATTTGTCTTGTTAGTGTAGCATTTTCCACATCCAGCTTCTGCAAGCGTTCCTTTAGCTTCTGAATAGCTTGCTGATCTTGAAGTCTGAGCTTTTCGTAATTTCCAACGACTTCTGACAACTCGGAGAGTTTCACCTCTGATTTGACAACAAAACGAAACAAATAAAACTTAAATTCTTTCTAAAACATATGCTTGCCGGCCTCAAGAGTCCTCATGGGCCCAATGAGGATGAGTCAGCAAGTTAAAACATATGCTTGACTTACTGACTGGCAATGTAAAAGGAAACTTTAATTTGTGACTTCTATGCGTGCACACAACTATAGAGTCTATTGATACAAAGTCAGTGTATATAAAACAAAACATTTCATAAAACTTGATGATACCATGGCACACACATCCTCAGCGTAGAAATAGAAAATAACTGTTTTATGTTACCATCAAAACTGTAAGAGTTTCCGTAGTAAACTGTTGTGAGTTTTTCTTAAACTCCAATAATTTTTATTGCATCAGGCTACGTAAACGCATGGTCACATACAGCTACACTATATTATATGATTTGATTTTCAATTTCCTTTCCTTTTCCTTTGACTACTGTACCATGGAAGATTCCAAGACACTGGGCTATATATGGCCCAGCTCAAACCTTGAACTTGAACCAAAATTCAGTTGGACGAACTCAGTTGAGTCAAACATCGTTTAGTTCATCCCTTGTGAAGTTCAATGTTTGATCTGGACCTAAGAGCAGCTACATAGAATGCCTCCAGGTAACAGCAACAAAACACTTGATTCATACCCAAATCTGCCACTCTGCACTCTTCTAAACTGGTAATAATCCTCAATCGTTCTTCAGCATCGTTAGCCCTTGTCTGTTCCGTTTTAACAGCCTCAGCGTGCTCCTTCTTCATCTTGGACATTTCAAACTTCAACTGGACCAGCAGTGGCGAAGGTTGCAAGGAAGCTTTCTCTGCCTCCTTTAGCCTTTTTTGAACTCCTTGCAACTCAAATTGCAGCTGTGCAATTTGTCGTTCATACTCTTCTGTTTTGTTACCTGGTGATTTTTTTGTCAGCAGGATTTGTTCTTTGGCATCATCTAGTTGCTGTTCAAGGTCTTCCTTTGCAGAGCGCTCGGTTGACACAAGCATTTGTAATTCACGCAGCATTAGGACATGATTGTTTTGCTCTTCCTCGCGTGCTTGCTGTTCATGCCTCATGCGTAGCTTGAGCTGCAAAAAATCAAATAAAAGTGATTATCATAGACACCTTGTAGGAAATTAGCAGAAATTATCAACCTTTTCAGTAGTCACCCTTTTAACCCACTGTCAAATATCATGTTTCTTTGATTGTTGAAACAAATTACAGCCATGATAGAACTCTTTTGTTGATTCAGCTAGGCCCTGAGAAGAAGCAGTTATCACAAGAATATGTGAACGAAGAAGACTCATTACAAATGATGACAAAATTGAACAATGGGCAACTTCCTTTTCAAGAGGTCAGTCATTTGCCAAAGAGATTTTGAGATGGAACTTCCTCTTTGAATTGTGAAAAAAGCTTGGTGCCTTTGTTAATAATTTATTTACAACAAACCTCTTGAAGCTGTTCCTCAAGTGTTTCTACAGTCTTGCTCAGCTTCTCTGTTCCTTCTTCATACTCCTTGTCTTTAGCTTCATGATCTTGCTGATGGATTGCATGATGGTAAATAACAGAGAAAAGAAAGCAAACCACAAGTGTAAGAATCAAACATGGAATATGTGAATTGACAGAAAGGTTGTGCTTTAAAGTGCCACTATGACGAAAATCGCATCCTTCAAATCTCAGTCATTTTAAGACATAAACAAGTAGTCTGTACAAGAGTAAAAATGCTGTTTACTGTTTTCAAATATCTTTATTCGTTCCAGAGATATTCAAGTCTATAAAATATGCCAATTAGCCAAGTGATGACGTCATACACTCAACCACATTTTGATCAAATATGATAAACAAGCATATCTCAGTCAACTTGTATAATAAATCTTTGAATTGCTACAGTAAGATTCTACTAGAGGTGCTCCGCGATATGAGCTTACCAATTTTTGTTACCATGGCAACATACTAGGTTCCAGACCTCCACAATATTAAAGGCTTTTCTGACCACTTTTAGGGTTCTATATTGATATTTGCCAATGGTGCCTCATCTACATAATTCAGCAAGCATATAAATACATTAGGTTGAGTTCATAGCCTTGTTTAATGTTTTCCAAGCTTAAAATCACTAAAATATTGATATCAGGCTAGAGGGGACTGGAAAAGAGTGGGTTGCCATGGGAACGAAAATTGTTATAGCTGTAGATGTGTTGCATTTAGAACTATTAGCCTACCAAGTTTCAATGGTTTCTGCTGCAAATTGCGCGAGATAGCGCTATTTTATATACTTCATGTAATATTTGGTTGAGTGTATGACGTCATCAGTAATCTGATTTGCATATTTTACTCATTTTTCAAACTTAAATATCTCCTGAACCAATGCAGATATTTGTAAACGGTAAAAAGCATTTTTAATCTTTCGTAGAATTCTGTGCGATTAACATAAAAAATCAAGGGGTAAAAATTTGATCATAGTGGCACTTTAAAATTGTATTAAATAAATTTGATCTTAATTCTTAGGAAATATTTGTACCATCATTTTCTTTTTATCAGCCTGATAGCTGGCTTCCATCTTTGATTTTTGCTGCATTACAGTGGCAAGTGATGCACTAAGAGTTGCAATCTTCTCTTGCTGTGCTTCCAACTCTGACTGCTCGGCAGAACTGCTTTCCTACATTGAGGAAATAAGATGTACATAGTTAAAATGATTTGCATTTACCCTAAAAATTGTCTGATGGAAATTAGTAATCTCTATTTACTAATAAGTAATTAAAAACTCTATGGCACCTATGACTTGAAATAATAACATTTACAAAAATACTTGCACATATCTAGTCTCCTCTGTGGCCAATTTTGCAATGCTCTCCCAAATGAAAATATAATTCCTACAGTTTCTCTGTGATATTTGATTTTTCAGATATCTGAGTCTGTTTAAAAAAGTCATGGGTCATATTATAAATAAAGAGCAAGTTATGTTGGCTTATGCCACAGAACATTTCATCAAATCTTGTTACATTTGGGTTCAGTAAAGCTGGATTGTCATTAAGGTATCATGGCAGGTGGATTTTGACGAAAAAATAGATTTTCTGTTATTTTCATTATACTGCAAACTGATCCGTGCTGACATCTGTCAATGCCTCATCAAATCTTCTTACATGCGGTGATTTTTAACACCTCATAGAAATCGCACGAAACGTTTTTCGCCTTTTTCTCGATAGTAAAACTGCATATAAGGGTGAAAATTTTAAGTTCGTTTACACGCGTCTTCCGACGGAATTAGCTGAAAATTGGTAGCCACGTTCTAGGATAATTCGTTCGAAAAAGGGTGTCGGGCTTTGTTAAATTTCGCTTCCATTTCCAAGTTATGGCCTCTTTTGCAGAAAGGAACGTCCGCATTGACAATATCAAACTTTAGGAGGTTGTAAAAAAAAACCAAACCACATCTGGGAAATCGCAGACACCCTTTTTGAGGGTGATGTGTGAGAAAACATTTCCGATGTAAATCTCGCCAATCCGATAATTCGCGCGCAGAAGCGAACCAATTTAAGCGAAGCAGTGTTTCTGGGGATTTCTTTTAATATCACTTCGTCATTGTCTTTTTAGAAATTTTTAAAGATATGATTGTATTCTATAACTATTTAGCTTTCAGAAAATGTATAGGTTGATGGGGTTTTCTTTGAAAGCGTCAGCGTAAGGGCGCGATTTCCAAACACTGTCAATCCACCTACCATGATACCTTAAGACATAAAACCAAACCTCATCTTGATGTAATTGTTTCCCATGTTCCACGTCATCTTCTTTTACCGCTAGAGGATGATCTAACATTCCTTCCATATGTGCACCCTCTTCTTGTAAGGGACTTGTTGCATCTTCACCTTTGCCTACACTGTCACTGTTCTTCTCATCCTCCACAATTTCATTCTGATCTTTGCCCTCAGCTGCTTCCTTTTTGTGGCTGCTCTTTGTTGGTTGGTTGTTGCTGGTTGTCAAGACATTGACACTTGCTTCTAAAGCCTCTTTTTCTTGTAAAAGATTTTTATAGGCACGGACAACATCTAAGGAGTGAAAATTGAAAGTCATCTAATGGCATTTGAATTCATTTGGGTTGGTATCTCTTACCTCGTGATTGAAACACAATTTTGCCTGCAATACTAGCGGAAAAAAACCGGTAGCCTTTTGATAAGTGAAGATCTTAATCATGTTCCTGTCTCGATTAGATTCCATCACAAAAAAGTAACTAATATACCAATGTACATACTGGTTAAAGCGGGCACCAGCTGTTATGTAAAGTCGCATAGGATAAAAGCTTGTAACATTTCCTTACCTCTAAGTCTTGTTTCGTAACGCACCAGCTGCTCTTTCTGTGCGTCTACAATTTTAATAAGTTCAAACCTTGATTTCTTCTCCATATAGGCGTCCAAACGATTGTTTCATTAGAATACATATGGCATCATCACTTTATCACTAATCAACGGCAAAATAAGTCATTTGGTGACGCCAAAATCATTAGAACACAATCCTAAGTCTTCATATATCCTTCTTTCGGATTTTCAGTCAAAAATGGTGGCCATTAAAGTGGTATTTCTCGCGAGGAAGTAAACTTTGTCAGATTTTTGTGCGTTCTACAAATATTGACCAGGCGTGTTCGACACGTATGTTTACATCAACAACCGCGGAAAGACTGGGTCATCCCTTCATATAATGATGCACGAGAGGTTCACATGGTCCTTCTTGTCCTCATGTGACGAGTAGAAAGTAATATGGCGGCCGCCCAAAATGCGGGGACCAATAGCATAACGAAAGTTTTGGAGAGTATATGCCGGGAGCGGAGGAGAGAACACCTCGATAAAGAAAGTGAAGGTACGCTTAATGTATGCAGATTGTAGTGGAGCAATTTTCAGGTGGAAAAACAGTTACTTTACGTTGATTTGGCTTGTCAAAATGTCACAATATGCGGCATGATGAGGTCGATCGAGGAAGTCTTGGTGAAAAAGGAAAACGTCAAACTGTCTTTCTTATCTTGCAACTGTTCTTTGTTGCCGAGTAGCTAAAGCCAAAGGAAATGGTAAATATTTTTGGTATAAAGCAGTCAAGCTAAGGACCTCACTGAATTGCCACTGCATGAAGCTTGTTAGCTTATTTATACTTTGAATACCGGTAACCATATTATCAAAGGCCTTCAGCTAATACCTGTAAGCTCTATTAAGCTCACGCGATGATTGATCGATCATTTATGTACATTGCTAATTAGAAAATGGAGAAATGATTTGACCTGCTGTGTAAAATCAGAATCGATGTCAAAAATCAAAATCTGGGAGATGGGCAAATTATTTTTCATGAGGGTACCTGGTGTTGAGCCCCCAGAAACAGGATAAGAATAAATTGTCGGCAATTTTACCACGAATAACCAACATTTTCTTCAGAGTAGGTGAAAATGAGTGTTGCAAGTGTATAGTTACATAACTATTTCATTCATATCTGGGAGATCTTTGACTCACACAAGAGACAAAGGACATTAATTTTAGTCTAGATCTGGGAGAATTCCTGATGATTTGGAAGAGATTGTGTACATGTTGATGTAAACTGAAGGCATCTTGATAGAAATTTGGGCTATAGCACTAAATGACAATGTTCTATAGATGAGTGTACATTGTTCCTCTCTTGAAAAAGGTGCCAAAGAATGAATAGAGTTTGTATGAGAATATTTGTAAATTCCTTTTATACTTTCTCTTGATCTTATAGACAAATCTGCACAGTAAATGATGATAAATTCTAGTAAGTGTTTATTTTATTTCCAATCACACAGAGGGTTTTATTGTCCTGGCTATTGAGTCTTTCTGGACAAGACTTTTCTCACAGTACTTCGTTTGTAATGATGACGACACAAGGGATGACCTTCTTTTCTATGTAAAAGGGAAGAATGCCAATAAAGATGGCAAAATTGAGAAAGAACAAGCAGAGGTAACTGCTACAAGTTGTTATAAGATAAATTATGTTAGTCAGAAGAAAATGTACACCACTGTTTTGTTCAATCAATTAATCAATCAAAATTCAATCAATGAAAAAATCAAAACCTTAATTAATGTTTCAAAGTTGCGCTAGGTGAGGGGAAAGACTCTTCTAATAATTGGGGGCATTTAATGATATCAGTTGAACCCTACTAACTGTTGACTAGTAAATGAAGCCTGCTTACTTTAAAATTTATCTTTAAGATAAATTTTAAAAAAGTAAGATCTTAGATCTTCAACTGAGAGATGCAAGTCTTGTTATTGGAGTTCAGTATTTAATTTTCAGAGATAACATTTGTGTCCTATAGTACTGTTGTAAAGCAGGCTATTCTTGTTTCTTGTGGAAAGAGTCTTCTTTATCTCAAATCAAGTCTCATTTGTCTTGATATGTCTTGCTTCTTGTGAGTGGCCCTCAAGAACTGTCTTAGTAATAGAAATGTGCTTTTAAAACTCTTTGGTGCAGGCCTGTGTCATGGTACCTTGAATGAATTAACTTAAAGTGCTAACTTTTATACATGTATCTTTGGGATCCTAAGTAAATGAAGTATTACCATCTGTTTCTTATTTTCTAACTTGATGATCTTGTGCAGTCTAAAATTGCAGTGTTCAGAAAAGACTCCAAAGTTCTTCCAAGGTTTGTGTAATTTGTTTCTTATCACTTTGTAT
>OZ026605.1:4325400-4342900 GCA_964020085.1 Micromussa lordhowensis
CAGTTCATTACTTACATCACAATACTTACGACTGATAACACAGTACCTTAAAGTACGTTGCTATATTGCTACATTACCACATTATACTACATTACAACATTACTACATTACTACCTTACTACGTAGCTAATGTCAATGCACAAATGTTAAATATGTATTGAATCAGATTTATAGAGCTCTACATATTCAATTCAACTTTTTTTCTGTAAATTAGGTTTATCATCACCCTCACAGCACTGGACTAAATTCAGGTATGTTATAAAACTAAGCAAATCAAGACCTTGCTGAAATTGTTTGAATGAATAACGTATGTCCAGAATAAAATGTTCTTGAATATTAGTGAATGGCTCATAATTGCACAGCCAATCAAATGTGCAGATTAATACTAAGAGATCGTTAGTGCCACCAGAAGTATGCCAGTGTTGAAAACTGGTATCCAATCTTCAGTTTCTGGAGTTGTCAGGTAATTAGGGTCAAAATAACTTGCGAAGAAAGAAATTTGGCGAAGGCATACATTGCAGACAGATGTTTTCTTAATATCTTCTGACAGGTCCAGTTTTGTGTATTTTTTCTCTAGTTCATTTCATATTTTAAATTATTTCTAAGTGTTATAATTTATTGTCAGTATTGACTCATGAAATTCTTGTCATCTCCAGAAAGAAAAATCTAAGCCCACTTGCCCTCTCAGCATACCTAACATATGTTACTTTACCTTGGAATAAAATCATGAAAGGTGAGTTCACATTTCACCAAAGGATTTCAAAAGGTTAGCTACATATGTGTGCCCTGTGTTGGTTTGCTGTCTGTCTGTCTGTCTGAAGTAATACCCTGTGCATGCAAGAGCCTCCACAATGTCATTAGCTTTTTAGAATTAAATTTTCTATGTCATACTTGTAACATAATGTTTCGCGTTTTTACCTTTGCTGCAGATATCTTGGAAGTGAGACAACCTTCTATTTTAATATAGCATTAAATAATTTCCTAATTCATATAGTACATAGACAAATGGCAATATTTTATTTATCAATTATTGGTTCCATGAGAAACACACAAGTTTACCTTTTATAGTTTCCAAAGCACTTCAAGCGTTTTCATTCTCAAACTGTCAAATGATTTTTTTTGCAAGATTTATTTTCAAAGTGATATCATGAAATTGTGATTTTTATATGAAATACATTATATGGTAGGTAAGAGCTTATTGGTAAGTTAATAGGATACTTGAGTTAACCCATTGACTTCCATGCCGGCCGTGACGAGCATTGGCCTTTGTTCCGCTTCTGACATCATCACCTTTAACCAAAATTTGCATCATCTACACTCAAGTTCTGCAAGAGGAAAAGTTGAGTTGCACTTAGCTACTCCATGGTAAAAATTGCCCGTCTTGATGATGCTTTCTCAGAAATGTTTCAACTGGAAGCGAGCCCAGTAGAAGGTCAATCACTGCAGCAAAAAGATAAGAAAAGGAGAAAAAGGAAAGGTGAAAAAAAATTTCTCCAAATTTTGATTTCTGCTCATGCCCAAGCAAAAATGTTGTAAAATGCAATGCTTGGTGAAAGGAAGGCATCCTGCCCTGTTGCAAATGCCTTTTTTTAGTAGATTGGAGCTAATTTGACCCATATCCAGGCTGAAAATCTCCAAAATGTCAGAAAAATGCATTTTTGGCAAACAGTTAGAACTGGGAGTCAATGGGTTAATAAATGTTAGCACACAGTAATATTTACATGTACTGTAGAAGACAGAGGTAATAAAATTGATGGGTGCCGACTCGAACCATTCTGGAAGGTATAACATGTTTAAGTAGTTAAGTAAGATATAATTATATAGTAGCAGCTAAAAGACAGGAATTATTTAAAAAGGGGGGCATAAGGGTTTGCGGAGATGCAGTTTTGCATTGTTTTTGGTGCAGTTTTGCAGAAATTTCTATTTAACCTGCGGTCTTGCAGTTTTATAAGACTAAGCAGTTTTATAAGTTTTCAAAACTTAGTGCGGAGTCTGTGGATTGCGACCAAAAAATTGGGTATATTCTGAGCTTGTGTTCAGAATATTTGAGCTTGAAAACTAGAATCTTAACGAATTTTCACCAAAAAAAATCACGGAAAACATTGACTAAATAACTAATGGAATAGCGAACCTGAAGTATTTATGCCAGCATCTAGCACACTTGTAACTGCGGTTGCGGTATTTTGGTAAATTTCAATGCCATATTGCAGTTTTGTGTTTTTCAATTATTATTATTTTCTTATGCCCCCCTCTTTAAAATAATTAAGAGTGTTGAGCCATCAGCTGCTGTTTGACCAGTACATAATCCAAGTTTAGAGTGAGCAGTGCAGAACTTTTGCAGTAGAATTATCAAGCAAGATTCAAAAGGAAGGAAACAATTAATATGAAATTTGGGGGCAAGGTAACTGCTGCATAAGAGGTGAAGTAGTCTCTTGCTTAATGTTGACACTGAAGGAAAAGCTTTTGGTCAGCTCAAATTTGAGCCTTTTACAATTTTTTTTATTAACCTACTAGACCTAGCATTAGAAGTATACAATGGGTGCCACGAGGTATTTGCAATGACACATTGCATGGTTTCAGCTTAACATATTGGCATATTCTATATTTTGAATGACAGTATTGTACATAATATAATTATATTATCAGAAGAAGTCATTATTTTTTATATGGACCATAACTACATGTATCATGACAAACGATGGCAGAGTGGCAATGGTTTATTTAGCACTATTTATTATTCACATAGAATTAAAATGCTGCTGCCATGTATTTAGAGAATTATTTGCACAGCAGAACGTCAATTTAACACAGTAGAGTTTTTTATAACAATACTGAAACAATGCTTGACTAGTTGTTTTTTTGGAAATTCTATTCCAGAAATTAAAGCTAATATGCGATTCACATAAATTGAATATGTTCACTTTGTCCACTTGCTTCTTAGTCTCATTTAATTCATCAAGTTAGAACTTTGAAAATTACAACACTCGAGTTAGTTTTACTCTCTGAACCTAAAATAGGTTTTTTTATATTTTAGTTTTCTATTTACCTTTACAATCAAATTTACAAATCTGGCGGAACCTCATGAATATGGCCAGAATGTTGTGGCCTGTTGGGAGCAGATTAACAGGGTTGCTGTATTAAAGGGGCTCCTTAAATAAGAAAATGACTGGCTGAGCTTAGCCTAAACTGTAGATACAATCTTCTACACTCACTCAGTACAGGCTAGTGGGTGGATTATCATCTTCCTGGTTGATAGTAAAATCCAATGAATTAATCTAACTACTCATTCTCATTTTGCATGGACCAATGTTACATTAGCATTGTGATAATAATTGTTCCAAAATCAGTTTGAATTATTATTATTATTATTATTATTATTATTATTATTATTATTATTATTATTATAGTGAGTGATTGATATCTTCTCCTTTCAATGTCAATACAGTAGCAAGAAGTCAAGTAATGAGAATTAAGATATTATTAAATGATACTGTATTGATGATGAACTAACATGAAAAAAGAAATTGTAATGACTGGTCACTATTAATTGAGACTTAACAGTAACTAGGTCATACTGTGAGGGAACGGAAATTTTAAAAATTCCAATTTTTCTCAGTCTTCAGGGTTTTAATTAGGAAACTGAAGTTGATCAAAGATCGTAATAGTGCAAGGTTTGGGTATTCAAGTTGACATCATAAATTAAACCAAATTATACCAAAAATTGTATCATAGAAATTTAGAAATTGCAGCAGTGGAATCTAAATAAAGAAAAGTATTGATTCAGTTGTTTGCTTGTTTATTGTGATCTGATAGTAATGTTAGTCAAGGTAATGCGCTTGACACTTTTAAACTTTCTGTAAAAAATTAATGCAAAGTGTTGCTATCTTTCCTAGGTGAGTTTCTTAACATTTTTTTATTTTGTATGTAGTTTATAAAATGAAGGAAGGGGGCAAGTTTCTAAAGAAACTGTGGTGCTGCGTCGGTGGGAGTATTACAAGATAATTTGGTTTTATCAACTGGGTTGATAATGTGAATTGTCCACCGTAAAGAGATTCGGAAGCTGACGTTTCGAGCGTTAGCCCTTCGTCGGAGCGAATCAAGGAATTGTGGGTTGTGTGTGGTTTATATACAGAAATGTGGAGCTACGCTATTGGTTGGTGCCTGGCAACGTGAAAAACAACAGAATGAATTAGTTGAATGAAAAGCGTTCGTTGATACCGTGAGGATTAAGAGTGCCGATTTGAAAAATAAATCTTTGTTCAAGAGTTTTGCGGCTTTCTGTGCTTCCTTGATGTAGGGAGAGGCCGCAGACTGCCATATGTTGCTTAGAATGATTCGACAATTCACATTATCAACCCAGTTGATAAAACCAAATTATCTTATAAAATGAAGGGTCTGTTTATACAATCAGGGACACATCAGCTGGCAACTTTTGAAATACGATTTTTCGAACCTCGAAGGGAAATGAGAATTGGTTAGAAAAATCTGATAGTTTGAGAAATTGGGGGTAAAATTGCAGTGTTCGACTGAGGAGGGGAAACAACCTTATTTTTGAGATATTGGGAGGTTCGAAAAAAATGAGGGTTCAACAAATAAGGATTCCACTGTATTTAAATCAGCTTGGTATTGAGGCCCAGAGGATTCAAACACAGGAAATGAGCATGTTTACTATTTTTGTTTGTGTTCTCTAGACCTCACCTTCAAGCTCAACTTTATATATGGTACCAAAAGTAGCCTCTTCGTTCCAACAATGTTGAGAGAGATTGCCAGCAAAAATGGGTTTGTTTTGAGCAGTGTAAAAAGGCAAAAACAAACCAAGCTACTTCTGCAGGCTAGCATCCTCAGCTGACTTCAAAACATTTTACCAGCATATGAAATTATGACCATCAACAGAGACCAAACTTATGTTTATTTACAAACATGCCTGCCCAACGAAATAGAATTGCGTACACCTTATCGAGTGATTTTTGCTGATGAAATTGAGATTAGAAAACTAAAAGCACAATCATGTATTTTAATTCTCATAGAACATCTTGAAATATACTTCTAAACTTGGAATAATTCATCAAGTTTAAACAGAGGAAACCATAACCATGATGGTGTTAAACACTTAAGATAATCTAATCTTACAAGGATAGATTTAAATTACAGTTTTCTTTCTGTTTTTCTTTGCTTTCTTGTTAGTTTTCATTTTGGTTAAAGTGCTAAGGCCTTCTCAAAATACAGAAGAATAGCATTTTCCTTTTTGGAATATCGTTTTGTTTTAGAGATACCGGTATTGATGTTATTGTATTATGCAAATTAGGAAAATGATGTCGTGAGGTGTACAACTAAAATGGTAAAATACTGGTACATTTCTGGTGCAACGTTTGAGGAACACTGCCTCAATATTCCAGAGATATTCTTTATTCAGTATTTTACCATTCTAGTTGTACACCTCATAATGTCATCACTTTCCTAATATTTCCCTAATACAAAAACTTCAATAACTCTAAAATGAAAAAGACATTCTAAAAAGGAAAGTGCTATTCTTCTGTATTTTGAAAAGCCTTTCAAATATGCATACTAGATTATTTGTCATGCCATATGCACTTTAAGAAGATACATCAAGCACTCAACACTTGAGACAGTTAAACCATGCCATATTTCCAAACGCATCCAAGTTGGTCAAAATACTCCACTGTGCATGAATGTTTAGAAATGTGGTAAAACAAGTCTCTTGAGTTTGATATATTATAGTAACCATACATCTCAACCATTTAAAGTTTATTTCACGGAATTGTGTTCACTGGAAGTTGTAATAGTATTGTTTGTTGGCTCTGACACAATTCCCAGTTGTCAATTGAATGTTTGCTACGTCCATGTCCTGCACATATATAAAAGGCTAGAAAATTTGAAATTTTCAGTACTGGGCAACTTCAAGTGAACACTTTTGCTTAGCAGAGACGTAACATACAATAATTTATAACTCCATGACTTGTTGTCCATCACTCTAATAAGTTAATGCTTCTCTCACCAGGAGAGATTTGGAACTTTGTTAACTAAAGGTCTTCTTCCCAACGTTTTTCCTCAGATCAGTCTGTTCAATTTATTTCTCACAACAGTATTGGCAAACAGATCAGGTTAAGTGCACATCACTTTATTTGCTCCACTCAGACCTGAAAGGGTAAATTATACAGACAAAATTAACAATACTATATTCTGTTATAAATTTGTTTCATATTTCCACAAGTCAAGTAATTTGTCCTACATGTATTCTGTTCCAAAAGAGCTTGCAGTAATTTAACAATAATATTTCAAAATGCATTTTAATTTGTAAATTCCAGAAATTCAGACAACAAAATAGTTCTCATTTGTAACATCACACATTATGTAATATGTCAAACACAAGAGACAGTGTTGCATTGGGATGTCCAAACACCAAGAAGAGAGTTGAAAATACGACACGCAGCGGAGTATTTTTGACGAAATTTGAGGTGTTTGGATAGCCGATGGAACACCGTATCAAGTCTTTGATATACCTTGTTGATCGAAGCAAAACTAAGGAGTAAACCGAGAACTAAAATTGTCAAAATCTATGCTAATTAAGACCGGGTATCTAAGCCTCTTTCACAGTTGTGATTTTCTTTGTTTTACCTTGATGAATTATTAATGAGCTTGAGAAGATTTCATCCACACTTATGTAAGTTCCAACTCCATGCATAAGTACTGCTAAAAAGCTTTCAAGTGAATGGATACAACAAGGTGTATCCACCATATCAGTTGACTTATATTTGACTCTGGAAGTGAAAGGGTACAAAGACAGTACAAAAACAAAACCCCACCTTTTGACTGTGTATAAAGTCTTTCTGAAAGCTTCTTGTGCAGAGAAGACAGTTCTGGTATGCTTAGTGTTGATTCTACCAACTCGCATACCTGAAAAATTACAAAATATACCATACAGGTCCTAATTAGAGGCATATAAATCTTAGTTGATTTACAAGCAGGGCAAGCTCTCCAGCCAAAAACATAAATTTAATAGGCCTGCAACAGTAAATTGTTGATGCCTGCAATCTGACCACAATGCTCGCACAGGTTAAATTTAGGATAGAGTAGCATGCTAACCAGAGAAGCACTAGCAACACAATATAAAACCCATAGTGACAAACTAACATGTGTTTGCTGGACACCCATATTCTCCAAACCTTAAATTGAAAGAAACTAAAACAATTTTACATTCATGTTGATTCCTAATTCCTACTGAGCAGCGAGCCATGATTATGTGATCATTGGGCAAGAGAATCTTGTTAACATCCCATCAAACTAGATGTAACTCACTCTTATTTTCGTCACACATCTCTACCCAAACAAAACCAAAACTGCAATTTTGCATAACAAATTTGTTACCAGTGTATTGTAGACTGTTATTCTGCTGGCGTAATGAACTATCTTTTGAAGAAGGGTTTCATGTGGTGCTAACATGCTTGAAACACACTTTGGAGCCTGTAAGAGAATAGATCAGATACATCATTCAGTTCAAAATGTGACCAAGGTAAAGACAAGCTAAGTGGCCCATTAGGCCAGAGCTTATCCCAGTTTCTGTAGCATGAAGCGACTAGGAGTATTTCAAAACCCTCCTGGATAGGATGCCAGTCCATTGCAGGGTTCTCCCCAGCAATAAGTTTGCCAGTACCCATTTGTACAACTGGGTGCCCAAGAACACAAAACAATGTCCCTGTCAGGGCTCAAACAGACTGCTTCATCTGGAGTTGAGCACACTAACCATGAGGCCACTGCCCCTCCACAAAAAATTTAGTCATAGCAATTTTTTCTTGGACAACTCTGTCCCAGGGGGAAAGGTGCAATGAGGTTATCCCTATGTAAAGCACCAACCCATGAGACAAGGCCAGACCACAACACCGGGAACTAAGTGCCCTACTCTTTTCGATAAGTGGGTGGGTTCTTTAACGTCCCCTGCTAACCATGTAACATTGAAGATGCAGGAGACGGGTCCTACGGTTTATAGTCCTTATCCGAGAAGACCTGAACATCTAACCATTTACAGTTGAATTTACAAAGGCTGCACATTCTCCTAAGTTATTTTAAGACCCTGAGTGTTGGTCCGGTCTGGGACTTGAACCCTCGACCTTCCGCACAGCAGACTGGCGCTCTACCAACTGAGTTAACCAGGAGGCAGTTTGAACAAGGTCTTCTTATAATCAGTTCCAAAATAACACGCAGCTACCAACCTTAGCTGATTCTGAAATAATATCTTTCAAAAAGCTAGTTGCCACAGTGAAGTACTGGTGGTGAATATCAGCAATATCAACTTCAAAGCTTCCATCATGCTGATCTCTTGCTGTGTCTTTGGATGAACAAGCCATTGCATCTGTTGATTCTCTTCTGTTAGCTTTTGAAAACATAAAAACCCACATGTTTGTAATTAATAAAATATGTTCCAGAGAATATCCATACTCCCTGCCACAAAAGGAATAATTGGAATTTCCTGGGGGTAGGGGTGTTCTGTAAGACCAAAAAAATATACAGAAATGTATGAAGCTTAATTGGAATTTCCAGAGAGGTGGGAATCTTAGAAAAACTCCTTTCCGTGGGGGAGGTTTGAATATTTTTTGAACTACACAATCAAGATTACTAACAGTAACAGTACTGTCTTGTAATTCACCCTTAGTTAGAAAGCCAGGGAAAAATAACTTGTATCAAGGTAACATTTTGTGTTTTATGGCATCTTATTGACTTGGTCTTTGGACTTAGCTCTTTCTTGGGAGTCTGAATCTCTCCTAGAAAAAATGACCCCTTCCCACCTGGTTATCCATTAGGATTGTCATAACCATCAACTGGTTGACACAGGTAGTACTCAAGGAACCAGTCTGCGTGACCATTGTGAGGTTATATGATTTTATTTCAGGTCAGACATTCCCTAGGGGAGATAGTGTGATAGATAGAATTTGCTATGACCAGACTGCCATTCATAAATGGTTACACCGGGACTAATTTCAGTGTCAAACAGAGTGACATCTGGGTATGAGATTAAGGACGTTCGCGCCCATTGCTACTGCGCATCTCTAGTGCGCACGCTATTCATTGGTCATGCGCGTGCCACGTCATTTTCAAGCGCGCGCACCGAGTCGAAAACTAAACAAAATATAGAGCTGATGACCTTTGCGTTAACTTGGTGTGCGAATATTTTTGTTGGAAGCTCGGTGACCCCCACTTTTTTTTCGGCAGATCACTTCCTTTTTTAACTCTCTACATTATACTAAAAAACCAAAAAAATCTGTGTGTGGGAAGTTGTAATTATTTGTCATATACTATTAAAAAAGGGTCGAATTGGTACATGGAGACAGGTGTGCGTGACTTAGAAGTTGTCTTTTTTAAGGCTAATTCTAGCAGATTTAATGACATAGGTCTCCAGAAGAACCAGCCATGCAGTCAGCTTGACACAGTCTTCAAAGGTACAGTGTACGTAGGTACAAGCACTGACAACCATGAAAATCATTGACATCACAACAAGTCATTCGCAGAGTGGTCATGTACATGTAGACTAACTCTTTACTATTTACCTTCTGCTTCATCAGCTAATTCATCAGCTGGCTTATCCCGGTGACTAGATTTTTGTAATTCTTCTCTTGGCTCGGCAATTTCTTCATTTTGAACACAATTTGTACTTGTGGAAGGTTCAGCATCTGAGGAAACAGCTTTGTTTGCAATTTCTGTGTCATTTGTAAGACTGCTAAATGTATCTTCATTGCTAATGCTTTTTTCAAATTTATGTTCATCACTCTCAGTAAAGGAGAGTCTGTTAATGCTGCTTTTGCTTCTTTTGCGATGAATCTTGCATGAATATCCTAGGAGACCCAAGAGGACCTTCATTATTCTTGGATCTGTGGGAAAAATAAAAACAATAAAGTACATATACATTTATGCAGCTTCCTCAAGAGACCACTAAAGGCAACACTTGTTACAAGTAACCAACACACTCTCTTCAAGTCAAAATTGTAATGTTATTGCCAAGTCATAGGCTCACAATACGTGCAAATAACATGCCACATTGACCCCTGCAAAAATTACACCTACATGCATTGCATATGCTTATGATGATGCTTATTATACGCAATAATGAGTAGCAAAAGGTTTAAAAGCACTGTCTGAAGTGAAATCTATGACCCACTAGAAGACATACCTATAATTACCATTTGGAGCAATTTTAGTTTATCACCTGGAAACCTCATGATATTATAATACATTCAGAACTAACCCTTTTCCATGGCCGTCAGCACAGTGATGGGATCCGACACAAGAATTACATTCATTACTGAGAATGATTCAGTAAGTGACACTTCACGGCCCACAATTATCCCTCCTTCATCATGGCCACACTCAGCAATAAAATGACACAGCAGAGGGACAACAGACGCACAACTCACTGAAAAATGAAAAGAAAAAAAGGGGAAACAATCATGCATAGTGGGCTAATAATCAAGATGTCAAGAGTACCAGTGTGCACTTTAAACTTGTAATGATGTGTTTCATTCTCAACCCAGGCACTTATAACTCTTGCAGTACAAGCTTTGCACAGGCTGTATTGGTTAATTGTTGGACAGTAACTGCTAGAGAACCAAAAGGTCATCTTGATGAAGTAACTTGCATCTCATTTGTTGGGTAGGTAGCCCTGGTCATTTCATCTAATGGATACAGGGAATTGCCAGCTATGAGATTTGCTTTTCTTTTATTAAGGGCAATATTTTTCACTGGGGTGTTCCTGTTATAGCCTACTCACCTAATCCTCTGACACCTTGTTCAACAGTGGATACCATTTGTAGAATATGAAGAAGAGTTTCAACAATGTGCAGCTGCTCAGATCTTTGATATAGAAACAATGCACATCTTTTGTAAACATATTTCTGCATACAATTTTTGCAAAAAAAAAAAAATTCCTGTATGCTAGTAAGTAATTTCAATGACCTTATATAGTGAGAGATTTTTTTGTAACAGCTGGGAGAGGGTTATGCAAAGATGTGCATGCAGTACGGTACAATAATTCTTGTAGGCTATTCAACAACACAGAGACAAAGAGCATTCACCTCATATGCATTTGTTTCATAGCTTCACAAACAGCAGTAACCAAAGGCAAGTCAGCCCAAGTCCTTAACATTTCATCACTTGAATCAAGAACTTTATCCACCACTTGTGAACAGTTGGTTAGCAGATCCACTACAAAACAACAAAAACAGAATGATCAACATGCAAGTTCTCTGTACAGTTTTTTGCTATATGTATAACACTAAATGTTTCATCCTTTACTGTTGAATACACTCAGTGGTGTCGTAACAACAGCTTAATAAAACCAACTGCTAAACATTAATTTTGTGTCTGGCTCATGATTCCACGATTATCCCTGGGTGGGGGGGGGGGGGCTGACACTCCCACATGAAAAGGTCTGGGATGCTCATTAGCAAATTTGAATTAACCCCACCCTCCCAAGGAGACTGATCTAGGTGTGGCTTGTTATGAACTCGTAACTACAGTCGTAAATTTGTGTATTCGTTTATTGATCTACCGCAAAACTTATCTCTGTAAAATTATACGTGTCGTGAAAATATATACAAGTAATTCGATCATAGTATAAAAACCGGAAAATCAAGTTGAAATCAAATACTATCTGTACAAACAAAACAAAACCTCGTGAATAAATGTTACATAACAATCGTTACGTGTGACTGTTCGTGACATGGCTCAAGTTTTACTTGATCCCTAAAAGATACCACATGAAATGGAATAGGCCCATTACCAGTCGCTGTTAGGGAAAGGAGCCCTTACTAGTTCTTAGAACGATCTCGAGAGACCGGCCTACAATCAAAAATGAGTCAGAGTGGGTTTCTTTGCTATTGTTTCTTTGGCTGCACCCTAAAAGGTACTTTTCATAATGAACACTCTAGGTGAGACCAGAATCCTTCATTTATACCCCTAAGCGAGATGACAAATTAACATCCCCAATCTCTTCAAATGGGTCCCCCTCCTTCACGGACGAATCTCTTAAAAGGTTCCATGTACCTTACCATTCAAAGAGTTCTCCAAAATGTAGGTGAAGTTCTTGAACACTGATTCTGTCTCTAGTACCATCATCCACTGCGGTTCCACTTCATCGTTACTTAAACACACGTGAATCAACCTGATGAAAAGAAAAATAAATCGACAACACGCATGAAGGTCAAAAATGAACCTTTCCCGTTAGAGCTGTCTAGTACATGTAGTCTTTTACTTTACAAGTGAAGCTCATGTTTATTTTGGTTTGACAACCTGGCCCCAGTTGTTCAAAGGCTGGATAACGCTATCCACTGAATAAATCACTATCCAGCGGATAAGTGTTAACAAAACAAACCACGCTATCCACTGGATAGTGATTTATCCGGTGGGTAATGTTATCCAGCCTTTGAACAACTGGGGCCAGGTTATTATTGGCCTCCATCTTCTTGTCCTTACTCAAAGAATTACTGACAATCACAAAAACAAAGCAATAAAGACTCAAATGTATAAATTATTTTATAATAACATTGATTTCTATGTAAACATTAAGGTATTCGAGCATTACCTTGTTACCTCCACAAGAACTGGTGCATCTGGCTCATCAAGCAACACAGTCACAATATCACTGAATAAAAAGAGGGAATTAAACATAGCTACCTTGATAAAAGGCAACCTTTTTGTGCATAAGGTGAGACCGGTCCATTGATTAGTTACTATAAATTGCACATTATAGTACCAGTCATTGTCATCATCACATATTAAGAGATAGATGCCTATAAGTGGAAACAGCGTGGTCTGGTGGCTAAGACGCTGGGTTTGTAATCCGGAGGTCCCGAGTTCAAATCCTCCTCCCTGCCACTAGATGGATTTGTGTTTGGTGGTCCCAGATTCAAAACCTCCTCACTCTGTAAATAGCCAATTGGTCAGCCTCCTGCCAGTTGGGATTTTTAACAAGTTTCTATTCAATTTACAATAGTTATTTGCTTGTTTTAGAGTATTAGTATTATTAGTATAGTAGTGCTAAACGCTTTGTTAAATAAAGTGATTTATTACTTATTCATTATTTCATTATTTTTATTAGTATTTTATTAATACTGCAGCGTTAAATTTTCTAGAAATACTTACACAAGATCTTTATTTCTCATCATTTTGATACACACATCATGACTGCAGGCCATATTTGCCAGAATGCCAACACATATTTCCTGTAAATTAAAAAGACAAAAAAAAATTAAAAAGTTTAATCAGTTTTCCTCAACAATACAATGGATGCTGATGTCTTCATCGTCAATGACGATGACGACATCAGCATCCATTGTATTGTTACATCTGTGGGGAAGAGAGGAATTTGGAAAATATTACAGACCTATTCCTCTGAGTGGGAATAAATTAAGCTCTGCACTCACTGTGACCCTTGAATTCTGTGATTTCAATACAGCATCTAGAAGAACTTCAGTTGTCTCCATTTCTTCTAAAAATGCAGCGACATCCTGCAATTGAATGTAACACATCTTACTGCATGTAACATCCTGCAGTTCCAGAAAATAGCCAGGGAGCGGACAAGAAAAATACAAGAACAGACCGTTTCCATGGTAATGGTCCGTACTGTAAAATCCCAACCAAAAATTAGCCAATCAGACAGAACGCCCAATTTGGCCGAAGAATTGCTTGCCATATAACAAAGCAAATCATTAAATTGTGCAGCACATGTACAAATAATTATTTTCAAATATGCATAACTATAGGTCTAAAACCAAAATTCATAAAGGAAAAATAGTTTTATGTTCCAGTTTACAAACTAACTTTACCCCGCTTGTCACACGTCACGCATTCTCAAACACGTATACAAACAGCGCAACTTTAATTTCCATTAATTATTTTGCGATGAGATCTCTAAAACTCGTAACTTCTTCTTTCTGTTACTTACCGCATTCATAGACATGTCCCAAAGTTCACAAAGCTCTCTTTCAAAGGCATCGCTCAACTCATGCGAATTTTCTTCTTCGCGCGGCTCAGCGTCGTTTTCGCCATCTTCGGAATCTTCCGTACTAGTCTGAAGCGATTGTACCAACTTCATTAGAGTTCCTAGGACCCATTTCTTGCTAAAAACTGTTTCGCCAATATTGTCGTACTGTATTAACTCAATTTCTTCCGCAGATAATCGAGGAGGGGAAGGGTTTCTGTCTGCCATCTTTGTACCTCTTGAGGTTCGCGCAGATTGCGACCTTGTGCCGCTATGGTGTTGTTCGGAAAGTTTTTCGTAAATCTTCGGAAAACTTTCGACTACTCTTCGGCTCCGGCAATTTAAAGTCATGTCCAGTCTCTCGGGTGCAGAAAAACAGAAAGAGCGAAAATGGCGGACAACGTTCCCGAGAGTGGTGGTTCTTTGAAACGAAAACTTGAGGAAGGTGAGACTCAGAAAACAAAAGATGAAGACATGGCCTCGCCACCAGCTAAAATTCGAGCTACAGATGACAAAGCAAACGAAGCGGGTCTCGCCAAACCAAATGCTCCTGATGTGGAACAGAGCGCTGGATCTTCAAATCAAACCAGTGGGGATGGCAGCGGTGAAACCTACGGAGAAAGAGAGAAAATGCAGTAAGTACATGTCATAAATCACTTCTGAAATGCTTGGATATAAAACTTGGTGTTTAATTATAATTTGTGTTGTGTACTTGCGATGATTGACCAGTATTATACAGGGCTCATCCGACTGCCTGAACAAAACAAGCAACGCTATCCACAAGAATTAGATAATGATTATTCATGCTTTGAGAAACCGAGTTCAGTTGTGTACAGTAATACCATGTACATCAGATCCATGGCTTTTACAGGAAGAGAAAGTTATTTTGGTAGTGTTACAAAGAGGTATACATATAGGAGAGGGGATGTCGGCTGAGTATTCTTTATATGGCTAGGCTTGGAACAGACAAATAATTTGTCTATTAACTGCATGGCTTGGGGCCAAGTGCAGTTCATGTTCTACGTGTGGTTTATTTTGTTGTTGTTTTGTTGGTGAGTAACCCATACTCACACTTGGCCGACTTCTCTCTGAGAGTAGAAGCATCAGTAAAGGTTGATTGGAGGGAATAGAAGCAATGTGGTACATCCATAATCTCTTGTGATCACCCCCCCCCCCCCACCCGCGGGGGGAACATCTGTATAAAAAGGACAGGTACTCATCGGAAATTTTGAAAAGAACCCCTAAGAGGTACCAAGATCCTGTTTTGTAAGCACGACTTGAAACCTTTGCCACCCCTAAGAGGTACCAATTCCAAAACAACAAATTATCTCCTGTCATTTTTTTTGGTTCAATACTCTGAAAGATACCATGAGAACTCCTTCTGTGGAGCTTTTGAAAATAAAATGAACACCCTAAGAGGTACCGAAACCACTTTTCAACCAATAAAAGGTATTATGAGCACCCCTGTCTGTTATATATGGAAGTCCCCCTCCCCGAGGGTCTTACCCACCCCATCAAAATTTCAAATGCCCTTCCATGAAATGGATATGGGTATTTCCTAGAGCTGCACATTCTTACTTTTTAATGGGTTGATAATTCTTTCTCTTGGGCAGATTGCTTGTGTCTTCTTTCTCAGAGGAACAACTGAACCGCTATGAAATGTACAGAAGGGCAGCTTTTCCCAAGGCAGCCATTAAACGGGTAAGATAAGATTTAAGGAATTAGTATAGTTTCCTGTTTCATACCTACAACATCAACAACTAATTTAGTTCATTAACATCATTGTTACATATGTAATGCAGACAGGGCAGGGAAAAAATTTTGAAATCCAGTTGCCTAGTAGGCCAGTACATTTTTGTTTTCGGTTGCCCTCACTAAAATAATACTTGCCCAATAGACACGCAGTGTTCATGCCTTATCAACTACATCATTTACTAGGTACTGTCTATGTCTATAATGAAGTTAGTATGCTTGGATTTAAAATTCATCAATGCTCTCAACTCATTGTTTTGCTCATCTTGTAATAATGTTAATCTTGATTGGAAATGATCACTAACAAGACTACTGAGGCTAATTTCACTTAATGAAAGAAGTTAAAAACTTGGTATGTTGCGTGGCACTTGTTACTTCAAGGAAAAGTAAAAGTTAAGAATGTTGCTGAAAGTGCCAAAGTATAAAAAATGTTCAGACATTTCGGGACTGAGCCCTTCATCAGTGGAATGTTCCACTGATGAAGGGCTCAGTCCCGAAATGTCTGAACATTTTTTATGCTTTGGCACTTTCAGCAACATTCTTAACTTCTAATTTCACTTGCCCACCGGACCACCAAACTGCCATTTTCTCGTGTCTAAGAGCAAAATTTACTTGCCCTGAGCAATCAGACCTGGATTTTTCCTGCTCTAGCAGATTACTTTCTTTGCAATAAAAACTCAGTTACAATAATGTATAAAATAGTGGGATAGTCTTTGAAATGCTACAGTAGAACCCCTATTAAGTCACCTAGTATTGAACGGCCACCCTTATTAGGCTGCCAATAATCAAAGACCCGATGGGGGCTTATCTATTGTTTTGACCTCTATTAAACAACCAGTCCCCTTTAAGCCTGCACTATCCATTTCTCCAAGGGTGGCCGTAAAATAGAGGTTGAACTTTATCTCAGTCTGGACAGTAATGTCTTAAAATTTAAGATTAGTTTTATCTTTCTTATACGTGGCTTCAAAGTTCATGCTGACCTTCGACCACCTCATTTGAAGAGACTGAGCTCAGAACAATGGCTTCAGAGATACTTGTGACTGTCATTATTTGTTGACATGGTTGATTTAATTTTATAAACCATTGCTAAAATAGCCCACAGATTCCATCTGCAGAAGTTTGTGACGATACATGGTAACAGATGCACTTGATGGTTTATGTGTTACCCTGATTATCATTATTTCACTTCCAACCTGTTTGCTTGCATATCAGTAAATTTACTATTAAACGATTGCTCTGACAGGTTGATTTTAGTGATCGATTTTGACAATCAAAGGAACATTTCTGAACGAACCTCCATGTTTACTTACAGCTAATGCAGAGTGTAACAGGAGGATCATCAATTCCTCCAAACGTTGTCATTGCCATGGCAGGAATAGCCAAGGTCTTTGTTGGAGAGGTTGTAGAGGAAGGTATGTGTCTTACTTGTTATTTATACAAGTTGATCTCAATTAAAACTCTCCACAGTGGTAAGGTTAATGAAAGCTATAAGACTATAGAACTCATGTGTGAAGCATCAAGCCATTCCTTGTACTCTGCATTCAGCCCGGTGAAATAATGAAGACCCTTCCTGGTGCAGGTGTGATGACTTAATGACTGGTGTGTTTGACTTGAGATCAAACAATCTGGGTTCAAGTCTTCTCTAGGGTCATCGTTTTGTGTTCTTGGGAAGGACAGTCAGCTGTCAGACTGTCTCAGATGTTTAAGGTGATTCCCGAGTTTTGCATTGCGCATTCCTACTGCGCACGAATTTTGCGTCAT
>OZ026605.1:4347900-4417900 GCA_964020085.1 Micromussa lordhowensis
CAAAAAGAAAAACAATACAAATCTGATAAGGGACAGTTCACTTACTGAATAATAAGGGCAAACCGAAAACACTGACCCCCGGTCCGCGGACTACCCTACGGACCGCTCCAGGGACTACCCCTACGAGCCCCCTCTACGGACCACCCCCCAAAATAGAATAAAAACAATAAATAAAAATTTCACTTATGGGTTGTCTGATAGATTACTCGTGTCAGTGAAATTTTGAACGTTATACGCTGTGCATATGTAACAGACTTGGGGTTTTAAAACCCCGCAAAATAATGTCTAAAACTGTTTTCAGTGTAAGGAGATTCGTGGCTCTGTCTGGCTATGGAAGTTTTTTTGTATCTGTAATTCTGCTGAGAAAATTGTGAAGCCTTGAACGAGTTCACGAACCCACCGGAGAATGACCTTTCATATAAGCTTTATAGCCACAGCAAAGGAAATGGCAATAAGTGATATAACTTGCTCCCGAGCCTGAACCCAAGTTTGTTACATTTGCACAACGTAAAGTTCGAGATTTCGCCGACACGAGTAATCTATTAGACAACACGTTCATTAAAGTGAAAACTTTATTTACTATATTTTTATTCTATGTTGGGGGGATGGTTGTCCGTAGTGGGGGTATGTAGGGGTAGTTCGTGAACTGGTCCATAGGGTAGTCCCCCGCACCCGGTCCGTAGTGGAGGTCTGCGGACCGCGGGGGTCTGTGTTTTCGGGTTACCCGAATTATAACGCACAGTTTTAACACAGTTTCACCAAGCCATACTCCAGGTGATACTTTATTTGCTTTGTTTTGAAGATGATTTTTAACACCACTCTCTCGTGTCTCCGGCTTTTTGTAAACAACAGAATTTAGAGGAGTGGTCCTCTTAGACAAATCACTGTCTTTTACTTCTTTTCGATTTCGACCGTAATCGAAGCACACTGCTATAACATATTTTTTTATTTTTTTAGTAGTAACAACTGTCTACTCTATTGTGGCCAAGGCTTTTTCGTTTAAGTTGTTCGATATAACAAAAAACAAACTAAGACAAATGAGATGTAACGGATCACAGCAGTGATTACAAAGTAACACCGTGGAGCAAAAGGAAGTTGCGATCCCAAGGGGTGATGATAAAACAAGGTACGTTCGACAAAAAAGATTCACGGATATACCCTTTAAATATCATCAAGCTTATCAAAGATTTAGTAATCAAAACTTCAGAAAATTTTTCGAACCTAATTAACAATTTTTCTTTGATTCGCTCGCTTTCTCTGTTTGACTTGCGCGTGCATAAAAAAGTTTCGCTTTGTCGATAGCTGGCGTCACGAGTTTAGGACATTATTATGGACATTGCTCAGAACTGTCAAGTTCCTCAATAGTGAACTTTATTGGTAAACAGTAGTGGGATAAAATAAGAACATGACGGCTGCCCTTACAAAAGCTGTTGATTGAGGTAGGCTCGATTTCCGTCGCTCGCTAGACTGTGCTTTTTGCAAATCAAATATGAAAATCTGCTGTCTGTCTAGACTTTCTGAATTATCCTATGTCATTAACTCGCGGGTTGCTGTCAACATTTTCATCAAACTAATTATCTTATGTTTGTTGTAGGCCTCGAGCTAGATTTTTTACAACGCAAGCAATGTTTGATTCATGAAGCAGATGCGGTTATTATGTCTTGAAGCCTGAAAAATAAAAAAAAAAGAATAGCATTTTTAAAAGTCAAGAGGTAGGTCAGGGTTTCACGCTTAATTTACGCATGATTCATATGGTTATCTTCTTAGCACGTGTTGCGGACCTATTGTGAAAGTCGTAAATCACAGCAATATTCATCTCTCCTGTCGAATTATTTCAGGTCGGCATCTCTGTAGATACGTATATATATCTTACTAATACATGTGACGTCTTAAAACGCCCATTACACTGTTGATATATGGCGGTTTCATTTTTCCGCTCAATAAATTAGCTTTCGGTAACTTTAGCTACAAGATAATACCTTGACCCCCGCGGAATTATCAGAATTATTCGCATTTGTTGTGCAAGAATTGTTTGTATAGCGTGAAGTAAGTCCTTGAAAAGTAAAATTTTGTCGAGCGATTGCTTGTCTGATTTCAGATTTTTCTGATCTCAATTTTTCAGTGAAGCTTTGATCTTCTTGTGTTATCCGATACGAAACAATGGATTTAGTCCCATTATCTTTTTTGTTTCCAATTAAATTTTTTCCGTTCTTGGTTGATCGAAGTGGAAAGCGCGTAATTTTTCATGTCCTGTCACGTGACTAAACATTGTACATGCGCCGTAAGAGTATTTTTCTGGAGTCGGAAGCGGAGCGAGTGAGTGTGATGGAGGGAAAATGGTGGTTCGGTTCTTCGATTTTATATGGCTTTTGTGGATTTTGACGTCTTCTGAAGCGAGAACCACGTACAGCGGAACATTAGAAGGTTCTTCATTATTTTTTCTTTGATTTTATGTCGTTTAGATCACTGACAACACTTTTTTGCTGGGATTTGAACGTCTAATGTTTGTTTCTAACTAACTTCATCAGCTGTTCGGACTGCCTACGCTGGTTCGTACGGCAGCCGTACTACAAGATTTTCCCATGGGGATGAGCAAGGAAAGCCGTCAAATATTAGAGAAAAAATTAAAGTGAAGGACCAGAATGAAGGGAAAAATAGTCAGATGGATTTTAAGCGAGGAATTCCCCACTTCAAGGGAGCCGAAATCGCCAGTACTACAGCTCGGCAAAGCAACAACCACCTTACCACGGGTCGTAAAGACCTGCCGGAAATATATATTTTAGTATTGGTGAGTTGCCTTTATACCTCTTTTATTCGCGTCGGCGGTAGTTTCATTAGTGTATCCGGAATCGTGGCGGATTTTTTGTTTGTTTGTGGCAGCCGTGAACACATTTTGTAGTCGTTCGACAGTTGTACTTTCGTGTAAAGCTTATCTCCGTTACAGTTTCTATTGTGATTTTGTTTTCCCGAGCGAATTATAATAATCGTCTGTTGCTAAACAACTTGACTCGTAGACTAGAATCGGATGATGCAGATGAAAAGAAACACAATGAATTGAACGGCAGCGACGGTTGAACTCAATTTGATATGTTTGATAGCGGTTCGTTCGAACATGCGAAGGTCGACAGCTGTGTATTTCGTCCCTGCCGAACTTTATGGTGCTCTACCTCGAACAAACTTCATAAAAAGCGTAGGTTTGAGAGCCTTTGGGACCAGATTTTTATTTGTGTGTCGGGGCTTCTATTCGACAAGAGCCGTTAAATGAACTCTGTAGGTCAGACTTGAATAAGGTCACAGCGTTTTCTTCGCGCGCTAAAGCATTTTTCATTTTTTTTTGCGTGATCTTTCGATCTGGTATTATCTGACCCAGTAATTATGTTCATCGGATCATCGCGCGCCACTTCTTCGGTGATTTCCATTTTAATAGGTTTGATTCGCTGAACAATCATTTCCGTGACATGTTTCATTAAACCTTCCCACACAAACAATAACTAGCGGATGTACAACATTGTCGACGATTCGCTGCAAAAATATTTTCCTGGTGTTGTTGCGGCGAATTTCGATTAGTGTCAACTGACTCGATCGAGGAGGAGGGGAAGATTCATCAATCGACGAAACCCGAGGACCGTAAAATATGAAACCTGTTTAAGCCGGTAGAAAAACGCTTGATGTTTCCGTCATATTTTAAATTTATATCTAGCGGATTGTTCCCTAAAGATAACGCCTTATTAGCATACAAAAATTTGTAGGTTGGAAATAGAGATATTCCTGTGCACCTGTTACTAAATGTCTAAACAAAATTTAGGACAGGAAGGAATTTCTTTTGATGGAAGGCAGCAAGTTTTTCCGGTTGGAAGTTTCACTTTTTTCGTGCCTTGTGTCGTTTAGTTTTCAAGTTTCTAACGTAAAGCCACACAGTTGTAAGAGGATAGAATAGTTTTGAGATAACAGTCTTCTTTGGGAAGTACACCTGCAATAAATAGTCTGTGTGTGGTTTGAATTAATTTAGTGTTAATGGAAACATTTTCAAAGTTTTGAGCTTTGAAGTATTGGAAAATTCTTTATAAATGTCGGATTTCTTATCCTTGTCTATAATTTTTTTTATCCCCTGAAAGATATAGAGACAATTTTCTCCCATCACAATCCACAAAGAATATTAGTGAACGTGCTTCTACAGTAAATAATGTAGTTTCTCACTTTCCATGTTTCAATGTTGTAAATAATTCCAACAGCCAATACGAGGCTTTGTTTTGAAAAAACAAATCCAGAATTATTGTTGACAAGAAAGAATAGCACATTATGTTGATGATTTTCTTGGTTGAAATTGGAACAGTTTTGTCAACAATACTGATTCATCTTCAGCCAACATAAAAATACAATCTGACAGAGACAGAAGCAACCTCAGAATCGGATTTGTAAATTTCATGGTAGTCTTATGTTATGGGTGAGAATGCTATATCGTAAAAAAAATATGTGTGCTTCAGGATCTCTAGCAATGATGGTTTTGTTCAAGGCACCAATCAACCTTTGGATTATTGTACTTGACTATTTTTAGATTCTTTGCATCTTGTCATTGACCATTGATATTTAAATGTAATAACCTGTTTTGCTAAGCAGAATTTACAAGTAGGCAACCTAGAACATGGATGTAAGTTATGCAAAAAAACTGGTGTGCTAAATTTGTCTTGCCTTGGAACAAAATAGAGCAATCGTGTTTAGTAAAAGTTTGGTGATAAAATCTAACCATACATCAAATTTGAGTGATGAGACCTAAATTACAATTTTATTTAACCATTTTATTTACACAACCCAGTGCACCAAGATTATAGATTGTAAAAGTCCTTCTCTGAGGAAGACAAAATCCTTTAACATTTTAAGTTTGCATACTAAATGTGAAAAATCAATGCAAAGCAGTTTTGCAAAAAATGCCTTTGGCTACTGTTAATGGTGCAGATCTGATTTTGTCACATGACAGGTTCAGCTGCCCTCGCTACATCCTTTACAGTCTGATAGACCACTCTGTTTGTCATATTTTTATTGTTTATTTTGTCACTGAGAGTTTCCTTTGGGTGTCTTTGAAGACATACATGTAAAGTCAATTGTTGAAGCTTTTTAGCTCTTTCTGTCATGCAAGCTAAAATAATAATATCATTTTTTGAGCATGTTTGACAGTGCTCAATACACTTGCAGACTTAAAAATATTAAGAAATACATGTAGTTAGATTAGAAAATTGAAATAATTCAAAATGCTCACCACAAATAACATTAAGACTACAACTAGTTAAAAATACTAAAACATTAAGTGTCGTAGCATTGCATAGATAAAATTGTTTTTAACTAAAAATGACCAGGACTCTAAGAAGATTTATTAATAGTTTGGAAGTGAGTTCGACAGAATGTGAGTAGAATACAAAAATACAGTGTCTATAGCAAGGAGTCTCTGTTTTGGGGATCTTGAGCAGGTGGTAGGAAGGGGAACAGAGATTCTGCGGTGGATAATTTGTTTTTGTGTTAGCGATGAGAGATAAACAGAAGAAAGCCCATGCAGGATCTTGTAGGCAACAAGAAGTCTTAAAGTGTTGGTGTGATGTGCTGTTGTGGTTTCATTCTTGTGAGTAGATGAGCTGCAGTGCTGCAGTTTATCTTTTGCTATTTGGGAAGGCCATGGAGAAGACTATCACAGTATTGTACAAATGTAGTTGTGAAGTATTTAGTATGTTGACTTGTAGCTTGGTATTTTCTTGAGACCGGTATTTTCATATTCTTCCAATGGATCTAAAGCCACTTTCCTACAGATGTTCTTTACATGAGATCTGAGCGTCAGATTCTTGTCTAATGTAACACCAGTTTATTATATATTAGAGTTTCTCCACATGGGACTTGCATCCCTTGGAAAAATAAAAATCAGATAATGAAATGAACTTAGGTTTCAGATGTAAATAATTCTTATTCTGTGAAAAAATGTTACAACAAGTGAGTACAATTTTTCTTGAAGGGTGAGAAATCCGACAACAAATGGAACTGACAGCATTAATTTTGCTCAATCCTGAAATCCCTGCAGTTCAGGCTCAAGAGTATAAGACAGAGCATAAATTCATTTTTTGACACCCTGTCATATTTAACACAAGCTGTATGTTTTAAAGACAGTTATTTGTCAGTTTTTTGTGTTTTCCTTATCTTCTTACCAGAGGAAAATTTACCTTATGCCTGTATATGTACATTTCTTTATATTGTGGTTATGATAAGAATGCATGAAAAACTGACAAAGTTGCTTAAGTCGCGATGAGTCAACAACATTTACTGTCCGTTGTAAAGAGAGGTTTTTTTATTCTCATAAAGATAACTGAAATGTATGTGGGTAGTTACATATTATAATAATTTATATCTGAATTTTAACTCTTGCTGCATTCATCTTTCAGAATCTCGCCACTGGGCTAAAGAACTTCAGTGAAACCTCACGGATACGATTCACATCTCACCTTTCGAAAAGCCTAGGTCTTCATGAGCAAGGCTGTGTAATCCTTCATGTCTTACCTGTAAGTACAGAGCCTAAAAAACTAGCAGCATTATTCATGTACAGACTGGTTTGAAAAAAATGATAGAAACTTGGACCACTGAAATGGTAAATGAGAATCCTATAAAAATTGCCTACAATCTTCGTAGACCACTACAGGGTTTGTATGGGTCATGGAAAACCTGGAAAGTCATGGAATTTATTATTTCAATTTCCAGACCTGGAAAGTCATGGAATGTAGGTGAAAGTCATGGAAAAGTAGTATGCTTTTGGAAATAGAAAGGCTTAATAAAAAATAATTAAAAAAATAACAGACGAGTCGGCAACAGCCTTGAATTTCAGTAGAAATAGACACAAGGATGCATGTTATGCATAATAATGCTGCACTATTCCTGTATGGAAAACTAGTTGAAACTTATCTTTAGTTCCAGTCACCTGCATTCTTTTCTCTGTCTCTTCCTTTCCTTTCTTCTTCTATTTTTATCTTTGTCTCTAATTTATTTTTGCGCTGTTTGCTTCTTCATTTTTCCATCTATTAGTGTTTGTCTGTTGGTTATTGTATTGTCTTCATTCATTCCTTCCTTTGCTGTTGTGTTTTCTGATTGAAGATACAGTTTGCCCCTAGCGTGCAGCCTTACGATGTATTTTCAACTGCAGTCAAAACATTTTTTCTTCAATTTGACAATTGGTTGATTTTTACAGATATCTCTCAGGAAGATCCAAGTTGAACTGTACTGTGAAAAAGACATGGTTAAGGCCATGGGGTCTGAGTGGGAACCTAATGTTTTTATTCCTGCCAATAAAATGATCCAAACCCTAGACAGCCTTGCCATGCAGCCATTCCTGCGGGAGTTTAACATCACAGCATATGGTGTCAAGGTACATTAGTTGTCATTTAATATACTATTGAATTACCTCCATATGATTTAAATGCTAGGGTCAAATAAATGTTAAAAACTAGACAAAAAGGTATTTAAAAAGGTTGACACTGGCTAAAATATTGTGTTGGACGTTTCGGCAACTGCTGTTGCCTTCTTCAGCAAAAGATAAAATGCAAATGTTTTACAGCGTCCTAATGGTATACGATGTATGCTAATATTAAATCGCACCTCGAAGGAATATTTTAAAAGTTAAACAAAGTCTCTAGAGCATTCTTAATTACTTCTACAATTCTTTATGCTATTGTAAACGTTTGGAAACGCTATGTGTTCGTTTATAGCGTTCGTGTCTCGCACGGAATGCCAAGCCTCAAGAATAAGTCTTTGTCGCCATGCTGATGACCTGTCAACAATTTCGACGCTCGCCAAATCTATTTGGTGACTGTGGCGCATGTGGTGTTTGGCCAACAAAGAGTTTTCATCTAGTGCTGCTATGGCCTTTGCGTGCTCTTTAACGCGTGTTTTTAGCGCGCGCGATGTCTGACGGATGTAGACACAATCACAATCTTTACATTTGATTTTGTACATGATTCCACTGGAAGCCTCTTTCTCGATCTTGTCTTTTGGTTTTTTAACATTAACGTTAAACTTTTGAGTTGTCATGTATTGACAAACATGGTTTGAGTTATCAGGTAAATTATCTAGAAAATTACTAGAAGGTAAGTTAGAGTTAGCCGGAGGTTCAAGTTATCAAGGGTAAAATTACAGTAAACATATGACGGAAATCCAGGGAAAATTGATTGTGGTTAAAGTTGGTGCGAGGTTCAAGTTAGCGAGGGATCAAGTTATAACAACTGCATCATGCTGTATAGAAGATATGTGCCTGGGATATCCAGGAGACTCCACTGTGACCAGCCGGCCCCTAGACAGTATAACGTTTCCATGGCTGGCAATCCCCGCAACCCAGCCAAGAGCGTCCACGCAGTCTTCAGGCACACATCACACTAAGTTAACAGTGGAGATGGGTAGGGGAAGAGGGGGGTGCAAAAAGATGTTGATTAATAGACTACAATGACTGTTCCAGGGACCGGCCATGCTGGAATGTGCTAGTACAATGGTAAAGTGCACTGAGCCTGCAATACCATACAAATACCGCTGATTGGAAGTAGCAGCTACTCTTTTATGTTAAGTTTGTTAAATTGCATTTAATAGCATTCGACTATAGTTAATTAATTTAAAAACTTAACCTTATTTATTCAGGACACAGGAGGTAATCAGAAGGTGTATTGTTGGATTTATAATGAAAGTATTTTTCGTTCTTTGCAGGACACCCCTGAGATGGACCTTGCAGTTTATCAAGAAATGTGGTTTCCAGTAGCGGTAGTGGCTGGTGTGACTGTTATTCTCATATTTCTGGCTATTGTCTGCTTGGTGAGTCACAGCCTTCAGATCTTACTGTACAGTCTTCAGATCTTACTGTAACTCAGTCTGTAGGTAGCTGTTATCGAATTTAACATTGTGGGACAGCCATATATATTTTATTTGTGGTTTTCTTTTGATGACATGCAAGACTGCTTTTGCTGACTATTCTAAAATGGAGCTACCTTTTTACATTTATAGGAGGCCGCCAGTGCAGTAAATTAATTCAAACTGAGTTACAGTACAATATCAATTTTACTAAGTGCTACATGTATTTATCAAAGATGGTTGATGCGCAATATTTTAACAGCCGGGTTTGTTTTCATACTGTTGCTAATTCCTGTCTTAATGGCAGCTGTTTTGTCGGCGTCATTTGGAGGCCAGAGCTGAAGAAGAACATCGTGCACAACACCACGACCCAGAAAAGCTGCTTTACCCTGCCATTGACCCCACAAACACTGTGTCGGCAAGTATGATCCAGCCAGATGCAGGGAGAGTCTATGGCAGTATTGGTTTGCCTCCCAAGGCAAGGAAGTGGAAAGGTTCTCAACCGTCACTGTCAGACAGGTCAGCTGGTTGACACAAATTTCTGTTTGATGTAAAATCTAGTAGTACAATACAACGATGATGATGACTTTTCTTTATTCTCGTGACCCATCGACTTGAAATATTAGACATTATTATTCAACAAATTGTAACACTATCCAAATATGGTCATGATGCTCTCGATATCTGTCATCCGTAGGTAACAGATATCCGGCGGTATACGTAGCTTCGTACGTGGGAAGAAAAAGTGAAGTGAGAAAATGTTGACAGAGAGATTTAAAGATGTTACGATTTAGAATTTAGGCTGTTTTGTTATCAATTTGTTGAATAATAAAACAATTATCCTGCTCAATCTCGCGGAATATCGTCTGATTTTTGCCGACTCGGCCTATGGCCTCGTCGGCTAAGTATCAGGCGATATTCCGCGCGATTTTGCAGGATTATTGTTAATTGTGTGGAGGAAGTAATTGTTGGCCGTACCCTCATTGGTGAAGCATTATTGATCAATGTAAAGGCTTTGTTGTGATCATTTTGAAGAGATTCCTTAGGAGCGCCTGTAATGGCCTTGCTTTAATTTTTCAGGCGTGGCTCAAAAGCTTCTTTAGTTCTTGATCTCAGATCATCCTCGACTGAACTAGGAACCAGTTCTTCTGCCCCAAGTATTCTAGAAAGGTATGGAAGTCATTTAGTATAGAGTGATAACCTTATGAAAGTTTTGTTCTTATAATAATGACAATTGTTGTTAGTATGAGACAGACGCGACAGTGCTTTTCTGGGGTAGAATTGACAGTTCTGAGGTGCATGTTGCAGTGGTTTGTACTGCATCATTGTAGAGCGGTTTCCAATTGAGTGTCCTAAAACCAAAACCAAACCAATTACTTCATTACCAATCAGACTATTCAGACAATCTCAAACTATAGTAAACCCAAAACTAAAACCAAAGTAATTGCCTGATTACTTTCCACACTCAATTGAAAACTACTCTATTTTGTAAATTTACAAAAGCCTGACCAGGCGATCTGAGTTTAAATTGTATTTGTGGTTATACTCTTACTAGAACTTAATATTTTGGGTGAATGCCATAATATATAATATTTAAACGCTGTAAATTTCGCCTTTTTACAGTCCCACAGAGGAAAAACTTGCTTCTAAATCCAGACCCTTGACTTGCAATGAATTAGAAGAGTGTGTAAATCATGCCAAGCAACTTTATGCAGAATTCTGGGTGAGTTAAAATTAATGTTGACAAAATAGTTTTTGTCAGATTGGCTTGGAAGAACTTTGCAAACGTTGTTTGAACTCTTGCTTATTAATGGGTTCACACAAATTGCCAGGTTCCTCCAAATTCTCTCA
Organism: Micromussa lordhowensis; assembly: GCA_964020085.1. Taxonomy (NCBI): domain Eukaryota; kingdom Metazoa; phylum Cnidaria; class Anthozoa; order Scleractinia; family Lobophylliidae; genus Micromussa; species Micromussa lordhowensis. Next base: position 4,358,611 of record OZ026605.1, read on the forward strand.
AATACTTATATCAGGCCAATTGCAATGTAAACATTTCGTGAATATTTTGCTTCAATTGACATTTCACTATCACCAGACCATTTGACCAGTGATTGTGCTTTACTCATTTATGTAGGAAATGCCCATGAATCACCCCCCTCCTGAGGAGAGGCTGCCTGGTTCAAGCTACAGAAACAGATATCCATTTATTTTACCAAGTAAGTCTAAAGTTCGGCCTTGTGCACATACTGGCGCGCACAGACTGGATGATGATGAAGTCTTAAAGTACTGTTTTTAAGTATCAACTTAAAAGAGATGCTGGCAGCCTGTGACTTGGTGAAAGAGAAATCTGTTATTTTCTTTCTCACCCTCAAGATAATCATGTTTTCTTTCAGATGCTAGAACAAGAGTAAATCTACCAAAAGTACCTGGAGATCCTTTATCTATTTACATTAATGCAAATTTTTTGAAGGTAAGATGGAGGATTGAACAATTGACTAATAGATGTAGAGTTATTGTGTTGATCGAGAATAGAGGCTCGCAATAGTCACATAATGTTTCCAATTCTCATTATATTTTAATTCAATTTCCATTTCAGGGTTATGAGGGTCAGAAACATGCTTACATAGCAACCCAAGGTAATTATGCATCACTCAATCTTGAACAATTGAGAACTTGCAATTAGGAGAAGTTAATGACATGTACTTGGATTTGTCTTCCTGAGAAAGAGTTCCTTAGTTTGTAGAGAATTTTGGGTGATATGTGGTATTCATTTTAGTACACATGGTGGCCTAATGGTAAGTGTGTTGGTTCTGGATCGAATGGTCCGGGTTTCAGCCTTTGATAGGGAATTATATGCTGGGGTTAACCTGGCAATGGACTAGCATCCCACTCTGGGGGGAGTAGAAATATTCCAGGTGCTTCATGCTACAGAAACCAGAGACAAGTGCTGGCCTGATGGGTTACTTGTCTTGATTGCAGACTATTGTTACTGTTTCTGTTCCAGGTCCATTATCAGGTACAGCCAAAGATTTCTGGAGGATGATATGGCATCATCACTGCCCGATAATTGTTATGATTACAAAACTTAAAGAAAGGAATGAGGTGAGATAAACTTAATGTACAATGGAATCCAAATTTTTCAAACGTCTCAATTATTTGAAATAGTCTTTAGCTCTCTTTAGATTAAAGTTAGAAAAAATTTACTGTTGATTTTTAAAAGTGTCCATTTTTTTTCCATTTCCCTATTTGGTTTGAAAAATTGGAATTCCACTATAATCCCTAAAATCGTTATTATCAGACATTGGAGATTATTAACAGAATTTATAACATAGCTAGCAGAGCCGTGCAATCAAATTCAGTATACGTAAGTGTGCACAAAATCCCGATACTGCACGCTGATAACGTGAGCAAATCGCTTCGCCAGAATTTCTGTCTTTTCACGCGAGCGGCCATTGTTAGCGCAGGGGAAAATATTATATTTTGCGACAATAATGGATACAAACAGAGACTCGGCCCACCGGTCCCAAAACGAAGACAATGTTGTAAGCTTCCCTCTTGGGCTAGAGTTCTTAAATGACACAGAAAAAGAGAAAAACAACGGAAAAGGAGACTCGGCATCAGCGCCATCATGATTTGCTTCACTGTCCATTTTTCGCATAGAATTTGATGCGCAATTCCACCGGCTATGTTATAAAACAATTGGTTAGTGCTTTTAGCTGTGCACTATTGAGTTATGGAGCACGTGGGAAGTTTGGAGAGCACTCATGAAGCTAGAGTTGCCCTCAGCTATTGCCTCGGGCAACTCTTACGCTTCTTTCATGCCCTCCAAACGTCCTGCGTGCTCCATAACTTGATAGTGCATGCTAAAGCATGAACCAATTGTTAATTTTTAATCAAAATTACCCTCTCTTGTCAGACAAAATGTGAGCGTTACTGGCCAGACCCGACATTTAGAATGCAAGAGAAGTACGGAGATATAGTTGTCACATTTGACTCTGCAATTGGACGAGATGGTTATCAGATAACGTCTTTATATATCAGTCATTCACAGGTAAGTTCAAATTGCTCCTCTTTGATGGCTGTTTTTGTGGAAAGGCTGTGGACTGCAGTATTTTGGACAACCTGTACTACATACTAGAAACTTGTCGTACTTTAATCCATTACAGTCACTAGAAGCTCCACGAAGAATTTACCACTACTGGTACACTGCTTGGCCTGACCATGGCATCCCAGACTCCCCAAGACAGTTTTTAAGATTAGTGGAGGAAGTACGTATCGCACAAGAAAGAGAGGACGTTAAAAAAGGCCCTGTTGTGGTGCATTGCAGGTTGGTAGTCATAATAGATATAACCTTTATTTACCCTCGGCAGTGTTTATAGCAAAGAGGCTAGTAGGGCCAAGCAAACAACTGAAACAAATAAGTCAAATTGAATATAACATTGATAAGAATCCCAACTGGCTGGAGGCAAACCAGTTGGCTATTTACAAGCATGGCTGAGGATTTGAACTAGGAGCTACCGTGAAACAAATCCAGGTAGTGGTCAGAACAGGACTTGAACTCTTGACCACTGGATTACGAGTCCGACACACTGGCCACTCAGCCACGCTGCCTCCGTCATGTGTTGATGCCTACATCATGTGTTGATGTCCCTTATTTGATGACTATCTAGCCTGCATAGCCAGCATTCTCATACAAATGGAGAGTTTCTTGAATGTGGCTGCTAAAGAATTAGGCCAAGAGCTTCTTTATTCATATGGAACCTTTTGCTACACGGGCTAATGACTTTCTTAAGAAGGTAAGGGGAAATTTGAGAAATTTTTAAACTGGTTGTTTTAAGGCCTAAGTCATGTGTACTTGATATAATTATAGCAATCCTCTGTAGGAAAAAAGATAATTTTTTGCACACTTGTAATAACATACAGAAAAGTTCTAAAATCTTCAAAGCAAGGCTGCACAATGTTGTAAGCACAGGGACAAATATTGCAAAAATATGGCCTTCCTTGTACCTCATGTGCTGTGTAAGGTCTGCATGGTATTGTGGTAAAATGTACAGCCGCCATCTTTTTTCCTATGGAGGATTAGAAATTAATTCTAATCTGAGACTTGTTATATAACTATTTCTTACAGTGCTGGGGTTGGAAGAACAGGTTGTTTCATTGCAGCTAGTATAGGAATTGAGCAAATAAAGGTATGTTTAGGGGCTAAGTATCAATTGATAAGTGACTCCTTCAAATCATGTTGTATTGTTGCACAAGCTAATCTATTTGCAAATGCACTGGTCTGATCTTGCCCTTTGGCGTACTTCCTTGTCATGCTACAAGGAGTAGAAGAGATTGGACAATAGACCTTTAAGGCTTATCACGCGTCACGCAATCCAATGTGTTGTAATCATCAGATTTTAGTTTTGATTGACAGTTTTTCCATATTTGGGAGTTAGCATGCGGTCAGTAGTTTTTGGTAGCCGAAAACAAAAAGCAGTTTTTTTGTGGTTGGAGTTTACAAGCGAAAACCGTCGATGTAAAGCGAAGTTTTTCGAATTAAACCGTTGCTGAAACTGTATGTTTGTTTGCCGTGGTTCAACGCTGTTACAGAGGTTATTCTATGTATTGGTAATTAACTCAGGTAGCTGCATTGTTCGTCAAAAGTATGCTATTTCAATAACACAGTTCCCCTGTAAAGTCCAAAATTACAGTGAATTGCTGACATTAATTTTTCTTCCACCACTAGAGAGAAGGACTTGTGGACATTCTCAAGATAGTAAGCCTTATGAGAATAGACAGGTGTGTGCAGTGTTTGTAACAAATCTCTTCATATTGTCCTAAAATATAAATCTCTGTTTAACATGGAAATTGTATTTTAAGGTTTCAACAAGAGTGCCACATTCTACCATCCAGTTTTTTTGTAGTATCTCCTCTAGGTTCCAGGTTATATCATGTTGTAGATGTGGAAACGTTTACCTTGTTTATAATTAACTGCAACTTACAATTAATTTAATTTATTTCTTGAAATCCTTAGGGGTGGAATGGTGGAAACAGATTTACAGTATGAACTTGTATACCATACTCTTCATCATTATTGGACAACACGTACAGGCAGTGATGACGATACACGTGACATAGCCCTTGAAGCAATCTTTGATGAATAATCAGTCGTGAATATGAACTAACAACAGTAGCATCATATAATCCCTTCATGCTGGTCATGGGAAGATAATATTATATTACAAGTCTAGTCTAGTCTAGTCTAGTCATTTATCAAGTATGGACTGTGGATAATTCAATAGACATCAATATTTATCGTCTACAAGATTATTCAAGATGCCCATTGGCAAGATGCTATTTATTTCAGTATTTTAATGTGTGGATTATTATTTAAAACATAACACAGTCATTGGATCAACTGTGTCAAGAAGATGCGTCATGAATCTTAATTATCAGTGACATGGTTTGAACAAGGCAAGGCTGTCAAGATTGTGCTTTCAGGAGCCTATTTTATTTTGCATCAGTCAACAAGTGCAGGCTGAGTGGGATATACCAGGCCAGTTGAGAGACGTACAAGTATTTGATGTTCAACTTCACAGCTTAGTTTAGTTTTGACACATCCCTTGCTGGACAAGGGATCAAGAATGAGCTTGGTGGCATAGAATGGAAAGCAGTAATGTATCCAAGAAACTACACGTTCTTCAATCTTTCATTTGCTCCGTCATTTGAAGTCATCAGTGGTGGATGAATGTCAGTGATTCACTCCATTCATGGATGACTGTGGGATTTGTGATTGAAAAGATCACATGCCCAGGAGGGTGACAATATTATTGATGAGAGAAGGCGGGATTCTTCAACCTTACCTTACGTACAATCTTGAACCATGTTACTTCCATCTGCAAGGCTGAATAAGATTGTGTAATTTATCACACCTCGTCATTTGCTGCTAAACAGTTTTACAAAAGTGGAATATTTATTGTCTAAAGGAATGGGAATGGAAAGCCAAAGGATGGCTGAAATAGGAAGCTGAGTAGAGATGTGTACTTGTGTACTTTATAGACGACTTGAGCAGCCACAGCTTTCCGTTATTTTCTTGATTCTCTGAAGGGAAACAAGGGATTGGCTCTTACTTTGGATGGTATTTTCCAGTCTGATTTGAGCAGTTATTTTGCCATCAAATCAAGTAAGGACTTAAAGGAACTCCTAATTTATTTGCCAGGAATCTTGGCATAAAAAAAATGTTTTATTTTTCAGTTTTATTGCCAGGGTCCTTATTAAAATTGGGACATTTATCAAATTATGAAAAAAATATATATATTATCTAGCGTCTTTTGAGACAGGAAATATTGAGCATGAAAATGTCCTCAATTTGAGAAATTATTTCAAAGTATTTATCAAAACTAATTGTACAGAATTGTTATCGAGGGATTTTATGAAATTCTTCTATAGATATTTAATCCACAAGTAGAGATATGTTACAAGTTATTACACAAGATTGTGAAGGAAGGTTACTAAAGTTATTTGGAATATTGTGTGTACATAATAATCAGGTGTGCTGCATCAAAGTGAATATGTGGCCTGTTCTAATGTTTTGAGTCAAATATTAATCTAATGTATATTTTAATCACATGCATTGCTAGCCTAAGTGGCTCTGCTCTGTTATCTAATTAATGTCGTTGAAAATTCCATGTTGCTGCAATCTACAACTCCTCATTCTTGGATCTTTATCTTGTTGATGGGTCAGGAAGGAAATTGTCTTGGGAACCAGGCTTAACAAATTGACATCAATTTCTCATACGCCTGTCCTGTTATTGATCATGAACTTCATCTGAACATTGGCAAAGTAGCTGTGGATCCACAAGGTGATAGCTGAGTGGATCCGCAGACTACTTTGACAACGTTATGACAAAACAGCCATTGTCAATAACAGGACAGAAACGTGAAAAACTGACATCAATTTTTTTTCAAGAATAACAACATCACATAAATTATAAGTTTGCGTGTCTGTCCACTTATTGGCAATGAAAATTAGCCAATGAATGTGCACAAATTTCTGCAGTTATTGTGAAATGAGCTGTCGATGCCTAGTTAAAATGAATCAAGTAATATTAAGAACCAACCAGAAGTACAATTCACATTTATTAAGTTTCACAGTCTGGCACTTACAAACACCTTGAGCAGGGAACATGGTGATCTGTTTTGTCAAGCTAACACACCTGTAGTATGTTAGCCAACTTGTTTGTGCAGGAGTGTAATGTGTTACCATCAAAGGCACCAGTCCCAGGCTGAATTGCAGTGAAGGGGTTGGGCAAAAGGGGGACTCTTCCAGTTACCCTCCTCCCACCCCTACATTCCCTCCCTATCTCCCCAATTTTGCAGGCTAGATGAAAACCACTCAATGGTTAATTAAATCAACACTCTATGATATTTCTGTCCATTTTCAATGAAAGTTTTCTATACATCTGACCAACAACACCTAAGTGTTAAATACTCCAACTGTAAATATTTTTCTAAGCAACTTGTAAGATATTAACGCATTCCGAGTGCTTTGTATATGGCGTTTATTGAGGGGGAAAATCTCTCTTCCAAAAACCACGTTTTCACTTTGATGCAGCAATCAAGAATTTTAATCCAGGGCAGGTTCTGGAAATGTTTCAAGTTACACAAATCTACTTGAAGCAGATTATTCTACTAAGAGATTCCCGGTTTTGTTGAAATATTACCAGTTATAGTTACATATTACCTCAGTTACCATGTAACTAGGCAGCGACTGTCAAGGAAAATGGGTTGTACGCACATGGTGCGAGCAAGAATAAAATTTCAGACAAGTTAATGTTTTAGTATTTTGACTTGCGAGTCTTGTGGGGGTAAAAAGTATTAGCGGAGATCCTGCGCCTGACACCTTACGCAAAATTTGGCAACCCGTTGATCTAAAAAATTTTGGTTGTCATGTGTTTGTACATCCATCCGTATGCCAAGCCCAATTACCTTGAAAAAGAAGATAGTAGCGGCATGACCATTTCATAATATTGGACATCCATGTTATGGTTAATTGACAGCTGTCAAAACAAGGTATCCGCTGACCAGTATCACATGACCATATCTCAGGAGACACGTGATTTGACTTTTCTTCCGACTTATTCTCTTGGAAAGTCCCTAATATGTTGCGAACATAATTTCCGCAATCTTGGTTTCGCATATTGGGTATAGTGCTCGCAATTCATCATTCCTTCGAGTTTCTGATCCAAGAAACACATCCTCTTTTTTTGAATTATTGCAACCAGGAGCTCCGCTTTTAGTTTAGGCTTGACTAAATCTATACATTAATGATAATGAAAATAAAACGGTTCTTAATTCGCAATGCGCTTACAGTAACGAAGAGTAAATCAAAAACACTAAAACAACGCTACAAGGGACCGCAAACGAAAATGCTGCCGGTGAACGTAGGGTCTGATCAGCCTTAAATTTAAGCAATAGAGCACTTTTTCCGTGTTTATATAGCCTCATCTAAACACGAGAAGGGTTGGGAGAATTCGAGACAGTTATGCAAACCCGAGACGTAGTCGAGGGTTTGCATAACTTTCGAGAATTCCCTTAACTCTCCGAGTGTTTAACAAATGGCAAAATTTCCCGAAAGGTTAGCAACTTCTCTCACTTTGTTGGGTTTTCAATTTTGTTAAGATCTTGGTCGTATTCTTCAATGTTATTGGTTTATTTGAGAAAAAGATTGCTATCCCTTGTTCTCAAGTAACGTTCCGATTGGTTAACTCTTTTCCAAGTGGCCCGGTTCTAGTAGTCGCACTGTAAACACAATGCCTGATCCAACATCGAGCCAGTGTAGGTCCTTGAGCATGTGAGTAAGGAGGTCTTTCCGACTACAATCTTGGTCAGAATAAAATAAATAAAACCACCCCTCCCCTCGAATGAATGATGAACTCGCGCCACCACCAAAACGCACCATTTTTTTCAATCTCTTGTCCACAAGAGATTATGGTCCTGGTCCCAGTTGTTCAAAGGCTGGATAACGCTATCCGCAAGATAAATCACTATCCAGCGGATAAATGTTAACAAACCAAACCACACAATCCACTGGATAGTGATTTATCCGGTGGATAGCGTTATCTGCCTTTCGAACAACCCGGTCCAAGATTCTAGTTCTTGTAATGAGACATGCTGCGGTGTTCTGAATTTGTCGTAAGTTTTCATGCTCAAGGTCCACACAGAATACTGTGACAGTAATCTTGACCATTGTCCATCAGCAGGACTGGATTGAGCCAGCACTATCCGGAGGATCAACACTTATAACTCTCGTGTCTTATCCATTGGATAGTTCTACATTCTTGGAACAACTGGGATCAGATTTATACAAAAATTGAGCAAAACTCGGAAATAGGGAGAACGGAAATGTGACCCGGGTTCGATTCCGACCCGGTGCCATATGTGGGTTGAGTTTGTTGTTGGTTCTCGCCTTGCTCCGAGGGTTTTTCTTCGGGTTCTCCGGTTTTCTTCCCTCCACAAAAACCAACATCTCCAAATTCCAGTTCCACCAGGATAAGGGACCCGCATGAAAACCAGCTAAGGCTGATGTGGCTTCCTCTCTAAATATTGTAATTAATTGTAATTACAACAACCAAAAGTTCGTAAAACAGCCAAGTCACATGTGAGACTAATACAGGCTTTATTAATCTGACCAATGCAAAGTAAAGATTTGCTAGTTTACAAAATACATTACTCCCAGGAAATAAAAATAATTTACCATTCTTTTATACATGAACCATCAGCAATGCAACTGAAAGCCATACAGTTGAGCAGCTTTCTACTCTCCTGACGAAATTCATATCTAAAACGACTATTTCAATACAATTATTCTTGCATAGGTCTGAACTATAAAAAGCTTGCAGCAAATTAATTTTTTCTACATACACATATCAGAATGGACGTGAGTGTTTAGTGTCACTCGCAGACTACCACAAGTCAAGGAGGAAAACGACTCCAGGAATTTTTCAAATAAACAGGGCTGAAGAAATGCAGCCATTTTTCAGCTGTCGATTAAAATCGTCAATTCATAACAACATTTATCTGGAGATGGCGGTCTCGTATTGCCTGCGATTTGAAATCCTTCTGCTTCGTAGTTTCTGTTACAGATAAGGCATATTCATGTGAACCCAATTACTGCTTGAAACGATGTTAGTTTTTAAATATAATCACAAGTAAACGCAACAGAATAACACGTATAATCAGGCATGAAAGGGCGCTGTTTCAAATCGAACACACTCTTCTAGTAAATTATGCTTACTTACTCTAACCCTTTCCCTCCTCCAGTTATCAAAGAAGATATTTTTACCAACTGGTGGGAAAGAGCAGCCCAATTGCTCTCAGTTGAATGTAAAACAGTAAGGGTTTCATTCACGCACTTGAAAACTAGAACCACCTTGCTCACTCGTTGGGGATTCATCCACAGACTCCAAAGCTGGAACCAATAACATGACACAAGATTTGTGTCCAAGATTTGTCTGGGAGGAAAAGGGTTAAGGGCAGGCAAACTGCATTTGTAACTCTTTGGTAACGAAGTAACAACCTTCATACCAACCTCCACCAAGCAAGAGAAACAAAATGGAATTCGCTAGCGACTAGTAAAAGGTACACTACACTGGCATAAATAATGAACTTACAGTCATCTGAGTTAAAATATCTCACAACATTAAAAATTCATTAAGTACTTATATTTTATAAAGCTTCATGAACTACATTAATCTAAAAAAAAACTATTTCTGACCTGCGGAAACCCTCAATCGTCAATTTGTTAAAGCCATCAGAAGTATTAAACTTATCTCGAAACCAAACCAAACATTTCGTTTCGAAATCTCGAAGACGCTAATTCAAAACATTATATCTCATGGAGTGTGTTTCCCCAAACAGCCACGACATTGTGCATGTCAAACTTTTCGACAGCATAAGAACGAAAAATGCCCAAACAATCTTTACATACAATACACCGGTAAAATTTCATCTGATTGTCAACAGAACTGTACATCTTGCACGTAATCTGATTAAAACGAATTTTAAATTAGTCATTACTACAGGCGAGAGAAAACGTCGAGCAAATATGAAATGACAAAAAACAAATGCTGTGTACATGAAAAATACAGCCTGCATAAATTAACTAAAATGATGAAAATTGACAATTCATTTCATTTCTGACGAATGTATAAAAGTACAACAATTAATTAAGATAAAAACAAATAAGCTTGCTCCAAGTGTTTTCATGTGTCGTCCTTCAGCCTGCTAGTGGAAAAAAACTGCCGCCTTTGTTAAGGGGCTTTATCATCTTTACTCCCGATAAAGGCATTTGAGTTTTGATGACGTGCACTGCAGACATGCATGTGGTGCTCTTACTGGGTTGCTGCTTAGTTACCATGCGCGCGATTAACAACCAAACACAGAGACATCTCTGCAGAGCAACGTCATCATTACCTCTCTTGGGATAGGGGTGGGTGAGGCATCTAGAGCAGTTCTAATTCAACTAATGAAAAAAGGAAATCTAAAAGCCACTAATTCTTAATTTAAAATTCTGCTAACTTGTTGTGGTATCTGTTACTTTACAACTCAATGTTCTCTTATACATTTCTTCAACTGTCGTTCATCTGTATCTTGGCTGTCAATCGATGCCAGTAGACACTTCATTTCGTAGATCGGATAACGAAATATCTGCAGCATTGGTAGCAATTACTGAGAGCATTTTTACACATTCATGTTTTGTAGCTTTTCCACCCACACTTCAGCTTCACGGCGACTTTCACACATGAGATTGTAGACCCGCTTTGTTGTTCGGAGCTGCAAAATGATGCACATATCCTGAAGGTGAGAACTCTATAAAATTCCTAAAAAAGTAAATGCACTTCCCAGTACGCCAGGAGAAATTTGAAAACGCAGCTCTATTTTTATGGCAAGGCCTACCGTCCCCACTAATCCGTCACGAAAACGGAGCTTTTCGAAAACGCTCTTCAAAGCGGAGGAATTTGAAAACGCCGACGTTTTTTTTCCTTGTATATTGATTATCTTCGAACGACTAAACGTTCCAAAAAACAAGTTAGTATATTTTGTTGTCAATAATTAGTAAAAACACCTGGTTCTTGAACTCACATCAAAAAATGCTCCTTTCTCTGATCCTTTAGGTGCTCCTAAAATAGAATACAGAGTATATTACTTTTTGTCAATATTTTGTTCAAGAAAAGGGCTGTAAGCGAAATCACAGCTTCGGCCTTACGCCTGATAAGTTAAAGAAAACAAACTCTGAATGTATTCTCCTACCAGGGGGAACGTTGCTGAGAGCCTGAACTGCAGTCATCTCTCCAAGGTCGACATAGCCCTGCAAATGTTGGTCATGTTCTCCATCGTAATACCGGAGCTAAATACGGAAATAAAACACGATTTTAACACCTGTCTTTAAGAAATAGAAAACATATGCCTTGTTTCTATTGAGTTATAGAAACAGGAGTGAAAGTTTGGGAGAATGAGAAATGCTGTGGGAACACGAGCCGCAGGCGAGTGTTTCCACAGCTTTTTCGAGCTTTTTCGTCCAAGAAAGCCTTCCTTCATTTCTCCAAGCTCCCCTATTTCTATCCGCGCTTCGCCTCTCCTTTCCCCGTTTAACCGAAAACAAAAGAGGGGGGAAATTTGTACCATACCTGCACATAACATCAAGGCAAATAAGTGCGTGGATGAGACCATTGTGCGTGACCATACAAGAATGATTCTAAGTACCTGATTTCTTGGCGTGTCCAGAACAAACCATCTGGCCTTCCACTGACGTAAAAGATGTCCTCTCTTGTAAAGATGGCCGCAGTGAAGCTTCTTCGCGTTCCCAGCGGCGTCAGTCTGCTTGATAAAAGGTTAAAATAACATTGCGGATAAGTTAACTGCATCATTGACCAATCTTTGCAAGTTCATGATTTACCTCGTACAAAAAAACTTGACGTCAGTTTTTCATGCGTCTGTCCTGTTATTGATCATGAATTTTGTCATCACATTGTCAAAGTAGCTGTGGATCCAACGAGGCGATAGCCGAGTGGATCCGTAGACTACTTTGACAATGTTATGACCAAATTCACTGTCAATAACAGGACAGGCGCATGGAAAACTGTCGTCAATTTGTATTTCACGATAACAAATTGTCAAATTATCCGCTCTCGCTCGTTGACGCATCGCATAAATTTTAAATTCATGTGTCTGTCCGCTTATTGACAATGAAATTTAGCCAATGAGCGCGCAAGAATTCCTGCAGTTATCGTAAAAAAAACAGCTTACAAAAATAAACAAAATAATTATGTGATTGCTGACCTCGCTTGGAATGCTCAAGGTACTCTTGGTTACACCAGACCCAGGCTGCTCAGAAAGGGCAGGCTTCTTACACTGCCACTGGACCTGGGGCTGGCATCGTTCATGACAATTGTATCCACACTCTGTGCACTTCGCTCCTGTGAATACGGACAAGAGTTTTAGTTTACTTACAGTACTAGCAAAACATTTCAGACTATTTTAATTTTGGACATAGCGTCCGAAAATAAAACCGTCCAAAAATTTTAAACGTCCGAAATATTTAAAGTAAAGTATAAAAAGTTGAAGTAGCTACAAAGCGCTTAGTTTTCTTTATGAGGTGAACTCTATATGAGACAATGCTTAATATACGCAATGACGTTATAGAATTTGTTATTTTCTCCTCAATATCTCTAATTCAGGGTGCAGTAAAACTATCATTTTCGCAGATGCTGCTTCAGTCTAATTCGTGTTTGTAGGCTTAAATTTACTTTACTGTGTTTCATCACAGTGTCCGAAAATTAAACGCCCAAAATGTTTTGCACGTAATGTACACTTATAAATGGACCGCAATCAAACAAATTCTCATGCAAGTCCTCGGTGGCTTTAAATCCAACTTGTTGATTTATTAACGAGACTGAAAAGTCACCTCTGTTTAAAATACCAATGATCATCTGATAGCAATAGTCACAGTTTGACGGAGGAACAAACAGATGGGGGACAAAGTTGTGTGGCTGAGAGAAGCCCTTGGCTCCACGTTCCTCCACCTGAAGCTTGCCCTAACACAAACAAAAGATATGCATTGCTTTAATCATTTGAACTTTGTTGTTTGGTGATGAAAAACACCAAACAGTAACAACTCTCAGAAATACACACTTTTAACTCGGAGATGACGGTCTTAATTTTGTGCATGTACATTGCAAGGACCAATAGGAAATAGATCTGACCGGTACTTTATGTGCAATTAAAATAAACTCATCAATTTAACATGACAAGAGTACTACAATAAGGAAGAAGTTATTAAGCATTATACCTTCAAAATAACCTCCATTGTACTTCTCTTGTGGAGCATCAGTCGCTGACTACTGAACCACCGGGAGTTAACAGGAAAATGCTAAACACGAGAAAAACAATTGACAAGTAAGCTATTTCATTCTTGTAAAATGCAAGAGCCATTACCACTGAACATTAGAAAACAACAAATATGGAATAGACCAATTTCGATATATTAAAATTCAGCCTAACACAATAGACCTCAGCACGAGGCTCCGGGGAATAAGCCCCACAAACTCAGTAGTTATCCCCCAGAGCCTCGTACTGAGGTCTATTGTTTTGGGCTGAATTTTAATATACCGAAATTGGTCTATTGCCACACTTCTGTTTCACAAATAGATTCCATGTTGCCGTGCGTCTGTTGAATAATAGATCACAGATGACGTCAAAATGTTGTAAGAACAAAATAAGTGGCACACATTTTGACGTCTTCTGTGATCCATTACTTATTTACTACTGAACAGATGCACGGCAACATGAAATCTACTGATTTTACATAATTAAGAAACAACAAAAAAAAACTGTTAATGACATCATCCATGCGTCTGTCCTCCAATAGATCATAAGTAAGAACCAATCAAAATGGGGAAATAATTTGAAGCACAGAACTAGTGTGATCTGCTTATCAAATCATGACATGAGCAAAAAGAAGTTCCATTTGGAGAACTGAAATACACAAGTGATTTTCCTTTCTTTTTCTCGCAGAGTTTTTAACAAGAAATAAAAACATGGAAAATATCTTCTACATTTCTTTAAGACTTGTACTAAGAAAGTCTGAGTTGTCTTTTAACCCCATTGCCCACTATACTGTCACCCAGTCTTGTCAATAATTGATTTGTAATATTATTTGCCCGTACAGCTTCCACGCATTGTCATCAAAGGTGAAAAGAATCAACAAATTCCTCACTCAAAGGAGTTCACTCGCGGTATTTTGAGTTACTTTGGCCACGTACAAAATTAACTTTAAACTGAAGGAAACCTGAAAATAATACTTTACTAAGATAGAAAAACACCCAAGAGATAATAATAAACCATAAAGAAACAAGGATGGTCAATGATGGAGAAGATTAACACGGATTACAAGCGACGAACTGGAAAAATTGAGGCTGAACTTTTTAAGATGCGCAAATCGTGACGAAGCTCCTTAAATATGTGATCCTTAGTGACCTGGCCTATGAATGCAAGCGAGGTTGGAGGTGAACTTGCTTTGATACAGACTTCTCTCTAGAACAACTTGAACAACAAAAACAGTGAGGTCTGTATCAAAACTTGGTCACCTCCGGTCCTGCTGCCATTCAAAGGCAAGGTCGCTGAGCAGACAACTCTAAAATGGTCTATTCTCAGGAAAGAAATGGGTTTTAATTAGTAAAGAAGTTGTATATAATTTCTTACTGTTCTCTTCGTGGAGGGGTACGAGAGCTTATGCCAGTGCTGTTCCCATTTCTTGGGTTTCTGATCTGCTTCCTCTTCCAGTCTGTATAGCTCTTGCAGGAGCCATGAGCACTCATCATTGTTAAACTGCGTGACATCTCCATAGCAACCTGTCATGCAGCTTCCATAGGTTTCCTGTGCATGAATTACAAACAATAGGTATCTAGGCATTGGCCTTTTTTAACGAAAAAATGCAGCGCTCGTTCATCGTTTTTAACTTGCCAGTGAGAGCAGCTCTGTCTCTGAACATATTGCTAGAATTTGTACACATGCCAACATGTTCCATTTTGGGTCTCCGTTTTCAATTAGCCATGTTTAGCACTATTGCCTCATAACAGAGGTAGTTTTAAGTTTTTTGTTATTAAAAGTCAAGTTGCTCTTCAGCTTAGCATGGCTCCCAGTTGTTTGCAAGAAATAGACTTTTAGTTCCTGTACTGGTTGTAAGCCATAGGGAAATTAACATACAAAATTAAGATACAAATTATACAGTCTAGGAGACAGTAAGACATCACAAAAGATACACAGTGCTGCCTACCTGTTTTCCATCAGCACTTTGCTCATTTCCGGTTGTTGTTGTCACATCATTAATAAGCTCAAGGTCATAAGTTGGGCCTGTCGACAGATTCTCCGTTGTGTAATACTTCCACACCTTCAGGTTAGGCACTTTGCAGAATGGCCTCAATACCTACAAGCAAATGATGAATCTCTAAATTCAAGCTGGTTCAAATGCTGTTGTATCACACTGAATTGAATTTGGAGTGGCTCACAAATCAGAGGTCATACTTGGTTCTGTGTACTGTGATTCACGACTGAGTGTCTGGCCAGGAACACAAGTGATTGTCTGGCCACAACAGAGTGTCCAGTTAGGAAGATTGCTTGTTTACAGAAGTTGTCTTCTGACAACGTGCCACCCTCCTTAGTGGGGCTACTCTGCATTCAGGGAAGGACGCGTTACAGGACGCGTTTTGTTACATTGAGCATCAGGAATAAGGTGTTTGCATGATTAGCATCAAGACTGACACCCCCCCCCCCCCCCCAACCCCAAGAAAGATTATTCATCACTGCATACCTTGAGCTGGTTTGGTGAAAACAAGAAGTTATTGTAAAGAGGCGACTTGCTCTTCTGTAGATCCATGTAGTCCCACAAGGATTTTCCTCTTGGTTTGTGATCCTCCTCTGCCATCCAGCCAGACTCTGATCTTTCATGCTCCGAGTCCAACAGAAAAGTACGAAACCTCATGGACACATGATGGTAAGCAATGGTGCTCAGAAACTGATCATTGAATTCAAAGGACAGAGGAAACTGAAGCATGATCTAAAAGAGAAAAAGAAAAACACACATCGTCAAAGGCCCACAAGTTGCCACTGGAAACAGAGCCAGTTGCCCATGACAACAACACAAGTCGAACATTTAAAAAAACCTGGTAACCAAATTTTCGAAGCACTTTACTCAACTGATCATCATAGTAAAGCTCTTTCATTTCAAACTGACAGTACTCCAGTCAACTTAATTACATGAGAATACTGTTTTTGAGTGTTGTATCACATTGACTTCGCTTTCAGAATTTTTAAACAGTTGCAGTTGAGATTCTCATAAGTGACCACTTTTAAGGATTTGCAGAGTATTCAATAAGCAGTGTAGATGCAAGTAATACAATACCTGATGTACACAGTCCAGGAACTGTAAGAAGATTGGCGTGAATCCCGCCTGTGCTGAAGCGATTTGGCAGCCACGGTGTGTGAACCTGTGCCCAAAGGAAAGCCATTCCTTTTCGATCAACAGTTTGAAGCCATCAATAGTTCGGTAGTGAGAATCAAGCATAATCTCTGCTAGAGACAGCACCTGAATGAATGAGAGACAACAGTGGAGGTCAAAAATCAATGTCTGATAATTTGGTTTTATCAACTGGGTTGATAATGTGAACTGGCCACCGTAAAGAGATTCGGAAGCTGACATTTTGAGCATTAGCCCTTCGTCGGAGCGAATCCAAAGAGAGAGAGATTCGCTCCGACGAAGGGCTAACGCTCGAAACGTCAGCTTCCGTATCTCTTTACGGTGGCCAATTCACATTATCAACCCAGTTGACAAAACCAAATTATCTTGTAATATTCCCACAGAAGTAGCACCACAGTTTCTTTAGAAACTTGCCCCCTTACTTCAATGTCTGATGTGTTTTACACTGAGGAGGTTCAACAGAAATCAATATTAGCTAACGTTCAAGAAAATGTTCAAAAAATGTTTAAATGTTGTTATTTATTGTGGTCAATGCACTTAGCAACACCTAGCTGGTTCACATACATACCACTTAAACTGAAAGAAACAAATATATCAAGTAAACAAAGTAGGTTTGAAATCTTAACTGGTGGGAGGCAGACCAGTTGGCTATTTCCAAGCATGAACGAGGAGTTGAACTAGGGTCTACCAAAAAAAAAAAACAACTCCAGCTAAGTGGTGAGAATGGGACACCGGATTTCAAGTCGGGCACCCTTATCACTCGGCCACACTGCCTCCACTAAGCCTTAACACTGTATTAATGAAGCACAGTTACCTGTGGTGTCGCATCCCAGCCATCTTCAAAGCAGACCAGTACAGAAGAGCCTTGAATATCAATCAGGTCAACCAAACAGTTTGCAACAGTCATGATAGCAGATAACTGCGAATGAAAAGCAAATGTCACAGTCAGTATTTTCACATTTAGCCTGTGAGATTAGCCTGGTTTTTCGTATTTGTCATTCAATTCTACGGTTTTGGACACTAAGAATTTTATTCAGTTAAATGCCTTTCCTACAACTTAGTTAAAAGTCCTCGAGACATGAGACAAAATGTCAACCGGTGACCCTTTATTTTGAAGTGGGAAGTAATATTATTCAAGTTTGCAAGCTCCCCTTTCCTCCAAAGCAATGCTGGAATAGTAGGTCTACTTTGGATGAATCAACGTCAACATTGTGCTGGGGGTGGGGTGGGGAGAGCAAAGTGTCCCAAGGCGTTTGACCAGGATTGTAGGTACATTAGCTGTCAAGAAATTATGACTGAAGATGTACATGTACCTGTTGAAGCCACTCTGATTCTTCCACATGCTGAATGAAGCTCAAGTTTGTCTCTGTACTGGGACAGGTGGCACGCTGAAACTTCTTGAAACTTGCTCTCACTGCTCGGATATCTGGAAGCTAAGGAGAAACAGAATGGCAAAGACTCAACAAATCTAAATTAATATTACCAATTGACAGCTTACACACTCATATAAGCTACAGTTATGCAGAATTTAGGTCAATCTCGTTCCCAGAGTCTTCGTTCCCCTTGACCAGCCGTGGGAAAACTATCGCTCTGGGAGCAACCATTTCAGGCATGTGCCATAGATGCAGACTGCGCAGTGAAACCGGATGGGCAGAATTTGGTTATTTCCTTTCTTATTCAAGATGGTTGCTCCCAGAGCTCTCGTTTCCCGACCGCTGGTCAAGGGGAACGAAGACTCTGGGAACGAGATTGAATTTAAGTATGAAATGTTTGCAGCTTCTCACCTCAATTGGAACAAACTCACACTTGGGGTATGCCTCTTGTTTTACATGCTATGTAAAAAAAAACCCAGTAGATTAGCAAAAGCCTGGAACTTTGACTTAACTATATACAGTCGTTAAGGCTTCACTCAAAAGAACACTAGAGGGATTACATAACTCTAGAATCACTGCCAGTCAAAAACCAACAGTTGATTTCAGGGCTGTGTTTACTACCAATGCCTCTGGCTTCAAATTGTTTACTACTTGAAAAATATTTCTTTTTTTATTAAATACTTTCCACCCAATTTTAATGACCCACATTTACCACAGAATAATTATGTACGAATGAAATTGTTTTAAGCATCACTTTTAATATCAGATTTACGGCCTTATGTGCCACCATTCTACAGTGTGTAGTTACTAAAGATGCTACATAATTTTGTGGTTATATGTTGGTGACGAGCTTAGAGAAGGAACAAAATATCTATACAAGCAATATCCTTTCTCTGTTGGCTTATAGCTACACCAGAGACATACCCTTAATAAAGTCTTGTCGCCAAAGATGTACAGTGCTGCAGGCTCCCAGCCTTTCTTCATGATAGTTCTGTCTACAAGCTGGCCAGAATCAACATCATCTGCGAAATAGCCATCTCTAAGTATCACGCCCTGATGCAACGAGTTGGCACGTGCAATTTGCTTGTTTTTGCCTTGAGGTGTTGCTGCCACTAAAAATAAAATTTACAAATAACATTTTAAGAGGGTTATTTATTTCATACCCACTTAAAATTGTCAGTATCAACATTAATGATACGGTACCTTGCTGGTAAAGTGGGCCATCATTAACATTGTGGAACAGTGTTAAAAAATCAGTTAGGATTGCTAATGATGGGAAGGATGAAATGCCTCTAACATGAACAAACATGAACCATGACAGGCCAAACACACTTCCATGTTGATTCTGATCTGTAAAATCTTGGAATCTCTTCAAGAAACCTACGCATTTATTACAGTTTCACAAACAAGTCAAGATGCGTTAGATCACGGTATTTTTTCAATGTTCACAGCATTTCTGTTTCTCTTACATACCAACAGCAGCCAAATATTTCTCCTGCTCAACAGATGCAGATGAAGAGATTGCTTGACTTGCTACACTGGTACCTCCTACTGTCTTGTGCTGTCTCATGATTGATCCGATTGTACTTCTTTCGATGCCGCCAGCCCTGAGCAGTGTTGCTTTGTTGCGCTGATGCCTCCACACTGCCACAGGGAACCTTCCCTGGCGGTGATTTTTCGCTATTCTGAGAATGCTATCATCTGAAATACTTTGAGGAACCACGACCACAGAAGGGTAGCTGTGAGGTGAAAAGGACGGAGAAAATTCAGTAAGAGAACTGATTGTGGCATAAGCAGTATGAATGAGGATAACAAACTGGCTACACTGCAGCTGACAAATCAAGCTTGGAAAAGCAGTAATTTTATTATATACATGTGGACAATATTGTTTTGCTGGAAAATACACCACTCATAAAATTCATACGAAATTACATCCAGGATATCCTCACGAGCGAGGATATTGATGACATCATTTCACGCATTTTAATGGTTAAAACAGTCAGTTTGTCTATATAATGAAAATATTTGAAGATATGAAGTTTATTTTCCTGCATTGAAAACAATATTTTACTCACTTGCTGCACTGGTTTGAAAAATGTTGTTTTCACCACTCAAAAATAAAATTCATATCTTCATGCCTCAGTGTAATAACCTTGAATTTGTATATCAGTTGACATGGACGACTGATATTCTATTCTTACCTTCGACATGCAGTGTATGTGACATTAACCATGCATATCCTCCACGGACCAAATGAAGAGTCCTTGGCAATGTTGCCAAGTCTTAGACGTGAATAGTCCCCACAGTAGGACAACTTGCTGAGTCTTTCTGCACCATGTACAACAACAGGCTCAACTCTAAGAGAAATGTCATTTAGATCCTGAACAGAATCATCGTCATCAGTGGTAAGTGATCCACTTGGCGATCTCTGCTGGTCTAAATTACTTGCATCCGATATATTGTGCCGGTGCCGTCTTTTGCGAATTGATCCCCTGATGTGCGCAATGCTACTAGCCTTTTGCCTTGAGGCAGTTACAATTTTCTTCTTTGTTTTTTTGAGAGTTCCTTGTCTCTCCATGTGTTTTTGAATGACAAAAGTCGGTGTCCTTGCAATGCCTTTGCCACAAAAAGCAAAAGAACCAAACACCGTATTTGGTGCATGTCTTTTCTGGAGTTTCTTTCGAAATGTCTCGATGGCTTCTTGGTCGATCTCCTCGTCAAAAACCAGTTTTAGCATCTGTCAGAATGAGAACATCAATACATAAACTATTTCAAGCCCGAAACAAAACAGATTCTTGACACTTTAGAGTGGGATTAACAGAACCAAAAGCTTTGAATATTGATAACCTATTGGGTACATTATAAGCATTTCAATCTCTGTGAGTGTAACGATAATTAAACAACAGAGAAAATCCTTTAAGAACAACAGTACTATAAGTCACAGGAAGCACAAAGATGCTCCCAATATGTGGCGTGACTTCATTTAATGTACTGTACCTTTGATGCACCTGAGAAAGCCCAGGGCTATCAATAAGGGCGGCAAACTGTAACACCTGCTATGGCCGAGTATGTTCGATGGAACCTGCCTATAGTTGATACAATTCACTCAAAAGGTAATAAGTTTGTTACGGGTGTGAAGACGAAGGCTACATCTGACTCAAAGCTTAATGACAGTCCTAAAGACCCTGGCAAATTAACCTAAGTTCAGAGTACATGTTGCTTACCTGGAACGTACTAGATCGGAGCTGAACACATTCATGAAGCCATTGTTCCAAGTGCTGTAGATATTGAACTCCAATCTTCTTTTCTTTGATAAGTGATCCCACAGGGAAACTTCTTGTAACAATCATCTCAGATGCTGAACAGAGGTACAAAAAAAAGCAAAATACACTTGTTTTACTTTGCTGAACATTGCAGTTGTAATAGTGACATTGTCCTTACTGTCCCCAATTTGCACCTGTGCTTCACAGGTGCTGTATCATTTAGACACTGAAATAAAATTATGATTATGATATTATGATCACTTCCTTGATGTGAGACTGAGGTTATTACTCACTAAAGGTTTTTATTGATTTTGACAACATTGTGAAACTTTCTGTCAGCATCCTAATCTTGGCCAGGCAGTGAGAAAAGTAAATGTGAGAGGCCTTGTATTGTTATGTGAAGGACTTTTTGAGTTGCCGCAACTATGCCCTATACCATAACATAACATAACTTTATTATTTATATAGCGCAAAATACATAGGTATATGATCTAATGCGCTTTACATTACAGTGCTTATAATATTACAATAAAAAGAATGAATGATATGTAGGTGTATATATGCATGTAAAAACCTGTGTTAAAAAAAAATCCTATAAGTTAAAGGCTAAAAGCTAATTTAAAATAATGAGTTTTTAGCCGTGCCATAAACGTTTTTAGACTGTCTAAAGCTCTCAACTCATCTGGGAGGGCATTCCACAGGGTCGGGGCGGCTGCAAAGAATGCCCTGTCTCCTGTTGTTTTCTTGGTCTTGTTGGGCAGATCGAGCAGAAAGTGTTTTACATTTGATCTCAGGTTATAGTTTGACTGTGGCTTAGGTCTAATTAACTGATGAATATATGTGGGGGCACTACCATGTAGAGCTTTAAATGTGTATACAACCAATTTAAACATTATACAGTATTTGACTGGTAGCCAATGCAAGTCTTTCATAACAGGAGAAATATGATCAAATCGCGTGGTGTTGGAGATGAGCCTAGCAGCAGCGTTTTGAACCCGTTGCAGCCTGTTAATAAAACAGACCGGTAAGCCGTACAGCAGACTATTACAGTAGTCTAGGCGTCCAATTACTAGTGCCAAGATTAATGTTTGTGCACTCTTGTACGAAAGGTACTTTCTAATGCGTCTAATTTTGTATACCAGAAAAACACAGTTAAAAACATTAACTGTTATATATATGAAGTGTACTCTGACCAATCACAGACAGGTCTCTATTTTCTAAACCAAAGGTTCATTACATGCAAAACAAAATGACTACTATCATTACACCACTATAATGATCTGCATATTGAGGTATTACTCTTTAGACTAGGGTATCTATAAGATAGTAATGCTGTATACCAGAAAAACACAGTTAAAAACATTAACTGTTATATATATGAAGTGTACTCTGACCAATCACAGACAGGTCTCTATTTTCTAAACCAAAGGTTCATTACATGCAAAACAAAATGACTACTATCATTACACCACTATAATGATCTGCATATTGAGGTATTACTCTTTAGACTAGGGTATCTATAAGATAGTAATGCTGTATACCAGAAAAACACAGTTAAAAACATTAACTGTTATATTATATGAAGTGTACTCTGACCAATCACAGACAGGTCTCTATTTTCTAAACCAAAGGTTCATTACATGCAAAACAAAATGACTACTATCATTACACCACTATAATGATCTGCATATTGAGGTATTACTCTTTAGACTAGGGTATCTATAAGATAGTAATGCTGCAGCACATTTTGTTGATAGTGACAATATCATAATATCAACCATTGATATCAGGTTTGATATATCAAAGTTATTGTCATATATTTCTTGTTGTTCCTAGTGATAATATCATGATATACCATTTTTGATAAGTGGTTATGATATTTTGATATTCCCACTGCTACTAAATTCTCATGATATATCACTTTAATATCAAAATGTTGATATCAATATAGTTTGTTATATCATGATAATACCCACATATCAATATGGATATCATGATATCGAGTGTTGGCCTGGATGGGACAAAGTGTGGATAGGGTTGATAGTTTGATATATCATGATAATATCAGAATATCATGATAATTGCAAAATATCGATATGGATATCATGATATCAAGTGTTGGTCTGGATGGGACAAAGAGTGGAATGGGTTGATAGTTTGATATATCATGATAACATCAGAATATCATGATAATTGCAAAATATCGATATGGATATCATGATGATATCGAGTGTTGGCCTGGATGGGACCAAGTGTGGAATGGGTTGATTGTTATCATGATAATAGCAACATATCGATATGGATATCATGATATCGAGTGTTGGTCTGGATGGGACAAAGTGTGGAATGGGTTGATAGTTTGATATATCATGATAACATCAGAATATCATGATAATTGCAAAATATCGATATGGATATCATGATATCGAGTGTTGGTCTGGATGGGACCAAGTGTGGAATGGGTTGATTGTTTGATATATCATGATAATAGCAACATATCGATATGGATATCATGATATCAAGTGTTGGTCTGGATGGGACAAAGTGTGGAATGGGTTGATAGTTTGATATATCATGATAATATCAGAATATCATGATAATTGCAAAATATCGATATGGATATCATGATATTGAGTGTTGGTCTGGATGGGACCAAGTGTGGAATGGGTTGATTGTTTGATAAATCATGACAGAAGCATATCACCCCGAAGCGATTAACTCCGACCCAATGCTGGGGTTTTTTAGCGAACCAATCAGAATTTACTTCCTAATATGGAGTTATTAAGCTCACGTGTGAGCTTGTCACGCGAGTGCTCTGGAAAAAATGCCGGAGGCGAACAAATGTCAACAATAATATTATTATGCGCTGCAAGAGGCAACTGCAGTTTCATGTCGTCCAATTCGACCAAAGTGGGAATGTCTTACCCTCTAAGCGTCCAAGGCTTGCTTCCGATGGACAAGATAAAAGGGACGGGAAAGGGAAAGAAAATACAATCCCAACAACTCTTTGCGACCGAAGCTACGCAACTCACGAACAAGTGCAACCTCAAACATATCGTTTTATTGCTCCGCGACCAGCAGTGTCCCGCACATCAATTCAGCAATCTGTTCTTCCTTGTCAACACTCTGCTGACGGTCTTGGAAACGTTCCCGAAAAGCTGAAGGAGAGTACAAAACGAGTAAAAACACCACTGGAGGTATCGTACGTGTCCCCAACAATTAATACATTGAGCAGTCCGAAGATCGATTGGATTGAACGAGTAAAAACATTTATTTCATCCATGGCTCCTCGTTTTGAAGTCCGTTTATGGAAGTCTGTCGATGGTGATTACTGTACAATAACGAAAACTGATTTGTCACGTTACGATTCAAGGCTTGTGTTAGTCCCGGGTGTTGCTCCAGTGTCATTACACGTCTCTGCGAAAGGGAACTACGCCGTGAAAGTTCTCTTTCGTGACACCGCTTTGAGAGGTACCCTAAACGAGGAGAAAGATATATCTTCCCTGCTTGCAGTAATGGAAAATTGGGAAGTCTGCCCTGGCCTTAAATCAGTACCAGATGCAAATTCAACGTCTAAACGAACCTGGGGTTTTCCCTTTGAGCGAATCGACAGCAACAAGTGTTTATTGCTTCACTTGCCGGTAAACAAAAAGCAAGTTCCTGGTTCTGTTCTGCTTAACGTTTGCAAACATTGTAAGAAACTTTACCAAAAACTGAAGGATGTCTCTAAGAAACGCAGACGAAATGAAGCAAACCATGTATCAAAGTCCTCCAAATGCAACTGGAGGTTTTTAAGTCCGAAGAGTGCGAAGAAGAGGTTTCACAATTTGACGTCTGATGCTCGTCGACTGTCGAAAAAAGTGATGCGACTGAGCAAGAAAGGTCAAGTCTCTCTGAACTCAGAATCATGTGATCAGATGGAGCAGATAACCAGCAAAATTTCCTCGCAATTCCGTAAAGATTTGGACGGCATTTTCGAGGAGGCAGAGGTGAAGACAAAGGGAAATGGAAAACTGTTAAAGGCAATTTGGCAACAGGATGTGGACGAGAAGATAGCATTTTGGAAAGATCAGAGCCGTAATGGTGAGCATTCAAAATATAATTTATGTATTTTAAGAAATCAAGATATAGTGTTCTTGCACGTTTCGGTATGACTGTTGTTATAAGTTTTTTAAAATTGTACTGTTTCGTGTAGATGCTATTATTTTTTTTATCCATTATTTTAGTCAGGATTTGACTGTTTCATTAATGCTAACAAGATGCCATTCAGATTACTGTGTAACTGCCTCCTATGTGGATGTAGCTTATAAAATAACTTTAATTCTTTTTGAAAATAAGTAAAAAACACATTGTTTATTAATGTAACCTTGTTGGGTAATAGTATGTCGTGATGAAACTCTAAGAGTAATATTAACCCCCGCCCCTCTTGAATTTGCACTCCCTAATTGGTGGGGGTATGGATATTTAATTTCTCAGGAGACCATCACTTTTTAGAGCATTGACTGGTTCCAGAAAATATCCATACCCCCACAGAAGGGATTGAAAAGTCGAGAGGGGTGGGGGGGGGGTGGGGGGTGGGGGTCAAAGGCCCCTGGAAATTTCAGAGAAGGTGAAATGGAGGGAGATTGGAATTGGCAGATATATTTTTCTTCCAGACTAGTTCCATGCTCAGTTTTTGTTTGTTTGCAACTATGTTTCTCAGCCAGGGTCTGGAAAAAGCAATAGCACAAAAAAGATGCAAAATGATCTGGCACCTAATAGGTATTATCATTTTGATCTATTCTGTTTTATGTGATCAGGAAAAGGCAGGACAGGGAACAGATGGTCTGCAGTGACTTACAGAATTGCACTTGCAATATTCACTCGTAGTCCAGCAGCTTATGAGGCACTGAAAGGCTACCAAATTTTGAATCTACCATCAGTGGCATCACTGAAGCAGTTTACATCAGCAAATAAACAGGCTCCTGGGTTGAATCTTCCTCACCTGCATGATGCAAAACAAACCTACACTGCATACAAAGTGGAACGGAAAGAACAGGGATTTCTGGAGCCAAAGGACAATGGTGTCCTTATTTTTGATGAGGTGAAAGTGGTGATGAAGGTCCACTGGAATAGTGCAGACAATGGGTAAATTATATAATAATTATTATTTTAATTAAACTATACTCATGCATATCATTGTAAGGTGTAGCAGCTAGATTACATCATGCATGCTGGTCTCTTGCATAAGTGATAATAATTATCACTTGGAATTGGGAAAAGATTGTCAGGCAAGTCTTAAGCGATTTATATTAGTTAACCCCTACTGTAAATTAGATTGAGGGTCAGGACATATGGACTGAACAATAAAACACATACCAATGGTAGACTTAACACCCACTGCAAGACTGCCACTGCCTCAATTGTTTTTTTAGTTAGTACAGGGATTTGACAAATGAAACCAATAAATATGTCCTAAATGTGAGTGGCTAGAATATTTACATTTGTACTAAGGTATTTATTCTCTTCTGTATATGTTATTTCAATTTAGGTTCGTGGGGCATGCAATGAGAGCAGATGACATGGTGTCACTGCATGATGTTTATGAAGAGCTGAAAGCTCCTAAAGCAGTAAAAGCTTCTTATATCATGCAGTTTCTGTGGCGTGATCTAACAAGTGATTTTGATGTTATCGGGCCATATTTCAGCAGTGGCAAAGGATTAGAGTGCAAATTCATCATGTCGTGCTTCATGACAACTATTCAGGCATTCCATATTTATGGTTTTCATACCATTGCTGTTGTTTGCGATGGTGCAAGTGCTAATTTAAAGGCAATTAAGTACCTCACCATGGGGAAAAGTGGAGCTTATGGGATCAACGAAGATCCCCATGTGGATGACCCTCATCATGTTAAGACATGGATGCTAAATCCTTGGACCAATGAAAAGCTTTTTTTCATTCCCTGTTCATCACATCAGGTTCTTATCAATTTATGTAGGTTTTCTTGATGTAATTTCAATGAGTTGAGTACAATCTTTAAACAAAGGAGACTTAATTCAGTTTTCCTTCTTGTAGTTGTGAAGCTTACTACTTTTGTAATTCTTACATACCTTTGATGATTGCTACTACCTCACCTCATTTATTATTTTGAATTAAAATTTTGCCAGGTCTTGTTTTCAAGTTCAACTTACCTTCTATGGATGTTCGGGAGGGGTAGTAAATAGTGGACCCATTTGTTTTTTTTTTTCAATTCATAATTTCTAAAATTTTGTGTTGAATTCCTTTCAAGTTGAAAAGCCTTGTAGCAGCATTGCATGCCTCTCGTCAAGCAGATGGTCACCAAAGAAAAGAATTTGAATTGTATGAAGTTAAGTTTGGTTGGCAAGCCATAAAAGATCTGTGGAGGAGAGAAATGACACGAGCGAAAGCTGGTAAAATGAGACGCGTGCCACAGCTATGTTACCGACATGTGTACAGAGACTGCTGGACGAGGCTTAATGTGAAACCAGCAAAAATCATGCAGGTTAGTAAAACAACATGAAAAAGTATCATTTTGCATTCCTAGAATACAGCTTGGTTTGACTATGGCGGACAGAGATATGAATTTATAATTTATGTGATGCTGTTATTGACAATGAATTTTGTTGTACCATTGTCAATTGGAAAAATTCATTATCAATAACGGGAAAGACACTTGAAAAACAAACATACTAACAGATACTGGTTTGTCTTGTTTTGTATTTTTTGAAGCAAAATGCAGTCATTGCTGAACTATCAGAGTACACTCACAATAATCCAGCAGATGCCGAAAATGTTAACAAAGCAATTGAGTATCTAGATGCTTGTCGTCAGCTGTTCGAGAGAGGCATACTGAGCCATGAAAAGGTTACCACTGACCAGACTATTGTGTTGGAAAACATGTCAGAAGGTTATGCATTCTTCGTTGGTTGGGCTGACTATGCCTGGGAGAAAGGTAAAATTCTGTCAGTGGCTTTTCACTGACTTTTAACAAGGCTTTATACCAGTCTCTGACCCAAGACAAAATTCTGACTTTTCCCTGACCTTGAAAAAATGGCCGTTGACATGTGCTTCAGTAAATGTTCAATGCACTCATAGTATGCCTGTTAATTGCAAGTGTTGCATTCTGTACTCAAAAAAAAAAAAACAAGGGTTACATAATTTTGTCTTATTAAATTTTTCAGAACCCAACTTGACTGCATCTAGTCAAAAAGGATTCCTAGCATGGCAGGTCAGTTTAAGTACTTATTAGAGTACACTACAAAATTAATAATTATGTAACAAATATGCTTACAAAATTAATAATATTATTTGAAGTCAAATTTGTTGACTGTGTGTTCCCGGCTACACACAAGGGAATTAAGAAAATAATGTTGTAAATATACATTTTGATATTATTTATTAACATTGCTAATATATATTTCTATCATTTTAAAGTGCCTATGAAGTGAAAAATAATTTGTGCTTATGTGAAAAGCCTTTCAAAATACAGAAGGATGGCATTTTTCTTTCTGAAATATCTTTTTTCGTTTTTTCTATTATGCAAATTAGATGAGTGATGACGTCATATTGTTTGCAACTAAAAAGTGGAAAATACTGAATAAACGATATCTCTGGAAATATTGAAGCAGTGTTCTTGAAACTTGGCACCACAAATGTGCATCAAAAAAGAAACAAAATGACACCCTTAGTGCTGTTGCTATGACAACGGTTTTGTCGCTGGTGCTGTGTCAATAAAAACAGAAATTCCCAGTTTAATATAAGAACTATGTCTGTTCCAAGTAGGACCCTTTGGCTCACTTTAAAGATTGCAAATGGGGATATTTACTTTTTTGACCGAGAGAGACTGGAGCCAAAAGAGTTGCTATGGCAACAGCAGTAAAAGTGTCATTTTGTTTCTTTTTTGATGCACATTTGTGGTGTCAAGTTTCAAGAACACAGCTTCAATATTTCCAGAGATATCGTTTATTCAGTATTTTCCACCTTTTAGTTGCAAACAATATGATGTCATCACTCATCTAATTTGCATAATAGAAAAACCTCAATATCTCTAAAACGAAAAAAGATATTTCAAAAAGAAAAACACCATTCTTCTGTATTTTGAAAGGCCTTTCAAATAAGCACAAATTATTTTTCACTTCATAGGCACTTTAAACAATCAGTTCAGGGCGATTGCTTTTCACTTTATTCTTCAAGTGGTTTATTGTGAAATTAGAAAGACTCGACGATGAAAATAACTTAAACTTGGCTGTTTTTGTAGACATGGGATTTGACAAGGCTCATGTACTATGGATTCACTGAATTTTCCAAGCACTTTCTTGAGAAGTTTCCAGGCTATTACATCTGGCCCCTTCGCTTGAATGGAAGTGCACTGGAAACAATTTTCAGTCAGCTCAAATTCAGCATGAATGGCCAGCTGTCAAGTGTAAACTACCCTGCAGCTTTAACAACTCTGAAGCTGAAACGTCGCATTCATGGAAGGAGGGGAAAGTTTGTGTACAGAAGGACACCACTGTACGTTCGAGAAATTCCACTAAAAAGAAATTCAAATGTGAAATGAGCAACTGTTGTTAAATTCATACTTTAAATAACTTGTGGTTATTCTTCAGGGTGTCTCAAGGAGCACAACCAGATCGACTGTTAATCAACTTATCTTCAGTTGGAAGACTTTCATAAATTGTTAATATTATTGATACCATTAGTAAGGCAAAGTAGATATACACAGAATATGCAATGTTTTTTATTGTTTAACAAACATTTGCTTTTTTGCTACTGTACACACAGTGATTTAGCTTTTCTTCAGGCCAGACTTAAGTGGCCATAACAAAGACGTGACCATATTTATGGGATGGTCTGACATAAGGCAGGGTTCCACTGTACAGGCACGTTACTTTGTCGGCCGTGCCTTGTAGTGAAAAGTAGATTTCACTCAAGAATGTGAGCCAACAAATAAATCATAATTTATCAGGTTTACAAAGAGTGTTCAAAATTAATTGATAGACTTCAAAATATACTTCTGTTCAGGAACCCCATGTACAATATCAGAAATTATTTAAAGCAGATTTGCATCTGTCTAAGATTTATCCCAGTCATGATGTATTTTATGGTGTTTCACTGCAGAATTACATGTAGGTCACCAATTAGTCTTCAGATTAACATAATTTTGGCTGTGCAAGCAGAGAAGCTGTAAAAAATATCAAGAGAAACATTATTATCTGTTCAACTAGCGTAAAAATGAAAAATGATGCATAAACTGCAACTTCTATTCAACAATGCATTTATTCTCTTAGTATTATCATCACAATGTCACAATGTGCTTACTTAAGTAACATTTTGATATGCTTTGAGCTTGTTTAACTCAACAACAACAACTGTACTTCATACTCTACTCCACTACTCAACCCCTGACAACTGGTTATCTACTCTGACTACACATATACTTACAAACCTTCACAAGTACTCATCAAATTTACTCTTCCTTGAGTTTAGCTTTTTGAAAATGCCCAGCAATCTAGTTACTACTCTACTCTGCCTATCCTCTCATCACTACTCCACACTAATGTAGCGTACTCTCCTCAAATCCTTTGGTATACAGACACACTCCAAGTTGAACTCTTTTGAAATTCACAAATGAGAAACCGAGTAAACTTTCGCCTTCTCAAAGAGCAGCTTTAGATGTTATTTTGACAAATCAGACCATGGAATTCGGTATTCAACATCAGGAAAATTGGGATTAAAATGTCAAAGTTTCAAAAAAATTCTGAACAATTTGGAGCCACCTCAAATTTTTGAAAACTTAGGGTGGCTCTAAACTATACTTGTGTGGGAGGCATGGTGGCCTTGTGGTTAGTGCACGTGACTCCAGTTAAGTGATTCGGCTTTATGCCCTAGCCAGGGATACTGTGTTGTGTTCTTGGGTAAGACACCAAACTCTTGCACTACCTTTCTCCACCCAGGTGTATAAATCCCATCCCGGGTGGGTGACAATACTCTACGTAGCTTCTTCATGCTACTGAAACAAGGATAAACCTGGGCCTGATGCGCCACATGGCTTGTATGCAGACTTAACCTTTACTTAACCCTTATTATTATTGCATCATCAAGTAAACAAAAAGTGGTTGTTTTTATTCAGCTGAGTCGCTGTTTTAATTAAGGGAGTTAATATGTTTCTTTATCTTGATCAACTCCCCCCATTTACATCACATTCTGTAAATTACTTAGAAACCTTAAGCTTATGCCGCAACATAACTTGTCTGTCTTGTGTTTGTTTGTCGTTGTGTTCTTCTAGGCATTTCTGTGATCGTACAAATTCGTTGCACCTTATGTTATAGATCTTCCGTAACAGTCTGGTGAACAGATCACATCTGATGCTTGGGGATATTTTAATACCAAGGCATGCAAGTGCTTCAAAAAATTTCCTTTTAAGCCCAGTGTCACACATCACACGTTGTTCAGCAACCTGCATTGGTAAATGCAATGATTGGTCAAGATAAAATTGTTACATGTGATCCTAGATCACACTTGTTTCCAATTGTGTAGTGATCCCTACAGGGAATGTGGATGGAAAGGGTTGATCAGACTTGTTATTAAATCCACTATCAAAAAGGTACTCCGATTTTCATGTACTTGTACACTTGTACATGTACCTGGCTAAAGGAAATCTAAATTGAAATTCTGTCAACAGGAGTTGTGCATAAGTTGAACTAAACCAAAGAACTCAAGGTAAACTTAAAAATTATAATCTACCATCTGGAATAGTAGTGTCTTGCTAAGTTCTAGAACTAACCTTGAAGAGCTTTCTACCAAACAGTTGATATCCATTTTGGTTAACCACGTCTCCAAACACCTTCGCAAACGCCCGCAAGAAGGGAATCACTTCCACCTTCAACACAAGTAGGTTTCCCTCGTCTAAATTTCGCAAGAAACAAGGAATATCTCTCTTTTCGGTATCCTCAAATTGCTCTAGAGCCTCGACCTCTTTGCACACCATGTTCTTAAGACTTTGCTTTGATCGAGACAGTGGCCGGGCAATCTTCCGTAACCGTTTTTTAAGGTTCAATACCGCAGCCGAACCTAGCTTTAACAAGGAAACATCGTCCTCAACAATGTTCATTCTCTCCGTCGTCGCATTAATTCTACCTGAACTATCTGCCTGTCCTCTAACAAACTTGATACAAACAATAAAGACACTCTCCAGAAAACATGCTACAACGTTCTTACCCTCTGATGGCATGTCCTTAACGAAGTCACTCACTTCCTGACTACCTAACACTTGGCGAACAAACTCGTACCACCTCACCTGTAGAACGGCATACTTGTCACACGATCTACCTTTCCCCTTCTCGGAAAAGAAATCAAAAAAGGTCTCACTGCAACGCTTAACAAATCCACTAAATGAAACACTCGATACCAGTGTATCCACTTCACCCGCCAAGCTCGAGTTAAAATAAAAAGAAAAAGTTCCTCGAGCCTCTCTGCAGACCCTATCAAAGAGGTCTTCCTCCGACAGCGCTTTCCCGGCTAGGCTTATTGCTCTTATTTTGGTTCTTGTAAGCTTTCTCGCAGCCGTTCCAAGAGCGGCCGCCATTATTCTCCTTCAACCGCTGATTCCATATTTGGGCAAAAAAAAATCGGTGCTTGTGATTGGTCAGGTAAAAAACCCCAGCATAGCTCCCAACATATAAACAGAATTTAGACGCTTCGGGGTGATATGCTTCTGATCATGATAATAGCAACATATCGATATGGATATCATGATACCGAGTGTTGGTCTGGATGGGACAAAGAGTGGAATGGGTTGATAGTTTGATATATCATGATAATATCAGAATATCATGATAGTTGCAAAATATCGATATGGATATCATGATATCAAGTGTTGGTCTGGATGGGACAAAGAGTGGAATGGGTTGATAGTTTGATATATCATGATAATATCAGAATATCATGATAATAGCAACATATCGATATGGTTATCATGATATCGAGTGTTGGTCTGGATGGGACAAAGAGTGGAATGGGTTGATAGTTTGATATATCATGATAACATCAGAATATCATGATAATAGCCATATATCGATATGGATATCATGATATCGCGTGTTGGCCTGGATGGGACAAAGTGTGGATGAGAGATTGAGGTATATTCGTGGCTTTAGCCCTTGTTTTGTCCTATGTTTGGGCGCTCGGTCGTTGATCTTGATCTTGTAGTGTCGTCCCGCAGTGGATGAAAGAACGACGTTCCTCATGGCTTTCATTTATAGTTCTCTGAATGTGCGTAATTTAATTCTGTTTCGGTAGTTTTTCCACATTGAGAACGAAGAATATACGCATGTAGCATGTCTGTTTCTGCCAGCACACTCTTGCTACGATCGATATTCCCTTTCGAGCAACAATTGCGAACCGCACGCATTTTAAAAACGCATCCCTGGCATTCTTCCACCGTTTAGAACGAAAAATAAACACATATATCATGTGATTCTGCCAGCACATTCTACGATTTATATTCATTTTCGAGCAAGAATTGCTACTGAATCTTGCGAACAGGGGTTTAAGAGATTAAACTGATCATTACTTTGACCTTACTTGAAAAATGACTCAGTTTAGGAGAAAAGTGTTGTTTTGGTTTATCAACCAATGTCTTAAGACTGACTTGGAGGCAGATCAGGATCATTCACCAGGCGGTTAAAGTACGAGGCAGCACATATTTGTGATGATTATGTTTCTTTATTTATATCTCAAAATATCACAGTTAGTTTGATACTTTGATATATCATGATATTATCAAATATCACAGTGGGATTGCAGCCCAAAGATATATCAACAATCATTTGATGATATCATGATAATATCAACGTCTGAAAATCTCAAAATATCACAGTTAGTTTGATATTTTGAGATATCAAAATGTCATGATATTATCAAATATCACCGTGAGATTGCAGTCCAAAGATGTATCAACAATCATTTTGATGATATCATGATAATATCAATGTCTGCAAATCTCAAAATATCGCAGTTAGTTTGATATTTTGAGATATCAAAATATCATGATATTATCAAATATCACCGTGAGATTGCAGTCCAAAAAATATATCAACAATCATTTGATAATATCATGATAATATCAATGTCAATATCTACGGGCCTCGTTGGCTATTTACCATCTCATATCCAACGCGCTCATGGAATAATTGTTAAATATCACCATGAGACGGCAGACCAAAGTAACTAACAATCATTTGATAATATCAAAATAATATCATGATATCATCAAATATCACCGTGAGATTGCAGACCAAAGATATTTCAACAATCATTTGATAATATCAAAATAATGTCATGATAATCCAACGTCTGAAAATCTCAAAATATCACAGTTTGACATTTTGATATTCTGCAATTCCGCACCTTAGTGGAGTCAAATCGTAGTGTGTAACTTAAAGTCTGTCCTTGTATGCATCAACTTCGTTCATGATGACGCATCGATGCTGAGGTGTGACAAGGGATCATCACAAAGAAGCACATGGTGATCTGAACTATGTTTGGACATCGAAAATCAAAAAAAGGGGAAATTGTAGGAGCAGGAATTAACTTATAAATTCTGTGGTATTAAATGTCTCTAGAACGTTGACAGACTGTGTCAAGGACGCGTTCATCACAATGTGTGAACATGCTAACGCTCTTTCACACCATCAAGCTGTCATCTAATTTCGCGTAGATTCCAGTGAGAAAAGTTAGTGTTTTGTTTTGCTCTGTTTTACCTGTAAAACGATGTGAAGGAGATTGTACTTGACTTCACAACTCTTGCTTTTGTTCTTAATGCAGTCTACTAACTATGTCTGGATGATTAATTGTGACATCTTAACTTTAACTTAGTGTGTCATTTCTAGCAGTCTTGCCTCCTTGGTTGAATTCGTAAATGAAGAGAAATCATCGTTACTAAAGCTTGTGGATTAATTTAAAAAACGAAAACCGCACAATCGACACGCTACATGTAATTTCATACATGCTGCGATCTATTCCTTTTCATCCAAACATGAATTTAAGCTAAAGCGTTAGCATTTTCACACATCGTGATGGACACGTCCTTGGTACAGTCTGTCAACATTCTAGAGACATTTAATGCATACCAGCACAGAATTTATAAGCTAGATAGTAATGCACATTCTGTTGATAGTGACATATTTTATGCAGTGATTTATCTATCTGCGGGTTCCAAAACTTACAGTAACCTTTATTTCTCAAAGTAGTGTCAAATTGACGATGGCTCGACGGTGTGACATCCTCCTGTTGTTTGTGGCGCAATGCACTCTGGTAAAAAGTGACGCAGTGCATTCTGGTTAAATGCAATGTATTCTGGTAAAAAGTGATGAATTCGAGAATTCGTATCCCCTTCTATATATTCTTCTTAAATCCTGTTTATGTTGCTGCTCTAATTAATTACATTCTACTCACCAAATGGATCGACAGGAGTGCCCTTGAAGATCACTCTGTAGTTCGTCAAGAACACCGCTCCATCTGCCGGCAGTAGGTCAGGCCCCCCCTGATCCTCTCCTCCCCTCCCAAGTTCCCTGCCGTCAGGTATGAGGTAAGCACGCAGTCCATCACTGAGCATCTCCTCTCCCTGTAGCAGAGCTGGTCTCATGATCTTGGCCTGCGGTGAGTGACAAACAGGGACAGTCACAGCATGTAGGGGTGGGTGGCAGCGACTGTGACTGCTACACCCACTCAGTATTCCTGACCAATAAAATTAACGAAAAATAGTCACCCCGAAAAATGGTGGCTTCTTCGTTGTTGTTTTCTTTCTCCCCTGTGTGTTTGTGGATTTTCTTACTCTGAACATAGTGAAGGTGAGTACAATGTCAAGAACTTAACTTGTCCTTTCAGTTCCCAATACATTTCTTACAACACTACAAAGCAGAGGAAAGAGGAGGTAGCGTGGAAAAGGGGTTAGGGTGCCTGACTTAACATCCAGAGGTTGTGGGTCTAAGTCCCACTCTGACCACTTAGCTGGAGTTGTTTCTCCGTAGACCCTAGTTCAACTCCTAGGTCAAGCTAGTAAACAGTCAACTGGTCTGCCTCCCGCCAGTTGGGATTTTTAAGCCTATTACGTTTAGTTGATATATTTGTTTCTTTCAGAGTAAATGGTACGCCTGCGAACTAGATAGGTGTAGCTAAGTGCACTGACCACTATAAACAACAACATTTGGACATTTTTTTTGAAAGTTAGAATTTGTTATGGAGTATATGATAACTTCTACTTCAAGGTGAATAATAGCGTGGAAGGAGGTCCAAAAACAGTGGAAGATTTGTCAAAAGTGAGCAGCTCAATGTTTGGGACACATTGAGCGACCAATGACCGTGTTATAGCTACATTGTTTTCTGATAAAATCTAGATGAAAGCTAGGGGTTGTGGGACATGGATGGACGAAACTGGAGATAGTTAAAATGGATGGCATTTGGGCAAACTTGAAAAACAGTGGCCCAACTTTTATTTCAGTTTATATCAAAATGTCATTTACATAGCTGGAAAATCTTTCTCATTTGCTAAGGCTCTTGCTCTGCCAATTTGATGTTTAGAACTCATAATGGACAAAAGTAACCAAAACGACCTAAAATATTGTGACCTAGCCCCTTTAAGATAGTGATTATATAATTCACTCATACTAGGAGATGGCTCAACATTTGTCCCATCTAAGCTTGCTAATTGTTACCAAAAAGATTAAGAAGTCAATCCCCTATGATAATTCAATTTACCGGCTAATACTAACCTTTTGAATAGGAGCCAGATTCTTGTACTCACGATAAACTGGCTCTAATGATTCAATGTGCATGGCAACCACTCCTGTTAGATAACAAATAAAGCAATGACAAATAAGAAGTTACAGCTAAATTAAAATAAGCCACAGTCAGGTTTATGCAAGTTCTCTAAATCCTGGTCAAATGTAGTTTTGAAATGATGGTTTTGACTGAGTAAGGAAACCTGGAGTACCTAAGACAAAGCCTCAGACAAATGACTCCATGCTGGAAACAAATGCAGGCTACAATGCTGATATGGTCGGAAGTTGGCATGTACCCAAGTGTGCCACCACTACTTTCAAACTTTCCAAATTTTCAGACTTAAAGCTGATTGCCAATTCAGTACTGTGCACTTTCAAGAGTTTGTTTGTGTTTTTTTTTTGTTTTGTAAACATTTTGCAACTACTAATACATGAAGTAAATTCAAAGTTTCAAAACAGCCCCCATTATGGATGTGAAGTGGTCAAAACTTTATGCTTTGTTCTTTCTCATATCACTTGATGAAACAACTTTGCAGCTGTAAACTTCAATGAAGTTGGAAAAAAAATTTGAAAGGCCTTAAAGATAAGGTATGTGGTTTGTCACGAATAACATTGATTCGCATTCCATTGAGTGGGAACTTACTTTTTTTGAATAATGTTTAAAAACATTAGGGTGCCGAGACTGCGCAGTATGGACTGGAAATCATCTTTAAACTTCGGAATGTTTCACTTCGGATGCTTATTTTTCGAACACTTTTTATCTCATTTCCGACAACAATTTCAGACACTCCAAAGTAAGTTAATGACTACAATTTAACACAGATTAGACTGAAACATTATCTGTGAAAATGATGGTTTTACTGCACCCTCAGAGTTTTACAGATACACCAACAAGAAAATAACACAAATTCTATCGGGCAGTCACATATCTCAAGCAGTGTAGACCTCAACTAAAGTACAGTAAGTGCCACAAAGAAAACTAAGAGCTTTGGAGGTACTTTAAAATTTTACATTGTACTGAAAGTATTTCGGACAGCTTTATTTTTGGACATTGTTTTCATCTGAATTTAGATTGTCCCAAATTTTTTGCAAGTAATGTAATTGTTTAAGGGGCCTCAGGTGGAGATCAAACTGACCTGGAATCATGGCGTAAAGAGACTTAAGGTGTTCCTGACTAATCCCTGCCTCTGTGCCAACACGATCCACAAACCGACTGACAAATTTTGTTACTTGGTCAGCAATAGTTCCTCCGTCTTCGTCATCCATGTAGCTTTCCCACCCTCCACTATCTGTGATACAGCTGCCGACTTCACTGCTTCCTGAAAACAAGTAACAGAAACAAAGACAGTCAGTCTTCTTTGATGAATTCTTTGGGATCACTGATATCAAAAGACACACTCTACTGTCTAAAAAGATCAGCTAGTAAAAGCTTCAGCAGCAGCTCCTGTTAATGCTTTGAAACTGTATGCCATTTGTTTGTTTCTTGGTTTGTTCACCTTACTACAGTGGAACCCTGCCTTAAAGGAGCTGCATCACGGTTAAATGGTTTGAAAAATTTAGCCTAGATTTTTCAATTTTGTTGTTTGTAATCCGCGTCAATCTTCTCCATCCTTAACCATCCTTGTTCCTTTATGATTTATTATTATCTCTTTAGTGTTTTTCTATCTTTGTAGGGTATTATTTTCGGGTTTCCTTGAGTTTAGAGGTAATTTTGTTGATGGTAGAAATAACTCAAAATACCGTGACATAGCCCCTTTAATGGCATCCATTAACACACCCACCTTGTTATTATGGCGACTTAATTCTGGTACAAACAAAAGCTTGGTCAGCAATTTTCTCATTTAAAGACGGCCACATTTTTGTGGCCCATTGGTGACCAGACTGTATTTCAATTCTACTGTATCTTAATTGTCATCAACTTGAGTTTTACCAAAATTTGATGTTGTCTTTGATTCCCCTGTAGCTCAGTAACAGAGCATCTAACCAAAGACAGACACTCATAGGTTCAACCCCTGATGTTACTGGCCATTTGCGTCACTGACTTATAAAATTAATATCCTCCATAAGATAACCATCAATAATGGCAATCACAGTGACAATAAGAAATGATACATACCCCCTGCCACACCATTGACTATACTTCCAGTGTATGTACCATTAATAGACTTGTCACCATCACCATCCACTTGAGTCCCTGAGAACGAGAACAAAACAATCAGTCACTACGGTAATTGATTCAATTTGTAATGAAGTCTGGTTATGAATCAGGCCTCCATTTGAAACATCAGGCAAAATGCATCTAACACATGTTATGTGTAAATTCACTATAACCAAAAGAATATTTGACTGCAGACAACATATTGGACAGTTAAGATAGTAATTGTGATCTTCTAACCTAATGTTGCTGCAGGGGTGGGTGCTGGCATCTTCTCACTAGCATCCAGAGGAATCCGCATATACACCATACGATTAGCATAGTGAATTGCCTGGCTGTACACAATGCCCTCCTCACTGTTTATCAAAGCGTCTTTCTCTTCCTTGCTGTAATCAGGCCATTTCTTGAGCTAGAATGTAAAAACAGCACAAAAATACAATGCTGAAGACAGGTCACAAAGGCTACATCGTAACTGTGAGGAATAAACATGACTAGTTTTTGTAGAGGGAGGAAAACTATAGAACCCAGAGAAAAATCCTCAGAGTAACGCAAGGCGAGAACCAACAACAAACTCAACCCACGTATGACCCTGTGCTGGAATTGAATCCGGGCCACATTGGTGGGAGGCAAGCTCTCTCACCACTGCACCATCCTTGCTTCCCCCACACAATGTGTTGCAGCGAAATCAGTCAGGCCAGTTCATGAATTTGGTCAGACAATGACCCATGGCAGACTGTAATTTCAAGCACTGCTGACCCAAAGAAACAGTTCCTAACAGTTCCTAATTAAGTTCCTAGGTTCCTAACAAGAGTACAAAGGGAGTGGAAATAATGGAAAACCACAAACCTGCTTAGCAGCAATGCTCAATGCACTGGGAACTGGCTTTTGCACTGCTTGAGATGATTGCTCAACATCACCTGAACTCCCCGAATCTCTCGGTGATAAAGAAAGGTTATCTCTACTCCTTGTGAAGCTGCGATGTTTTGTTACTGGCGTCAAGCTGCTACGAGATGTCCGCTGCTCCTTTCTGTCCAGAGTCTCTTCTGCATTCGCTTTGGGTGCTTCTTCATCAACGTAGAGTTGCTGGATCTGAGACTGAACGTCAGTGTAAAAGGCCTCTTCCCAGAACTGTTGTCTTTCCCAGACTGGGTGATCTTGAACGCAAGTGTAAGCAAATTGGATTACACCAGCATTCAGTTTCTGAAAATCCAAACAAAATCATTGTTAGTGACAGTTTATTCAGATGGGAAGGTCCATGGGACATGATGAACAGTCAAAGTCCAACCATGATAGTAAAAAATCACTTACTCTGCAGAAAGTTGCAGTTAAAGGTAAAAGCGCTGCAGCTACAGCTGTGTTACTCATACTTGCATCATCCTAAAAAGGGGAAAAAATCTTAATCAGAACTTTTTTATTTAGATTTCACTTTGTTTAAGTCTCTAGTCTATTCTAATGCTTTGCAATAAAGGACACTTTTGGTGTTTACAGTACCAGAAACATCAAGTAACTAGAAGTCTTTTACTCCCTCCTGTGAAATGGCATTTTTTTGTTTTGGAAATGGCATGCTCTTGTATGGAATGCCAGTCCACCACAGGCTATCTAGAGACACTGTATCTCTGCCAAAGATTTTAACTGCTCATGGAAATCTAAAGCTTGAGAAAACTGACATCAAAAGCATGCACGCTATGACAATTTTAAATAATACTACAAAAATAATACTACCGTACATGTATCC
The DNA here is from genome assembly GCA_964020085.1 of Micromussa lordhowensis. Taxonomy (NCBI): domain Eukaryota; kingdom Metazoa; phylum Cnidaria; class Anthozoa; order Scleractinia; family Lobophylliidae; genus Micromussa; species Micromussa lordhowensis. The sequence continues at coordinate 4,399,414 of OZ026605.1, forward strand.
TGTACTAAATACATTACATGCATACATACTTTATTTGCTACGAGGGTCATTAATATACAGGTAGCTCCTGTATACCTGCTATTAGAGTGTGGAAAATGTTTTTACAGATGCACAGCTGGAAATTATACAGCATGTATGTCCTGGATGTTGTGTTGCCAGTGCAGGACCCCTTCTTAGATGTTAATATTTTTGCTTTTTGGTAGTATATTCTAAACCAAACAGAAGACGTTGTTTCTATGTTTTCTAATAAAATAATGTATTCTTGAGGTCTAAAAAAACTGCTGAATGTACTTGTATTTTGCCCCAGGAGGTATACTTGCAGTATACAGTACATGATGGGGGCATCCAACATATTTTTGGGGGGTTGAAATTTACACCCGAAGTATTTTTTGGGTCAGGATTTTTTAGGTCTTAAAAAATATGCATATTTTTTTTGGGATTTACACATCTCCAAGCGATGAGGACCTGTGTGTAAATGTGGAGCACAAGGGAGAATAAAGAGACATAAACGGGCGTGCCAATTTTATTTGCTTATTGATGCAGAATCATGCATTAGAAGAGTCTGTTTGATTGAATAAATCAGTATCAGTAATTAAGCCTTGTATTTTTTGGGGGATAGGGAATTTGATGCAGGTATTTTTTTGCAATATGAACCTCCATCAGACCCCCCTCCGGTCCCCTTTAAGTATGCTGTGAGTATACCCCCCTGGCCATTATGCTTGTGCATCTACTAGTAGTTTCTCTAAACCTCAAGCATGCATTTTTTTTTCTAAGAGAACATGGAACATCATCTTCTTTTTGTAAGTACATGTAGACGTCAAAGAACCGACCTGTAAAGCACTATTCAAGAGTCTGACCACCAAGTCAAACTGGTCATGCTCCAGGACTGATCTGTGCTGTTTAGCTCTGAGTGATAGCTCATGACAAAGAGCTAACTGCGCTCCTTTGGACTTCAGTGCTCTAACTACTGATGGAAGAGTCTGTCACAGAGAATACAGAAAAAGTTAAATTCCCAGAGAGCATGGTGATTGATCAACAAAACTAGAGGTAATTTATAGAAGGCTTGTGTTTCAAGACGTGTTTGCACAGGTGCTTACTTTAATACTGCAATGAAAGCAATTTCCGCATAACGAAAAGGTGTTTGTGAGGAAATGAAAACTGTAGAGCAGAGACAAAACTTCTTGTTGCGACACTAGGTTTGAACGCGATACAATAGACAAGTGTAAAATAATCCCAGCTGACTGCCACACTGCTGTAAGTTAAAATAATAATTATTAGGCATGCTAAAAATGTTATGAAATATACAAACCTTTCTAGCCTCAGATATCTTGTTTTCAAAGATGTAATCCACACAGTCCCTCAACACCTCAAGCTTCCGACTTGGAATATAATGCTGCTGTCGGCTGGACATAGGATTTGATGGCACAACACAAGGTGCAGCACGCTTGACTGTGTAATCTGATGCCATATTTTCCTGCTGGTTTATATGACGGCTTATATCTGATTCCTTCAGCTCGGGGAAGATCATTTTACTGCACAATTCAGCCTCTTCTGGAGAAACCACAGGCTGGACATTGTTTTCTGCAGTGTCGCATGAAGGTTCCTGTACATGTTAAAAGATTGAATGAATGCTGAACATGAGAACTACAATCCATAATGAAATTTACAACAGACTTTTGATGAAAACCTTTGCATGTGAAAGTTGGAATTATACACAAGCATCACATAATTCCACTTAAGATGCTGTTTTTCATAATGAGCCAGAAACTTACATTATCATACAGCTTTTGTGCAAGTTGTTGAATGTTGGCCTGTACTTCAGCGTCATTACCTCCTTCACTGTTCAGAATGCTGTCAATCTCAACACACAGCTAGAAAAAAAGTGAACCAACACTTGTTGTTTAACATTTGCTTAAACATAGCAAACAAAATTTAAAAACAACAGTTTACATAGCAATATTCAGGTAATTTTATATTAGCTAATGTATTAATAATTCAATTACCTGGTCAAAGAGGTCACAAGCTCTGTATGGAGGACCCCTATGAGCCACGAATGACAGAAATGAAATGCTCTCCAAGACCTGAAAAACATGCAGTCTTACAATTATTTTTTGTGCCTATACTGACCACAGAATCTGGATACCCTGTAAAATCTTGACAGCTTTAAGAAAAAATCCTAAATGTAAGTAGTCATTCCTAGTTACACCCACATATTATAGTGGGGTGCACAATCAATCAACTACACAAGACAGACAACTGCTTGTACTGTAAGGGCTCAAGCTGCACATGGCTGGGACCGTGACCATGTGTCTGCTTGGAACAGGTGTCTGCCTAGACAACGGGCATCCATTAGCAGAGTCTTGACTGTCCTGCAGCCAGGCACCTCAACCAAGGAGACACAAAAAAGAGTTCTAAGAGTGTTTGTTATAAGGTTTGTTTGGAAATGTGTTTACAAATAATATTTGAGCACACAGTAGGCATTCCATAGAAGCAGTTGGACTGCTGAGTTCTCTGCACTCATTTGCTGTTCCTCCAGGTATTACACGCTTGCCACTATGACTGCAAGAATGCCTTTGAAAGGAGGGGCAACTGCTCAACTTTCGCAGCCATCTTGTTCCTTAAGTCTTCATTCCTTGCTGTGCAAGCTTGATAAAAGGAGCGACTTTTGGGAGTTCTGTTACAGGCACGATTTTAATTGGTTTTACTTGGTTAAAGGGACTGAGCGGAAGTGAAACACTAGTGACTTGATTCAGCCATGTGTGTGTCAGCTAAGCACGCGCAAATCAGCTGGAAGTTTTGGACTTCCAAACAGAATTTTCAAACAGGTTGTTTGTTTCTTGGCCACCACTAGTCAAGGGAAATGAAGAATCTGGATATGAGGTTGCTTTCGCAGAAAAAAACCTGCACATGAATTAATGGTTAATAGCACAGTCTCACAACTCTGGAAACATACCTTTGAGAGGAACGCATCTCCAACCATACCCCTGAACTCCAGGAAAGAAACCTACAAGATAATTAAACTCTATTTCAGTAAGTAGAATAATGAACTGTCCTGTACATGTGTGTACCTTCATCTATGAAAAATTTCAAATGCAGGACAACCTCACCCCTGGCTGTGGTTGCTCTGATAACTGCTTGGTTGCCATTAAAATACTGTATAATTTGTTACTTAGAGTTTTAGCGGGTTTTCAAAGGATTCGAAGACCTTTAAAAACCGGTAGTCAAAAGGGTTTCTTTTATTTGACGCAAATGACATGAAGTAGGGCAAAATGGCTTCCTTGAAACATCGTTCAACCAGAATGGTTCGCACTTTTGCACGCTCAGCAAAAGTACTTCCTTGAAATGGAAAGTTTAACAATTTCATATTCAAGTAAAAGAATTAACATAACAACAGCAAAAAGCCTGTGGTCTCAAAGAAAAGCCTAAAGATTAGATCAAAACCAGCCCTCCTCTTGGACGACAGGACGACCACTAATTTTGAGCACTTTAAATGAAACCCCCGAATCATGCTTGCTCGCTCAGGTTTTATAATAAAAACAGTTGACAACTACTGTAAGATGGCTATGGAACAATACCCAAGCACAGAAGGTATAACCCCACTCATCTTTCACATGAAGACTACTAGCTTAACATTCCTGGTTGATTTTATAACACTGACCTTGTTGAATGTTATGACTGGCTTGGGGTGAATTCTTATCAATGTCAGACATGATCGATAACCAGATAACAACTGAGCCAGCAGCCTGATAAACACTGCACGAAGTTCCTTGTCCTACAAAATAAAACAATGTCAGTGCGTTTTAAAACATGTTAAATGATACCTTCAACTCCAACAGTTAACACCAAAGCACTGGTCTAGAAATCTATGAGGGGGAATAAGAACTTGGGAATGACAGATTAACTACTTAGTAAATGGTTTCAACCCAGCAGTATCAATACATGTAGGTTATGATTCACTCTGCATACAAGCCAAGTGGTTTCATAGCATGAAGCAGCTACACACAGTACGTAGGAGTACATGTCTTTTCTACTCCTCCCTGGATGGGATGTTAGACCATCCCAGGGCTACCCCCCTCCCCCCCCCAGCATTTAATTCACCAGTACCCATAATATACACCTTGGAGAGGGGAAAGGTATTTTGAGAGAATTTTGCCCAAGAACACAATACAATGTCCCCAGGCAGGTCTTGCAGCTGAACCATTCAATCCGGACGCGAGAACACCAACCAAGAGGCTACTGCACCTTTGCAAAAGTCATCTCAAAGTGAATGTTAACTACTTTACTAACCTGAAGGACTGGGAGAGATGGTGATGTTGGTGACTGGAATGCATGATCAGCTGTCACAAGTTGAGGATGTAACACCTAGAAATACACAATCAGAAGATTAGACAGTGTAAAGATGATGATAATGATTACCCATTTATGGATACCATAGAAACATTTTGAGTGTCTGACTCAGACGGGTCACTCGTGTTCAATTCCAAATACAGAACAGCATGTCAAGTAATACAGCCTAAACAAATAATGGTGTCTTAGTCAATGGAAAGTCATGAATGAAAGATTAGACAGCGTAAAGATGATGATAATGATTACCCATTTATGGATACCATAGAAACATTTTGAGAGCATGCTACAGTGTCTGACTCAGACGGGTCACTCGTGTTCAATTCCCAATACAGAACAGCAGGTGTCTTAGTCAATGCGAAGTCATGAAGGAACTGTCTTTCAATTCCCAATACAGAACTGCAGGACAAGCAATACGGACTAAACAAATAATGGAATCTAAGTCGATACTGAAGTCATGAACTGAACTGTGTTTCAAGACTCACCAAGGTCAATTCATGCCTTGATCTACTCAGGAAGGGTTCAGGCAAATAGGGAAGGTTTATGGAGTCAGGAATAAAAAGATGTCCCCCATCGATATCCACTAGGATTACATCAGCCTGTAATGAAAATGCAAAGAAGTCTACTTTTAGTATTGACAGCAAGGTGAGGAAGCCCGATCATACATACATGTAGATAAACAAACAGAATGCTAACGTCGAAGTTAAGGTTACTGTAATTATCGAAGTGTGCTCAACAAATGGCAGACATCGCTGGAAGTACATGTGTATATGTATAAAAGTCTGCATACGAGCCAAGTGGCCTATCAGGCTGGCACTTATCTCCAGTTTCTGTAGCATGAAGAGACTACAAGAGTATTTTACTCCCGCCAGGATAGGATGCTAGTCCACGGCTGTGTTACCCCCAGTATTAAATTTGTCGGTACACATTTATGCATGTGGATGCAAAGAGGTAACACAAGAGTAAAGTATCTGGTGCAAAACCACAAAACAATGTCCCCAGCCAGGGCTTGAACCCTGACTGCTCAATCTGGAGACAAGTGTACTAACCATGAGATCACTGTGCCTCCCAAGTGCAGGTATGCACAACTAACAAAGTTTAGGATGGAAAATATTTGGCTCAGATTTCTTTGACAATTTGCAAAAATCCCTCCAGAAGATGGAATTTTTCTGATGAAACTGCTATTGAAACTTATGTAAAACTCAACAAGCTTTTTTTTTTTTTTTTTTAAATAGACAATTTTATTTACAAGACGATCACTTACACTACTTACAGTATTAATATTTTACTTACATTTACACTTACATTGTACTTGCTACTTACACTACTTATACCTTTTTTTACTGGACATGTACGTATACTACTGTTACACCACAAATTACAAAAATTACTCAACCTAGTTACATAACATTATGTAACTAGGTTGAAAACTCAACAAGCTATTTTCCGAGTGAAGGGCTCATTTCCCACTTTAATTACAAGATTTTGAGCCGATAACCACTGATGTCTGGCAAGGTGTAAACTATATCCAGTACCACTCACCAAATCAGGTGCCAAGGTATCTTTGTAGCTTTCATGCACCCCCATGATGTATGGTGTAGGGGCACTTAAGAAGTCAAGTAACGCTGATGGCAGTATTGGGATGAACACATAACTGGCAAAATGGAAAAAGACATTTTAGAACTCCAAAACAAAGATTTGTACACTATAGATGAATAATAAATTTTATTAAAAACTGGATCATTGGATAATGCAATTCGAGAGTTTTCATTGGCTTAGCCATCATGGGCTATGAGCCATTATACCATGCTCTACGAACATGGTAAGCGTACGCGTGATTTTTTTGAGGAGTTTTTACTAAAACAATTATTCCACTCGCCCTTGTTGGATATGAGATGATTATAGCCATCTCATATCCAACGCACGCTTGTGGAATAATTGTTAAATATTACTGGTGCCTTAATGAAGTCAGAGTTTCTCAGTTGTTTGGATAAAATGATAGGTATATGCTAACCTTCGTTTACCATGAAAAAGAAATCAAAGCTATCTCTATGTCATAAACATTATGCAATCAACAAGATAATGTACATGACCAATACATTTCAGGGTTAGCACAAAGATTTGAAGTAAGCGACTTTACTGCTTTAGTATGTGGCTAAGCACTTTTTTTTTCACTGTATGTGAAGGTCTATATCACAAGTTTCGCTGTCAGCTATTGAAAGCTTATATTCTGAACAGAAAATATCTTTTAAACAGTCTTCTGATTTACCTGAACTTCAGAGGATACATCAATGCTAACATGGACTGTGTGGCATGGGTCAACTGCGAGTAGCTGCTTGAATAAAACAGGATTTTGTTTTCTGTCAGTGTAGCACTGAACAGGGACAACATGTTGTGGATTCCTGTTAGGAGGTAAGAAAACAAACAAGTTTAGTGCAATTACATTCTAGCAGGGGATCTACTCACACACAGCTGTACACTGTTTTTCAATAACATTTTAAATACGATGGGCAATAACAGTTACATTGTGTATGACTAAAGAACCAAAATTTGTAAGATAGCTCAGGTTTTGATGCTGTGAAATACTTGACAAATTTGCTGTCTATCTGGTAACTTCTTTACATTGTCAGAATACATCAGATAAAAAGAGGAAATGAAAGTGCTGAATGTTTACTGTGGTCAATGTGCTTAGCTACACTTAGAAACTACATGTGTATTTTTTCAACAATAAAGTTTTCAGATTTCAATTGGCACGAGGCAGACTAGTTGGCTATTTACAAGCATGACAGAGGAGTTGAACAAGGGTCTACCAAGAAGCAACTCCAACTTAGTGGTCAGAGTGGGACCTGACCCTGCTACCTTCAGATTTTAAATCAGGCACCCAAACCACTCGGCCATGCTGCCTCTTGGATTCTAGAAAGGAACAAATCAGAACTCACCCAACTGGTTAAACAAGATGGAAACTGATTTCCCAGTCACTGGAAGAGTCTCAGAAGCAGGAGGTGAGAGAGTCTGACGATCGCCGGCGCCCATGGAAAATGTCATCTTTGGTCCACCGGGTGGTGGCACCTGGACAAAGCCCAAGATACAGCCAACCAGTCCCTCCAACGATTTGCTGTTTCCAGACAAGAATGACCAATAGATGGTCGTCAGGCAGCTCTGAAATAAATGAAAATAATATTTTCCAAATAGGTGCCAAAGGCAGTTCAACTCATAATAGTCAGTGCTCACTTATGTTATGCACAAAGAACAGTCTGTGCATCACCTAAAGAGATGCATTTCACTCATTGCTCTGATAACAAAGGGAAAATTAACAACAACAAAAAAGATCTGTTTACAAAAACCCATGCAAGAAAATGCACGCACAAATAAAGCTGTAGAGCTGTAGAGCTGTAGAGCAGAATGCTACAAACTAAGGGACTGGACACTGTACATGATTTATCCAATAGGAGACTGGCACAAATTGATTGGAGCAAATTGTCCTTGTGTGGTTTAGCAAGAACAATTACTGTGTTTAAATGTATCTTTTTGTGAAATGGATGGATTTCTATATGTATCTAAACTGAGTAACAGAAATGTGTAACAGTGTAGAAGAAGTTGTGGGAAAAGCTCCATACTGCAGTTCACTTTCCCAAAACAATTTTCCTTCTCCAAGACTTAACAAAACGTTTCTATAAGTGTGACTCAAAGAAATATGGACAATGTTACCTTTAAGATGTCAAAATAACTTGCTCTTGATACAAGACATAAGCATTTTGGGGCAAACATGTCCACTGATAACTCTTCAGAATTAACAGAGATTCCAGGGATACCATCAGAAAATCTTTTGTCTGACAGTGAGGAATCTGACTGGCTGCCATCTTTAAATCCCTCCCGGCTTGTTGACTTTACTGCTCTAGATTTGGACTTGGTTGGAGTGGATTTTTCATAGAACGTGAAGCAAGCACAGTATCGGTGTTCTCCTTCCATGTCGGTAAGGACAGCGACAAAGAACGTTGGTGGTTTGTAGTAGTACGAGTAGTTCCATCCTCCAGGTTGACAAAACTAAAGAAAACGTCAAACCATCTTAGGCCCTGTTTACAAGGAGAGAGGGTTACCCTAGCAAGCGGGTTACCCTAGCAAGCGGGTTACCCTAGCACGCACACATTTGTTCTTATTTTCTTCGTCGTGTTTACAAGGCGGCCAGGGTTACCCGGGTAGGAGGGTTACCCTATCTGCGTGCTAGGGTTACCCTAGCAAGCGGGTTAACTTTTTCCCTTGTAAACACTCCAGGTAGGGTTAACCCGCCTACCCGGGCTATCTCTATTTTGGCTCCCAAAAGCAAAATATGATCACAATACCGACAAAATCAGCGAATTATGACCCAGAAAACATCAAGTTCTTTCACAGTTCGTCATAATTTTGCTTTAGAAATAAATTATTTTCCAGTTTTGTTATCTGTTCGTGCTTTACTTGCAAGGTTACCGAAGCGTAACAAGCGAAAAGTTGTCTCGGGCAGTAGGGTTACCCTACCTGAAAATTTTGCTTGTAAACCCAGGCTATCTTTTAACCCTCTTGCTAGGGTTACCCTGGCAGTAGGGTTACCCTACCTGCTTGTAAACAGGGCCTTAAAACTCACTCACTCACTCACTCACTCAGCCAGTATAACTGAAGCAGAAACTCTAAAACGAGTCACAGCAAAACACCGAGTATACTCCAGCCTTTCAGAGTGTTTCGTTATCAACTCTTAATCTCGGGTTAACACTTGAAACCCGTCTCGCCTTAGCTGAAAAATTACTAGGCGGGATGCGGGATGCCTCAGCATTTGGGAATGTCGTATCTTGAGAGATAGGGTTGCGACATATTTATACCGGGACTTCGATTAGATAAATGCACTTAATGACTAGTTCTAGCAGAGGTTTAAATAAGAAATAAATAAGAAATAAATAACTATTTCAGGTTATTTCAGGTTGTCAGTTACCCTTATTTTTTAAATTAATTTTTATGTAATGTCACTGTAATTTAATCTAATTTAATCTAAATAAGGGATGAATAAAGCTGTTGTTGTTATTATTAATGAGAGGGTCTGGCAAAATTATTACACTTTCACTTGTTTATTAGTTGTTTAGCTCAGTTCCTTGTTACTGTCTTGAAATCAAATGGAATTATTTCCTAGACAATTTCACTCAAGGTAATTAGATGATACAAGATACAATTTGGAGTCTACATTTTTGTCCTCAGTTATCACAAAGGCGAACATGTAAACAAAATTATGTCCATGACATCATTACCTGCAAACATTGTTTAACAGCAAAACGTAAGCCATTAGATTCATTTACGGCCACAATGCAATTTTATCAAATCTTGCTGACGTTAATTAGACATGAATTACATGACCACTTAACACAGACTAAGAGACACCCAGCTAACTCACAAAAGGTATCATAAGCTGCTGAACACTTGGCAGCCATTTTCACTGAAATCATATAAATCTCTCTTAGCCCATATTTTGAGCTTTTTACATTGGTTTTCATTGAAAACAAACCCCAAGTCTCTCTTGGATTGAAAAATTTTCTTAAAGCAACGAAGACCAAACTATTACAGTTTTCCCACTCAGCTTTGTCCTTTGGTAAAAGAGAGAAATTAACCAGGAAGTATGAGCTTCAAAAAAGGTTAAAAGTCATCTGGAAGTAATCATTCCTTGAAGTACTCATTGAGTAAGCAGAGAAAAATCACCCCGGAAGAAAAAACTCGAAAAAACACTTTCATTAACAAACCTCCTTGAGACTAAGCATAGCTCTTAGCATAACATTGAAATTGAACTGCCAAATCTGACAGCTTCAGATATTCACTGATACAGATTCGTTGCAAATCAACACAGAAATAAACAAACATGTTCAATCTACCAGCTAAAATTTCAGGAATGCAAGGATTTTCTTTGATCCGTCGAAAGAAGAGTTTAAAGCGTGCTCAACATAACACGAGGAGCTCACGAAGGATTAATTAAATGCAAACAAATCGAGTAAATATTGTGCCTGGACACTAAACGTTGGATAAAAATGTCCGTATAAATACGTACACAGCGGGGAAGGAAGAATTAGAACGGCTTGAGGCACATCAGGATAATTCCACGCTAACTCATTGAACTCAACAAACAAATGCGAGACTGTAGGAAAGGGATGATGTTCTGAGAAGATGAACCAAATTCAGCCGCTAACAACAAATTGAGTACGAGTTGTATTAACGTCAACATTGTTCAGCAAACAAGTTGAAATAAGCTTTCAATAATATTCGATCGATCTTTAGCGTCATGTCTAGAGAAAGTTCAAACAATATTGAGCTTCACCGGTACAGCAAAATGATCCTCTTCACAGTTACCATAAAATGAAAGTTCGAATCTTCTCCGCTTACGTGAAGGAAGAAAAACAAAATATATTTTTCAATCTTCAACTGTAGTCTGCTTAAGATTCCACCAAGCACAGTCAAACTTTGTATAAACATCATGCGATCAGCGACTATTAAAAGATCGGAAAGCACCAGTTTTATTGTTGCCTTTACACAAAAACCTCCCTTGCCGCCTTTATTTATTACCAAGGTTCTTGTTTCAGAGGTATCACACGACAGTCTTGAAGTGATGTTTGAGTGTTACAAAAACTGCACGGGTTCTCAACGGAAAATTCGCGAAGCGACATGAACAACGACAGCACTAGCTCGCTCGTAGACATCACACCGACCGGCTTTCGACGAAAATATAACACACTTACCAGTTCGAGTCCTTCTGGAAACGTTGCATCTTTGCGGCCTTTACTTGGAAACCGTTGTATCACCTTTCCTTTCACTTCTTCTAAAATTCAATAACGAAAAGCAGGCTTGATAAGAAATTTCCAGAGGCGTGCGATGTTTGCACAACAGTCTTCTATGCAAGACGGGCAGTTAAGACCGATCAAAAGAGCTCTTACCATTCTTTGAGTCCCTGTCTATTCCACAAACGACAAAATAATCTGCAAGACGGGACATTTCTTGAGATGGAATGTCATGTAGGCGACCATATCCATACACCCTTTCCTTTGGACGCCATTTTGGATTCGGATGCACGCATGCGCCACAGCCTCGACTTCAGAAGGTGTGGCAATGTTCTTTGAAAGGGTTCAATGGGCGCTCATTTGAGGTGAATACGAGAATTATCATGCTAATTTTTGCAATAAAAGAAGTCACAAGCAACAAAATAATAGCAAGACGTGGTCTGTAATTCAGTGCAAAGTTGAACCCCCTGGATTTACCCTGTAAAGTTTTCTATGGAGTTGCAACAACGACAACAACAAAAAGAAATTGACAACTGCTGCCAAATACCCAAACTTCCATTTTGACAAGTATGGGAAAGTAATAAAAATACTGAGAAAATTTGGGCTCTTTCATATGTTAAATATTCTATGATAAAAAAAATATTGAAGTTGTCCCTTGCTGAAGTTTGATTAAAAAATCATTCACAGGCAAGATGTCTTTTGGAGACACACTCACATAACTAATATTTCTCCAATAAATACCACAAAAGAGCAATCTATAAACACTAAGGGATAATTCTGATAGTGACTTTGGAATCACACTATTTTATCCCAGAACTGATCAAAAATACAATTTGTGTCGATTTGAGGCTTCTTTTGATTTCTATGCCATATTATTAATCATGGACATCAGGAGAGTATAATAAATGATCACATCTTGATATGGGAGAAAATGTAACATCAACCCCCTCCCCCTTCTCGCTCACCCCCTCCCCATGTTTAGCTCATCCCAGGCACACTCGAGCTCATTTGCTCACTTGTTTGATCTCTCTCCACCTTGAAAAGTAAAGGAAACATCTACAACACAGGCTAATTCTCTAATCACCAAGTCCTACTGCAGCTGAAGTTAAGCAATGGCCAGCGCTCACCCTGATGGTCTTGTGCTTAGAAAAATAAATACAGTGAAATCCAGATTTCTCAAACCCTCAATGTTTTCGAACCTCCCAATAACTCGAGCCAAACACTGTAATAATTTTACCCCCAATTTCTTAAACTATCTGATTTTTGGAACCAAATTTTCATTTCCCTTGGAGGTTCGAAAAATCCGGATTCCACTGTATACTGATTACAAGAAATATGATGACATCCATGCTGATTGATTTACAAACAGCCAAAAATGGCATTTATTTAAGCAAGTAACCAAACCTGGAACAACTTAATTGGAACAGCGCTAAACTATTACAAACTCTGTAGATCTCTTGCAGCACATAAATTAGCTAACAAATACATAGCTTTTGAGAAGTATTAAATAATCAAATTATCTGTTCCCTTACTTTTTGCAACTGCATGAACAACAATTGACATTTTATTTAACACAGAAAACACCTCTTTAACAGAATACACCAATGCTAGCCTAGCCTGCATGGCAGGTAGGATTTTGTGCGAGACTGCAAAAATGTAACGAGAATGGAGGATAGTGAAGTTGAGATCCAATAATTGGATCCAATAATTTCTCCGCAGCTTAGATGCTTGCTTTTGCGGACTTTGCAGTTTCCAAACCAAAAACAAGTCACTTACTAACAAAATCATGTCACCAACGCAAACTACATGTACAATGCAATAATAGCCAGTACCAGCCAACCTTGCAATTTTAACAACACAACATTCACAGAACAATAATCAACTCAGAGACCTTCTGTCTTATAAATGAACTTACAGCAATCAAACACAAACACCTACAGTAGTTACATGTGTAGATGATTAGAATGGTTTCTAACAAGCAGTGTTTCAAGAATACATATTGACAAATCATATCAATTGTGAAAGCTGGTTTCTTTATCATGCCATTACAATTATAGCCATTAGATGCTGGTAACACAATGTTTACAAAATAAAAGTAGCACCAGTAGCTTTTATTAAGTAGCACGCAATACTATTCTATACTTAAAATCTAAAAGCGATCTCTGGCTAAAATGTTTAAAAACTACGAGCTTTCGACTGCCCGACCTGCAGTCTTCGACGGGTAAAATGAATGAGAAGAAAGCGCTGAGAAAATTTGAATAAAAAGCGCGAGTTACGAAATAATGAGAATGTAAATAATTATGGATGTTTGTTAAAAAGAATGTTGTATTGCGCGGGTAACGGACAAGAATTGTTATCTGCGTTAGGTGTCACTTTGGTATGCCACGCTTCTAATGTTTTTCGGGTTCTAAAAGTGCCTTTGTCAATAATTGACGCGTTTTCAAAATCAATGGCGTGGTTGTTGGACCAGGCATGATTAGCGATTCTAGAACCTTTGGCTGCAGTTTTGGTGTTTCTCAAATGTTCCTTTTTTCGGGTGTTAAAAGCTCTGCCGGTTTCCCCAATGTAGCACCACGAACAATTTGTACAGGGAATTTTGTAGACGACGTTGGTCAGAGATCGTTTTTAGATTTTAATTATGTCTCATCCTGGCTGCGGCCCTTCAATATTTTTACTATTCTATACTAATACTATTCTATGATCAACCAATCAACCATGCAGGGTAACTTCATTCTTAAAGATTTCTTCTAACAAAACTAGTGTCTGTAAAGCTGCCTTGACACTTTCTGCATTGGTATCACTCTGCACGGTTATCTTCAACCAGTTGTGGAGCTCAAAGAGTTCCCCTGGAGCATCACTCATCAGTGTCGATGATGGAACAGAAACAGCAACCATGGCCTGTGCAAAGATGAGTGCTTGACGTACAAATGCTTCTTTGTGGTACTTCAGGGCCCAAGTAAACTCTAACAAGGCCACTCCCATGTTCCTCGCTACAGGTGTTTCCCGAGCAGAGTACATGACTATACCAAGAGTGTAAACAAGCCTGCCGAGGACAAGTGTGTCGTCTCCCAGTAAGTCTAATGTGTTCACTTTCACATCAAAGTTCTTCATCAGTGGGAAAAAGAAAAATCCAGCCACACCAGCAAACTTATTTATAACACCTTTAGGCTGTGGACAGGAAGGCCCTTTGCTGATCCTCTTTGTTTTTCCTTCAATTCTCTCTTGAACAATCTTTTGCCACTCTGGAACAGCTTGTAGAGATTTAAGTGCATCTGCTTGTGGGAGTGGAAATTTCCTGGGCACGGTTCTTGTTTTGGTAATTTCTGTTGGGGCTGAGAGCTGCTGAGCGGCATCAGCAAGAACATTCAACATGTCCATCCGCTGTTGCAAATTGTAGTTAGGAGCAAAAAATTCTTCTGTCAAATAGCAGGCAATTTGCTGAGGACACCTGATAGTCACAGCAACCATTGCATTGTGACGAATTTCATAGAACTTATCAGTGGAATAGCGATCTTCAAGGTGAAGCAACACTTTCACCAGTTCTACACAAACATCTTCAAGATCATCTAACTGGGCACAAACAAGCTGCTCCACAGATTTCAAAGAAGTGTCAGACCTCAGTCCCTCAATACAATCACGCAGAAATTTAGGTGAGTTAGACTTGCTACTTGTATCGCCATCTTCATCAAGGTCATATGGCAGCAAGTCATCATCATCATCATCATCATCATCATGTTCATTTTTCCGAGGAGTACTGCTTTGCTGTGGATCTGTAATTCTGTCCCTGGGAAGCTTCTTGTTTTCCTTTTCTGCCTTCCCTACATTCAACCGCTCCTTTGAACCTTTGGCCATCGACTTCAACAATTTAGTTTCATCATCTTCAGCATATTCAAAGACAAGCTTCTCTCCATTAGGCTCGAGGGAGGATGTGATACACTCTGCAACCACCATCCCAAGGCGCCGCACTTTTTCCAAAGGACTATCCAAATGACTCTGAACGCCAACTAACAACTTGGTAAGTATTGTGTGTTTCTCTGATTGCTTCTCATCTGTGTTCAAGTGTCCGAATGAGAGAACAACAGCACAAGTGACATAAAAATGTTGATCATAAGTTGTATGTTTAATGGCACTTCTATCACCCCACACATCTAGAAGTGTATGCACAACTTCCACTAATAAATGCCGCTGCTTGCATCCAGATAAATATGCAATGATGTTGTACAGAACATTTGTGTTTGAATAGCTCCTCATCAGTAAAAACTTACTGGTCAGTAAGTATTTGAGTTTGGTGTTTGACAAAATTGAATCACCAAATAGCTTAGCAATTAAGCTGGGATTGTTAGCTGCTTTAAGCAGACCTTCAGCAACATGTTCCATGGTTCCATCTGGAATACCAGTGATCAATCGTGCACATATTCTGTTCCAAAGTGGACTTGTGGCTAGCCACTTCTCTAGTGCTGGCAACAAAATAGCAAACATTTTTTCTGCTTGCCCAACCATGCAAATCCGTCCAATTAGCTCACCAAGGAACTTAAAGGAACAATCATGCGACATTGTAAGGTTGTCATGCAATTTGTCTAATGCTTTCAGAATGTGATTAGCAACCATTTTGAAATAGGGCTCTGGATAAAACTGTGAACTACACTTCAGTCTCATCTTGTTTGCTACTCTCTGCGGGAGGGAAACTATTAAAGTTATAAGCTGCCCCCAAAGCTTGCTTTCCAATTCTGACTGACTGAACTTTTGAAGCTCACTTGTCAAAGACCTGGATAACCGACATTGTTCCACGAATACATCAACAAGTCTTTCTTCCGCACAGAACTTCTCGAGCAAAGAGACCACCACCTTAGTGTTTTTTAAATTCGTCGTCTGCTTGGAAAGCGCGTCCCCTAAAACAAGAAAACTATCGTGTGAAGGACCACACAGGAAAAACACGTCAAAAAGATCTTTTCTCTGTTCTTCATTGAAGCTGCCGTAAAACCCGATCACTGGCGAAGAGAGAATAAATTCAGCGATTCTTAAAAAGTGATTGCTAACAAATTCAGCTTTCAGGGCTGGACGTTTATGTAGAGGAACTTTCCCGGGCTGCAGAGAGCCTCGAAGAAAAAGTTCAGCCAAGTCATTCAAAGGTTCTACAGCTTCAGTTGAGCTGGATGCATTTGCTAGGCTGTTTTGACGTTCACGAACAAATCTTCGAACTTCGCCAGGCAAATCTCGATCCAAATTCTGCTCCATTGTATCGAAAAAACTCTATTTCGCGCTGCTTTCTTTCCGCATGTTAGTCCACCATGTTGGATTTCGCTGACTGTTGCTCGGTTGTGCCTAAATCATACCGTCTAGAGGGACCGCCAGGGGGGGCTGGAAGCCCTTCCCATGATACAGCGCGTCAAAAGTTCGGGCGAGTTTTCACAGATGTAAACAGAACCTTGTCATAATTCAAGGTCATTCGCAGGTTTTCACTTGGTTGCTACTTCGATTTGGTTCATTGTTGTGACCTCAAGTGTGGTTGTATCTTCTGTTCATGCTTTAAGGAAAATGTAAAGTAAGATTTCAGTGTTTGTAAATGTCTTTTTCAATCTTTTATCTTTATCGTAAAAGTTCTCAATTTTTGCCCTTCGGCAAAATGGCTGTCATCCCGCAAAATGCCACATAAATTATGACCGATTGCCAGCTTATACCTTGCATGATTTGTAGACAGATTCTATAAATTGCTACTTCAATATGTAGAAGATCTTAAAGTCGATTGATCTCGAATTAACTTCACTGTTTGATACGTAAAAAACAAGCACCGAGTTGAGTGTCTTTTTACTGGGTTCCTTTTGCCAATTGGGAAATGAAGAAGAAATCAGACGGACGCAAATATTCTTTGGTGCTTGTACATGAGTTTTTAAGTTAGGCTTTGGCATAACATTGCTGAAACCAACTGCAGTTTCCACAAGGAAATGGGACATATAATTTTCGATGGAATTAACTGAAACATTATTGTGGTTTTTCGTATTTTTGCCCTACGGTCTAAAATTTCACTCGCTCCTGCAAGATGGCCGTCATCCTGAAAAGTCGCCTATAAACAATGACTTACAGATAAAATAAAGTTGGAGCTGTTGCCCAACAAATACTAAAAACGAATTCTCCGATGTTTGATATCCCCCAAATGTCAATGAGCTGAAATTAACTTCAAGGCTATAAGCCTAAATAAAAGCTCATTTTCTGATCTGCCAAAGATGCTCAGTCATTAAAAAATCACTTGATCACGACTTCCACCAGCCAGGCAGGCTAGTGTGACAGAAGCTTCTTGGTTCGCAAAATGTCGCAGAGATGCAAAGAAGACGGAGAAATAACAAATAATTTTTTTGACCTTCAAATTAAAATTACTTACATGTATGTTTAAAGCCTGTCATTGATATGATGCTAAATACTCTACATTCTGTGCAATTTATAGTAAAGGATCAGTTATTATTCAGTAATATAGCTGTGTCGGCATGGTACCTGATAAGTTACACATATGAAATCAGACTTAAACTGCTGTACAACATTTAAACAAGTAAACAAAACCTCTGTTGAGGTCCTTGTCACTTCTAAGGCAATTTGACTTTTATATTATGATAGTCACTTGATACAATAATACTGGTGTGTTCATGTTTTGAATTGTACATGCTTGATAGTCAGTCAAGTCATTTTTCCAGTGTTTGTTATTATATTTGTTTGTTTCTGGTGCTTGATAGTCAGTATAGACTTCCCACCAAATGACATCTCTAAGTTTCAGCATAGCAAGCATGGAACTCACACCCTCTAGGACAAGAGCAGAGTATTTGTATCAGTCTGTGAAATTCCCTGAAACATTGAGGAAAGAAGGGCCAAGGAAAGTAGATGTGTACCAATGCAAGTGGCACTTTCCTGGTTGATTTAAAAACATTTTTTTGGGTCATGATGAATTCCCAAATTCCTGAGAAACATTAAAAAAGAACATTCCACATCTTATGCCCAAATTTTTGAAGTCACATCCTGTCAAGATATGTTGAATTTAGGGAATCCTGCACCATAGTTTGGTCAAATTCCAGATCTTGATAATACCTTCCAGACCTGGCTAAGTATAACAAAGTCAATAAATTATCACTACTGACCAGGTGAAAGTGGCCCAGATCAGGCCTGAGCTTATCCTGGTTCCTTTAACATGAAGTGACTAGGAGTACTTCTACTACCCCCTGAATGGGATCCTAGTCCATACAGCTGTAGCAAGGTTGAGAGGCACTGTGTGAGTAGAGTGTCTTGACCAAGAACACAACACAATGTCCTGGCCAGGGATCGAACCAACAATAGGCTGCTTGATATGGGAAGAGTGCACTAGGGAGGAGGCCATTGCA